>OZ057412.1:30790534-31389487 GCA_964056705.1 Troilus luridus
CTTAATCATGCCCTAGCAGTGAACAAATAGGCTTTACGTGTTTATTTTATTTTAAGTAGCTAAACTTAAAATTTGAACTAAGGATCTCAAAATAAGAAAAAAAAGCCTATGGAGGTATGTCTGCAAACACTTTGTTGTTGTTTGTTTATTTATTGTAACTTTATGCTGCTATGGCAAATTGGACGATGCTACAGTGGGAGCTCTAAATTATGCCCATCCAGGTTTAATTAGGGTAGGGATTTTTAACGAGTACCTGACATCGTACAGGCTCGGGACCCCAGTTTAACGTCCCTTCCGAAGGACGGCGTAACTAAGGATCTTTTACTCCCTTTGAAAATCCTAGGGCCACCTGCCGGGCGTCGACCCCGCTATCTTGGGCTTAGAAGTTTGTTACGCTACCCAATAGACCAACAGGTCGTCCCCAAACGCATTGTTAAGAGATATTCACGCTAAAATATTTTTCTTGATTGAGAGGAAAATTGTTGACTGGAAGATCTAATGTTGGCTATAGATAGTCTGGGGGTGCAGTCAAAATAACACTAAATAAGATAAACTTATTTATTATAAGTGCCGAAGTTTCGACCTACGTTGCAGGCCATCTTCTGTGCTATGAGAGAAAATCTAACACAACAAAAATCGCTATAAAAAACATATTTTATATAACACTATAAAACATTTTTCATTTTTATGAATTATTCAGGCATAGTAAGTAAATAAAGCTAATTTTATTTGTTCCAAGAATTTATTCATTAAATGTAAACTGTAGCATTTATATTAAATGTTGTTAAAAGAGGTTACCTTAAGCATTAAGACAGGCTCGGCATCTTTCTTCAACTGCAGGAATGACAGAACGGCACTGGAAATGGATAATATCACAAGATTCGATGATACTTATTTGTAATGAATTAAGGTCATTGAGTGGCCTTCAACTGACTTTTTGGTTAATGTCGCCCAAACAAAAAAAACCAGTGGTGTCAGGACTGGAGAGCGTGCAGGCCAAACCACTAGTCCCACATGGCGAATCCATTAATTGGGATTTTTAGGGATATAAATATATAATTGTTTTTTGGTCTGTACACATTAGTGAACTAAACCGTTTACTTAACTACTCTTGAGATGTGAATATGCCCGTACCTCAGGAGAATATGAGCTGCAGGGACAAGACTCAGCCGGGGCCCCCCGCAATAAAGACGCCCCCTCCAATAAATTTGGCCCGAGGCAGAGGAGCAATGATGGCCCTATATCCTGAATCCCGGAGCAGCAGTTTGTATCAATTAGCCTATTACCTCACTGCGTCTGTTCCTTATTATAGCAGCATGGTCATATTGCAGGGAAGGGATGCTACCAGCAGATAGTATGAGGAGGGTGAGGCCCTAGGGTGGATCTCCCAGCTTACAATAAATCGCTAATATTTCTAGAATTTTATTTTTATTATATGTTATTGGACTGTTTATGAAATCAAAACATTTGTATTCAATGTATTTACTCTTAATCTAAATACTATTTTCAGAGCATGCTATCACAGTTTCAATCCCAGAGCTGGAAAATACAGGATTTTTATTAAATGAAATCTGAAAATGCATTTTTGACTTGAGGATCATTTAAAAATGTTTTATCCTTAAGGGGGTTGTCCAAATTTCTGAACAGATAGAAATCTATTGGATAATAAGGTGGGTGAGGGAGGTCTTCGTAACCCAGCCAGTTTAGTTTCTTCACTGTCTGTCGTGAAACATTAGGTCTAGCGGTGTCGTTTAGGAGTATAGGTCCCTTCCGATTAACCAATGAAGGTATTTTTTGGATACGTACTTGTGGCATAGTTTTAATGTCCATGCTGTACGATGTGGATGTGATGTTTTTACCTCAGGGTAGAAATTAGAAGGGAATTATTTTTTAATTAATTATTTATTTTTGAATTAATTTGGGTCAACAAATGAAAATTTCTCCAACATCCTTTTCCAAACGCTGTAGTAATGCTTCATGGAGCTTGGGCTGCAGAGTCTTCAGGTTCAAGTTGAAGCTCATAACAAAAAATCACACGGAGATCATGGTTATATTCTATGGCAAACTAAACAATGTTGTGATCGTAAATAAAATCAAAACTTAGAGTATTATTAGTTAATTACAGTCTGTAAACGTGAAAACGATAAACAATAGAATCCCATTAATTCCCATTTGAACTTAAGAAATAATAAAAACGGACATTTCAAATAAAAAACATTTACAAACGTCTGTACACCGTGTTCAACTCAAATCTAAATCTGTAAGCCTACTCTTAATGCGATCCTCCCATCAACGCCTCGTTCTACCTCTTGAACAGCAAAAAAAACCGGACACTCACATTTGGTCTTATAATTTTGTTAAATATATATTTATATGTATTAATCTTTTTAATTTATAGTAAGAATTTGTTAATTTATAGGTTATTTAAACAAAATCTGCCAAAAGTGGACAAGTTTTATTGATTATGTACAAAATAAAGAAAAAATGATAAATGAACACATTTTTTAGAAAACGTTATTCTTCATTTTTATTAGGTTTTCTAACGATTTATGTAATTCTAATTGCGGGTATTACTCCCTCTGCTACGGCGAAGGGCTCTAACCCTGTCAGGCATCGAAGAAATTAAATTCTGGACGTACTCCACCGCCATAGCATCCCATTCTACTCGAAGAGCAATTTGGAGCTGATTTAAGTCTTTAGGAGGAGGATGACGGCGTCTAACACGCCTCCCTAAATTATCCAACAAATGCTCTATGGGATTCATATCTGGAGATCGTGCAGGCTAGTCCAGAACTGTGATTCCCACTTGCTCCAAGTATTCGGTAACAATTCTGGCGGTATGTGGACGAGCATTATCCTGCAATGCTCACCAATAAATGGAGCAAATGGGATCACAGCCTCTAGGAGGACTTCCTCGATGTATCTCCGAGCAGTCAGAACCCATTATTTATGAAAATCAGTTCAGCCCGGGCGTGGAAATTAATTCTACCCCAAACCATAACTGATCTCCTTTCAAAAGGCAGTGATTCACGAATGGTACATTGAGCAAATCGCTCCCCTGGTCGTCTCCACACTCTGTCTCGGCCGTCTTAGTGGTATAGACCAAATGGAGACTCATCCGTGAATAAAACAGTTCCCAATTGCTCCAGAGTCCAATGAGAATACTGATTAGCAAATAATCGCCTTTTTCTTCGATGCCTTTCCTGGAGTTGGGGCCCCGTCGCGGGTCGCCTTGATACGAGTTCATGCTCCCTCAGTCTCCGCCGCACTGTGTCTGCACTTACACGTGTATTTCGAGCCACTTCAAGCCTTTCCCGGACCTCAGGAGCCATTAAAAGTCGTTCTCTCAATACCGACAGCGTAATAAATCGATCGTATACTGCCATTGTTGCCCTTGGTCGCCCACTGCCGGCCCTCCTATCGTAGTTATCAGTCTCCTGGAAACGCCGGAGTGCATCGTGAATGGTAGACTTCGCTACTCCAAGCTCTGGCCTTCTCTGGCCAAGTCATCAGCTCGGGCTATGTCAACATTTGAAATAACCATTATTCTGGACCAAAATTAAAAAAAAACATGTCTATTAATCACATTAAAGGCTTGGTTAATAAATTAAAGATGTTTAAATGTGCGAAAAACTACTTACAGTTTAGAATAGGTCCGACAGGTAAATCAACTTCAAGACAAATAAATCAAATCTGAGTTTTATCCAATTGTTTACTAATCCTGAAGGGATTAGTTCAATGGAATTAGACCCTACATTCTCTGTAATAACTAGAATACCCGAAAAAACAAACACATTGCTGATAATTAGCTTTTAATACGAAAAATATCAAGTGTCCGGTTTTTTTTGCTGTTGAGTGTATTTCATCTTATTCGCAAAGTGATGAAGCGTTGGTTAGTTGTTTACCAATCTTTCAGACGCTCAAGGTTTCGTTTGTGTTGAATCTTCCAATTATATACTGAAAGTCGTGCAGTGTGTTTCAAGCGCACTAAAATATTATTTTTCAAGTAATTTGCGTTAGAACTGACTAATAATGAACCTCCTAAAACTTTTGAACAAAGAGGTTAGGAGAACATCGTACGAGGAAGTAATTAACATTTATTCTTTTTTGTTCACTATTACTCTTAATTGTAGTATTTTTTTTGTTTTGGCTATGTTTACTTTGTTTCGAATGTAATAATAATTTTAAAACATTATATATTGGTATATACGTTTTAAATAATTTCTGTAACCAAATAACATTCGATATTGTTTTAGTACGAATTTACCCTTTGTAATCCTTTATGTGTGTGACCGAAGAAAGATAATGTTGGTTGGCCCTTAAAAAAAAAAACTAATTCAAAAATAAAGTCCGGGGATCGGGGGACTATTTACGACTGAGATAATGAGCCATGGAACAATAAAGGGGCCAATAAATTTTACGACTACTAGCCTTGTTTAGTAAGTCAGCTGATATTGCACTAGGGTTTTGGCCCTGTATAGGATCAAAAGCTATTTTACGTTTTTATTTCTTCATTATCTTTTTCTTAACTTTTTTATTATTTAATCGGCTGATCTGTGGTTGACCTGGAATTGTAAATGTGTTTGGTGGATTATTGCTAGAGAAATGGTTAAAAAAAATTAATTATATAGAGAATAAAATAAATTAAAACAAATATATGGTTAGTTAATGATTTTTTAACCCGGCTGGTATCAACTCCGGTAGCTTAGTTGGCGGAGTCACGGTAAGACAGAGGACCCGGGTTGGAATCCCGGCCGGGGGCATATCTATTTTATTCAAAATAAAAATATTTAAAAAATATATGGGTTCTGCATCACATATATTAAATGTGCGTTTCTAAATTTTATAAGATTATAGAAGAAATATCAAATATAACTGTAAAAACTAATAACAAGTAAATAATTATTAATATAACTGTAAATAACGGAATAATGATTATATGTATGTTTGTTATGCTTAGAATATAAATAATGAATCTACTGGGCTAGACAAACATTTTTAAACAAACGAAACATTTTTTTTTTATTCCAACTAGATAATAAAAATGTATGGTGGGTCAACGAACATGAATTCTTTTTACTTTGTTTCTGTTTTTAATAATAATATAAAATAATTCAATATATTACATATATTGATAAATCATGAAATGTCTAATTTTTACAAGATATATGATACATATATGATGGTAAATATGTTTTTCTTAAACATGTTTAATAAATAAAATGGATTAAGCTAAAATAATTGAATTTATAATTACTTAATTTAAAAGGGAACAATATAATATGGGATTCTTTTGTATTATCTGTTATGCCTGTCAGATAATAGATTCACCCCACCAAAAAAATTATTAAATTTTCTAATGAACTCCAATGAACACCTTAAAACTCCATTTTGTTGTTGTTTTGTGGCCTATGCGACACTCGGTATAGTATACATTGTAATGTGAATCAAAGGATAGTAAAAAATTGTTTGTTGAAGGGAAAGGAATGGTTTCGATGAGGTGTTCATTGTCAAATCTCTTTATTCCCTCGGATAACTATATCAAACACATAAACAAGCTAATGTAAATGCATTCTTGTGTCATACATAAGTAAAAAAAAAAAATTATCTTGGGTTCAGTGTATGATAGATAGATATGATTGGCAACGGTTGTCATTTATGATTTCAATATCTTTCAACAAAATATAATAGGTATTTTTTTTTTTTAATTCTCTTTCATGTAAAGATTGCTATAGAAAAAGAATTTAAGAATAAGGGGTCAAATCTATTTATTTCACACGTGAGCTGTTACCAAAAATGGTTTACTTAAGGTTATTTTTAAAATGAAGATTTTGTTACTATACAATTTCTCTCAACAATTGCTACTGATATTTATATATGATATATTGTAGATACCGCCTGTTTCATAACCAGTACCTATAGTTCAGTAACAAAACACTCTACACATTGATATGTGCTGCCATTTTATTATTAAGTGTAGTTAAAAGGTAGTGTAGTAATAGTACTAAGAATTAATAAAAAACATACATCACAACTACTCAATTTCTGTTTATGGTAGAGACTATGTGGTTAGAGGTGATTTGTTCTATATCCAACCAGAGTATCCCTTTTTAATAGAGGCTGAATGAGGGTCTCCAGATTCCACGGGGGCTACCTCGGCAGAGAACAGACTAAACAATTTATCATCCACAGAAGGATTTCACCCGACTGCAATTCAGCACTCTACCACTGAGCTATCCCGGTCTCATAGTGGTAATAGCATTAGTAAATAAAAAATAAATTGTGAATATTAATTTCTTCTGCATGATAATTAAGATTACATGAATGTACTATTGATTTGTTTAAATTATTGTTGTTGTTTTTTTCATTCAAATCTATATTTATTGTTTCATATCCTATGCACAACCTCCAAACCAAGCAAGGAGGTTAAGCTTGCTGAAGAAATCCCATCGAGGAGACATTACATTTCCCAACGAGTCCCGCCATCGCCGCCCCTCCTGCGAACCGTCAACCGTCCCATCTGGAAGCTAATTTACTTGTCAGCCCCATCTCACGCAAGGATGGTCCCGGATCCTCTGATTCACACCTCGGCTCAACCCTTTTGCCCCAGATCTGGAGGATCCGAAGAGCCCTATTGTCCCAGCCCTGATCACTCCCTCCATCGGGCCCAGGACGGGACAAAGAGTAACGTGCGAGGACCCAGAAGAGACCCAATTACCTGGTACTTGCGCTTCCTCCGGAGGACCTTTTAGTGAGTGCTGTTGGATTATCGACGGGGGGCATGCGCTAACGGATCTTCGGTTCTTGTCAATGTTGTCCTCTTCATTGTCCACGATGTAACGACTAATGAGGGAATCTTCCGCTAGTAGCGACAGCTTTCAGCTGTTATAAACATTTTCAAAAATATCATTACCCCAGAGGTAAGGCATTTCATATTTTTCTATTTGTTCAGGAGAGCCAACTTTCTACAACCTTAAAAGTTGTTTCTTCGTTACTTATAGAAAAAGCATAAAGAAAATTGTTATCGGCATTGATAAATTATTTGAATTACTGCTCATAGTAGTTATTTATAATAATTTACGTAAAGCATTACCTATTTTATGGATAGGGTTTCCTTTACCCACAAGGCACAGAAATATACTAAATGTTTTTTGATCTAGTTCTGTATTTAATATTGATTGTATATATAGAGCAATATAAAGCTATATATACAAGTTTATATCACCGTTAGTGTATACTGATTTTATTATAATAACACATAGTCATCGTTCAGTTGTCGTTAGAGGCGTGAAGGAAATCAATTCTTTTTTATGAAATGGCATATCTTCAAACATTATAATTTTTATTTATTTATTGTTCTTGTGATTGTATTATTTTTATTTTGAAGATAACAGAAATTCAGACGACCAGGGTTCGAATACCGGCCAGGACAAATCTTTTCTCTTCAAAATACAAATATTTAAAAGTAATCACCATTAAAAGAACAATAATAAAAATAAATTATAAATTTAAAATTGACGTAAGTCAACAATATCCCAATTAAAGTAATGTTCAATGAGCATTCTTCCCCGTGTATACATTCCAAAAACTGAAAATACTGGGATATGGAATCGGTGAAGAGTATGGATTTGTCTGACTTGGATACTACCCCTGGTAGCTCAGTGGTTAGAGCACTGCACTATATATATATACAACTTGACTTTCTGTTTAGTATTTATTTTTTATAATTTTGTAAGTCCCAATGCCCAGATAATATCGCAAAATATTAATAAATAGGGTATAAAAAAGGGATTTAAATGCCATTAAAAAAAAGTCACTAGATGAATTTCGTAAAATTTTAAAAATTATTAAATCAATAATAATTAATTGTAATTATTCATGAATAGATATAATTACTATGACAGGAGTTGGATCTCGGAAAAGTTTACAATTCAAAGGTTACTTTTACAATCGGAATTTCTATTTCATGATCTATAAAAATTCCTTTTCTGTAATTATTACCTTATAAAAAATATAGGCTGACATAGTACTGGGCATTTAGAACTTAAATCATTTTACTAAATCCATTGACGTTTTGAAGTATAATTAAAATTTACATTTAGATTTGATGTGAAATTATCTGACACGTAACACGTTTTGATGTATACAAACTCCTATACATTCATAAGTACATATTATTATACACTTTGGTAATACACAACCTTATATATTTTCACTCTAAATACATCTTTAGATCCATCTCAATGTTTAAGACTGAACACGTACGTGTCCTACAAGAGGAACCAGGTGAAGGCTAACTGCCGAGGACGCCATCTCGGGCCACGTGAACAAGATTGCTAAGATTTATAATATTATTATAATATAATGAATCATTATTTTTATTATTATTTTGTAATTTTATCTCTGAAGATTATTTTCTATAAAGAGGAAACCTATTTTATTTTATCACCATGAAAATTAACCATTAACCATGAAAAGGTAAACTGATACGATATTTGTTTTTAATATTTTCCTTTAAATATATTCAGAAAGACATGCGCAATTAAGTTGAACTCAGCACCGACTAATTGAATAGCTGTTGTAACATGAATAATCGTAAATATTTATATCACAGTAAGAATTTATAAATAAACATTTTTTGTTCTCATTTATAAAAAAAGAACAGCTTTGAAACTTATAAAGACGCTGCCATTTATTCCTAATTGATTCTTGGTTAATTGTGATTATTTATTTACATTTATTATTAACTAGTATGGTTGATTAATGGTGAATACAAGATTCTTTCTCTCGCAATGCTATTTATAAATTGTATACATTTATGTAAAGATTATTTGTATATCGTTTCGCTTGATATTACAATAAGTATCTTAACAACATTAATAATTCTAGAAATCAAGGAAAAACATTTATTACTCTGCGAAGAGTAGAAAAATTAATTCTTTTATGAAATTTCCAAAGGGATGGACCCCCAAACCGATACTGCAAGTTTTCATAAATGTGCATGAGTCTTACACTTCCATCAAGTAGATGCGTAAGTGTTGGATCGAAAAAGCTCTTTGCTAGGAAATAATTAGAGACCATTCCGTTTGCCAATGCATAATGTATAAGAGAAATTACCCCACTGAGCATTAATACGATGTTCCTACAAAATTACTAAAAGTAAATATTGTCGCATTTCAATTATCTAATAAATTATTCGCCTTACTTCAGCTGCATATATTATTATTCAATGACAAGAATCCATCTACATACGAATTACCTTAGTGTTAATATTAATAAGGTTCAACCGCTTCTGCTAAACATGTAAATAAAAAAAATGTGTTACAGTTTTTATGGATGGAAGAAAGACTTTATTTGCATCAAGTTACTTTGGAAAAAAATGATATCTTCTTTAAATAAACTAGTCGATTTATATATTTTTTTTACTTTGCCGGTAATTTTTACAGAATTAATCCGATGTTTTTAAGCCAAGATAATTCTTCCAACGAGCCTACGAAAACAGGATGAGAGGACAGAAATAGAGAACACTTGCTCACACATTTGTCTTGGAGTCTGATCAAACAGAATTTGTTTGGTTTGAACGGGGCCCATAATTGTAGGATTGACTCAGAGACACGGCTACTGACAAAAGAATGCCTTCAACAAACAATCAGGAGTCGCTTTAACAATAATTTCATCACTTTTCAACCGTTAGAAAATTAACTGGCATTAATCTTTGTAGTGATTTAGATTCAGTATTAATTAATATTCTTTCATAATCATTAGTCCACGCAAAACTTTTTAAACACTTTTTTTAATTCCTTCTCTTCCTTCTTCATTTATACTTCGATTTTCCACAGTATGCTTGTGTTATTTTCAATAACAAAAAACAAATTTTAAAAATAAATAACACTTCGCTACTGTTTGTTTATGTTTAATTAACTCAAATTAGAAATTATTTACACTAAATTCAACGGTTTCATAAGTTATATTTTATTATTAATAGTATTTTATTGGAATATTTTACATCAATATTAATTCACGGTTTCTAGTTTAATATTTTTTTCCAATGTAATTCTTTTTTTTAATTTTCTCTTTCAGTAAATTATCAAATTTCATCTTAGATAAAATATATTTTTTTCGTTTTAAGCTGGATAATGAGAGACGATGAAAATTTAATTGTTGGTGTTTTATTTATAACTTTAAATAAACTATATTATAAATGGTAAATTCAATATAGGTGAGAGAGGTTGAATAACATCAATTGCAAAAGTGTAAAATTCAAAAACCCCAGCAACTTCGAATCTTCACAGGTTCACACAATCAATTGTATACTTGAAATACAAATGATTAACAATCGTAGTAGTTATTTACTTCTTTGTTTGATATATATATTTTAATTGAAAAGTAATAAACCTTTAGAGAGGCAAGGGAAAAAAATATTTTCCCACAAAATTTCAGATAAAAATAATTGGTTCAATATGTACAGGCGAGATTTGGAATTACGAGACTAATTCCAAAAATAAAATACATTTTAAACATCTTCTAAAACATTTTTAAATATATTTTTGGAACATAACATATTTTAAAATAATCAGTAATGATGTTATAATTTAAGGGTTTAATAAATGTTTACCATCCTTTAAATCAAAACCGATATGATTTACAAATTTGTATGCTTACTTTTATTTATTATTATTATTGTTATCTTAATCGGTGATAATAGATTAGTAATAAATTTATCTACGTATATATATTTAATTATTTAATAAACAGTACAATGTTTTATTTTAATAAAATTAGTCTGAAACTTCTTTCTTGTACCACTAGAAACCATGAAGGGCCTAGGGTTCAGTACGTGATAGAAACACTGCTTCTTGGACAACGGTTTTGCAGGGAAATAAATAAGGGAAATAATTGTCCTAGATCACACTCAACCACCAGATCCCCCCCCCTCTATATGGGATTAAGTTTCTTTCGAATCACTGTAATTTTTTTAGTTAAATGCATTGATAAGAAATTGTGATTGTAAAATACTTAAAATTATTATTACGAAATTTAAAACCGTATGGAAAAAAATAGCCATATTTTCTTAACAACTTAGGAGTCACGTATTTGACTATTTGTGACAATATGGTTAAAAACAAAATGTTATTTTAATTAAATTTTTATTCGTCAAATGAAATCTTTAAGAGAGGACAGGCAACATATCAGTGTCCCCATCGACAAGTGACACGACACAATTTTGGAGTGTTTAGGTTTGTCACTATTTGTGCAGATGCTAGGAACCATTGTCTTCACCAGAACCTAATTGCATTGTTCTGTCACCGCTATGCTGCCATATTTCTCTCTTCCAACATCGTTAGTGAGGAACAAACAATATGGCGCAGTAGAAAAAAAATTTACTGTCGTTGATTTGGCAGTAAGAATGTGTCGAACACGGATAAGCACGAACTCTCTAACCCTTCGATATTGACACACTGATTATTTGATGACAATTAATTAAACACACTGTACCCTGGAGATGCCGAAATAGACTAAATGTCGATTGATTGTTTTTGTTCCAGTATTTTGGAGACTTAATGCTTTGGTTTGGGAAATTTCCCGCTGGAGCTACAATGTTGGCTTCATTACTCAAACAATGGTATCAGTGAAAACTAAAATCCTTTGATATGAATATTATTTAAATAATGAAATGGGATGACACTCTGTGATCGTTACCGCTGAAATACAGTAATAGATCAATCATAGATACAAGCTATGTTACCGATCTAAATACAAAAAAGAGAGCCCTTTTCGTTATAAGTGAGTGCCTACATTTTGAGTGGCTGCTGTTCTAGCTACCATTGTCAATGTTCTTTATCTTAGGATATCTTTATCTTCAGGTACAGGTCCTAAAAGACACTTATGCTACCTGCTCAGTGACCATTGACCTATTTATTTACATATTTCCAGCGTTCCAAATAGAGTCACATATAGCACATCATATTTATTATATGTCTCTTTTGAGCTTATGCTCACTTTGGGTAACTTATTATCATTAAATAAAAGGCTCATGTTTATACAACTGTGAAATACTATGTGTTAATGCCATTAATACTTGCTATTCGATAGAGATTTAATTTATTGCATTTAAGGTATTTTCTTTTAGAAAAGTGAGGCAGTTTTAGAATTGGTTGAGACGAACCATCTTGTAAAAGTTCAAAAACAATTTGCATCATACCTAGAATAATCTATTCAGTTTCAAACGGTTGTCCAGTCCGGATTGGCCATTTCCTTCGTAAGATGATTAAATGACTAATAAATGCTGAAGTTTTATTGCGTTTCCACCCACTTCTGCTTCGGCGAGCAATGTTTCTCGACATTCCACTATTAGCTCCGAGTCGCAGAAATGATTTATGAGATTGTTAAATGTTGGAAAATAACCGGATTACCTAATAGGCCCGATCCTACGAGATGGGCGTTCAATTAGAGCAGTCCTGATTGATGCGGTACCTATATGCAAATGCAATTATAAAATGCATATAAAAGTGCAACGGCTAATTGATTAGGCTTCGGGCAACTTTAATCTTAAGGCTATCTCTCGCCATCTTGAGCACAGTCAGAGGCTTTGATCTTTATTTGTTAGTGATTTTTTAAATACTTTGTTGAAATATTTAACGACTGCTTTATATTTATACGGTAAATAAATATAATTTCATCGAACTTAAACTTGAGTTCTTTTGACCGTGTAATTATAGTCCATTTTCTATTAAATTAGATGGAAGTAATAAATATTACGAATCAAACTCAATTCATTTGCTTGAAACAGATCCTACCTCCCACGAGAATCAAGTAATATATATTCAGGCCGTTGACAAAAATATAATAGGCATATCTAAACAGTCCCATTTCAATAACATTTAGATTAGATTTAATGTGGGATATAGATAGTCTGGGGGTGCAGTCAAAAAAACACTAAATAAGACAAACTTATTTATTATAAGTGCCGACGTTTCGACCTACGTTGTAGGCCATCTTCAGGGCTGACAGAAGGCTGGAGCTACTGTGACAGCTCGCCTACAACCTAGGTCGAAACGTCGGCACTTATAATAGATAAGTTTGTCTTATTTAGTGTTTTTTTGACTGCACCCCCAGACTATCTATATCCTACACTAGATCTTCCAGTCAACAATTTTCCTCTCATTCATACATTAGGTTTAGTTTTCATTAATGTTACTTTTTAGTGATAATTTAGTTTGGACTAAATTATAATATTTATTTTTCATTTTAGAAATAGTTGACTGGATAGTACTTAGAAGAGTGTAAAACGGCCAGGAGGTGCAGTATAAAAATTACACAAAATAAGTTAGCCTTATTATAAGTGTCCCTACATTTCAATTTAATTTTTAGGCCATCCTGAGGGCAGAGAGGTAAAGAGTCAAACTGCAATTGACGCCAAATAAATTGTACTAATTTTTAAATATTTTATTTTGCGAAATATTGTGGCTCTACACCCTCCCCAGTTTACACTCGTCTTATAATTTGTATTAATTACAAAACCATTTTTTTTAAATACTCGGTTTTGTGAAGCTTTTGATACGTAATATTATATCATACTTTTTGTATATTATTTTGTTATAATACAATTTCATTATGCTCATTATTAGTAGATCAGAAACTTAAATCAAACATTATAGATGCATATTTCCCTTCAAAATAAAAATATTTAAAAAGTATAATAATTATAAACAATAAATAAATAAAATAAAACATAAATATACCTTCGAGTGAAAGAATTTAGTGGATTCCATAAGTTTTATTTTATTGGAGATGACATTATGTTGAATGGATAAACGAATATTAGATACAAAAATTTAGTATTTCAAAAATAAATTCTAATATTTAATTGTAAAATAAATGAATTTTGTTGAATATATATTTATTTTTTTTGTTTTTAAAAGATCATAGTTCATCTGTAAAGATATTTAACTAATTTTTATATGTATAAAGAAATTTATTTCAGAAATCCCAAAATCAATTAGAACATTTAAAATATATAGAAGACTATGAAATATAGCATTATTAATATATATATATATATATATATATATATATATATATATATATATATATATATATATATATATATAAGAGAACTAGTAAGATGCAACATAAAAGTATGTATGTTTTTGTTGATTATGGTAAAAATTATAATAATTAATAAATATTGGTGTCATATTTCAACAAAAACTACAATTTAATAAACGGTAGCAATGGCTGTGTTAAAAAATTCTCCTACAAATTTAAAATTTCAACAAATGCGATCGTAGATAGATAAAATATTCTCAGTACGAGCAAGTCGATCCACCGACTTCAAGTTGGTGTCTCTTAGGGCCAGTCGAAGTACGAGTATAAGTGAATTAATGGCCCGAATTAAAAAAATAATTTTGTCTCTCCAAGAATTGCTCCGTCTAGAAGACTATATATAGTCTTTCTCTGAATCGCATAACCTGTTAAGGTAGAATTCTCAGATTCATAGCAACTGTTTGGTAGAGTCAATGGGAATTTCCTCGGGGATTTCCCTTTGGTATGTTACTATTTAATCTCGATATTATTTTAAAAGGATGTAAACTGGATTGAATCTATCTAATAATTCCTTCACTGAATGAAAACCTATCTCCAATCTATTGAGCAATATAACTTTATTATATGGAAACGTTTCGACTATATGTCATTTTCCATCCATCTAAGAACTTAAATTAACAAAAGGACCATGGAGGACAATGGACCTCCAAGAAAAAAATTTAGTAAAGGACAATTAATAATAAAAACAGAAATGTTGACTTGTAACTCTTTTTCAAGAGGATAAAGATTAAATTCTTAGATGGATGGAAAATGACATATAGTCGAAACGTTTCCATATAATAAGGTTATATTGCACAAATGACTGGAGATAGGTTTTCATTCAGTGAAGGAATTATCTCGATATTAGTGAAAGCTTTTTTCTTTTTTCCCCTCCGTCGTTATTTACTTTACCGCTTCATAGCCCTGAACTGGTCCTAACAGACACCACATTGACGTTGGTGAACCGGCTTGCTCGAACTGAGAGTTTACTCTTGCAGGCGTGCTGTGTTGTTTCCCTGGTGCTTACATATATTTTGTTTTTTTCAATTTTGAATTCATTTTTTTTTTTTAGACAGGAATGATAGAGAAATCGCCCGTGTGGAATTATCTTGTCAGAAGCAAACCCCTTCAAGTAGCCTTTTTTTAATGTACCAACTTCTCCACGTCGTCTGTCTTGGTAACTTTCTAAGAGTAATTAAATGTTTATTATATCTTGGAATCCGTTCCTAGCAAGAATAAAAAAACTAAGAAGACTTTTAATATTGTACTAACCTTTATAAAATACCAATAATATCTTAAGATTGGGGAAAACTTGAGGTATTTGTAGATAGCGTGTTTTAAGCCAATTGTCAACAAGAATTATTTTTTAATTTCACACGCTTGCTGCTTAACTATTTGTCCTGTTTTTATTTATGTAATAAGTACAACTAGTTTTATAGATTATCTGCTTGATAAATATGCATTGAGTTATTAGTGTTACTTTTATATAAAGCGCATTTAATTCCTATTTTTCTAAAACAATACAATTTAAACGTTGACGATTTTAAACTTTTAATTTTGAAATTGAAAACTTTTAAAATTGATTTTTAATTCAAACGATGTAAGGCAAATAGAAATGAACCTTAATTAAATACAAATAATTTTTATTCTTCTTCTTTTTGCTAAATGTTATGACATTATACTTCTATAATCATCAAACAAATTTAAGCATACAAATGTTTTTAAATATAATTATTTATTTTTAATTGACGTGGAAGTGTTTGACGATAAATATTTACAAATGTTGAAATAAGTCGTGGGGGGCAGTCAATATATTTTGCACAGAATAAGTATAACTAATTTCAATTTTAATTTTGCCAAACGTTTAGGCCTAATTTTTAGTTTTTAGGCAATCGTCAGAGCAGAGAGATGTCGAGCCTAAGAGTCATATATATATTTTATTTTTAAGGAATTTGTATCAATTTATTAATTCATTTTATTTATATATTAATTTTCAGACTATATTCAAAATACATTCATTATTAAATTATACTAGGACTTATAGTTCCATCATTCAGATCCAGTCGACCATATTTTCATAATTTTTAATTAAATTTAAAAGTGGAATTGTTTAAAGTTTATGCATTAAACTATCTTTAATGCATTATTCGTTTATTTTATTTTTGTATATTTCCGTTTAAGAATGTACTAGAGACTTTATTAATATGATTTTATAATTACATAGATTTAGATATAATAGAAAATATACTAAGAATAGAAGAATAAATAAATTATAAACGAAAATAAAACTAAAAAATCAGAGGATGTAGTAGATTCAAAATGTAAATCCAAAATATTACCTGAGTAGCACACACAAGCGACTCCTTGAAAATCTGATTATTAGAATAAAAATACATAGCTACCATGAAAATTAGTACTTGAAAGGGTCCTTATCCTAAGTCAACGTTGTGCAAAGGGTTATTTGGCTAGTCACGCTCAGCCGCTGGTTTTCCCCTAAGTAAGAACCCCATAAGGTCTGCAAATCTCATAGGATCCATTTACGACTTATAAAGAATAAATAATTTAACTTCCATAGCCGGTATTGAACCCGGAACCCACAGATTAGAAGAGCAACAATTATATACAACTATGATATAGTTGTTTTCTTTTAACCCAACAAGTGGCAGACCATCACTGAATTCAAAAGGTACTGCAACATGTTACACATCTCTAGCTTTATTGCTAGGTTATAATTTATGATGATTATTGCTAGCCTTCTCTGAATTAGTAATAAATTTCTAACATTAAATATCCTAAGTACTTAATAATAATAAATAGTATAATATTTATAAATACGTCGCGATTGATGTCTTTTTAAAAAAATCAATTAATGAATTAAAATACCTTTCGATATAATTGATGGTCTCTTATAAAACTCCGGAAATTTATTCAGTCTGAACCTTTTTAATTTACTATTGCCTAATATCTCATAATAAGGTACAAAGGACTCCCGACCTCTAGTCCGATTGTTTCGAGTGATTTAGGAAACTGATATGAAAAGAAAAAAAGGATTGGTGTGGCAAGGAAGCTGTATCCCCAAAGAAATATGAAATGAACCGTCGGAGAACGCAGCGGGGAGTCGCCTGCAAAAACAGCAAGAGCAGACATCCTGACACCCAGGTAGGCCAGGTAACATCGGAGTGGCTCGTTTTTGTCATATCCGTCTTCCAGGGAGTGACATGTCTTCTGATGGCGGGGCTCTGGAGGATAACTACCGCGAAGGAGGTAAAGAATGTGATGGCTTTCCCATCATGGATATTTCATGTCATTTTACCAGAAGTTATAGAAGTGTTTCGTAATTCATAAATGCTAGTAGAATGCAACTGGAAAAAATCGAAAAAAAAGTCTCAAAAATACTAAAAAACAAATAACAGTCTACATTGCTTCAATAGACATCCCGCCATCATCTCACATCAAAAGTACCAACAGATGCATCAACCATAGATAACATCTTCATTCCAACACGTCCAATCAAGTTCTTACAACTAATAAAATGATCCAAATTTATAATAGAATTTCTGTTAATAGAATGTGGTATGTTTATACTCCATGTCCATCTCTTAAAATGTTTAAAATACCGGAGAAGAGAACCGTTCAAAACTCATTCGTAAAACAACATAATATGTATCAATATTCAAACCCAAAGGGCTAAGAAAAAAGATTGTGGTATAATTTAAGTTTAATATATTTAAGAATTATCAGTTGTTCGTACAACTATTATAGACGAGAAATCACTCCCATACTTGCGACTCTTAGTTTCATTTTCTCTTCTTTAAAAATAATATAGTTTAGATCGCTGAGGTGTCGTTTGAAGTACGTTTAAAGAGTAATTCCTCTTAGCTATTATAATGAAACTCTTGTCTTCCTGTTTCTTAATAATTACGCTTTAATCAGTGTGAGCTATGTTAGTTTTCAGGTTAAAATATTTTGATGAGACAGTCAATTTTGTTTTACTTAAAACTGGTAAGGCAACTGATTACGAGTTATGTGTACTACACTATAAGATTTTTCCCCATATACTCATATATATATATATATATATACGTAGTGATTAGTTGGCATTTTCTTTTTTTTTGAAGGAATTTCAATTTCCACAACCAACAGCATTAGTTCGGGTTACCGACGCTCTGCTGTAATTTGAAACTCTGGAGTAGCTGGAATGCCATAAATAATCCAAATATAACATATTGTTTTGAGATTTTGAAAATCATAAATATGTTTACTTATTTTAAAATTCAAGGATACATTTTAGATATAGTATGGTGTCGTATACTTAGGTTCTTTCCTATTTTAAACGCAAATCACGAATCTACTATTACGCTCCTCATTAGTTTTTCGACCCTCCTACTAAGCATTAATTATATCATTAGTCAAATTCTGAGGCGATTTGTTCCGTTCCCAAGACACGGACAGGAATGACACCCGTTATTATACTGGAGCAACAGACACGGAAGGCCCAAATTGATTGTGGATTCGCATGGACAATACGTGTTCCATGCGGTGTAAGACACGCGCATCCATATACTGATGTTTCCATGCTACACGAAAAGCCCGGATTCATCAAGGTGGTTTGTAAACTGTTTCGTATGGAGATTAGATTGTGTGTTTATAACGTGTTTACGTGTCAAAGGAGGGGGGGGGTTATTGTGTTAAAAATTAGTCTTAATAATGTAATTAGCTTATGAATTAATTCCACGGATTTTGAAAACGATCATCTCATATGGTGACGTCTATTTCTTCATGTCTTAAGTTATTTATATTATTTCCTAATATTAATTTGTTACAAAAACATACGGAAATATAATAACAACAGATATATAAATTATTATTGCAATTTATGCCATGAACAGGAAGGGTTTAAAGATGGATTGAATTATCCAGTCAACTATGTTCCACTTGAAATTAGTTAAAATGGTCTCCCAATAGTCCCCTTCCGCATGGAATAATAGTGCGTCTTATCGAATCAAACTGGACAGAAATACCAATAACACTTTTTATAAAACTGGTCGATACAATAATAAAAGTATTCTTGTGGAACATTATTACTCCCACCAATCACACTAACCGACTACATAATCCTTCCAGCTATATGCATACAGCTCCATCAACACCTTCCTTGAGGGAAAAATGGGGTGTGCACTTGTATCCCCCAACTGCCAGACTGCTCCTCATAGGAAGTGTCACTTGCTCATAAGAATAAGTGGTCTAATATGTATAAAAATATAGATAATAAAAAATTTCGTCGAGCCTGTTTGCGATAGGAAAGAAGCAGAAAGAAAGAATTTCCTTCTCCAACGACCGTACCAAGTTGAACACATCGGTCCTCGTCCTAACATCGTATTTAAGAGACGTCGGGCAGGATTAATACTTGAATGGGTGACCGCCTGAGAAAACCGCAGGGCTTTGGCATCTCTTTTTCTTTTTTTCCCCTATTTCTGAATTTTATTACCTTTCAAATAATATATATTAAATGTTCAACCTTATTAGACCTAGTATATACGACAAAAAGACGGATTTGAGAACGAAAAGATTTGAGTTACTCAAGATATTGCTATATAAAAATAGAGTGAAATTTCTAATATTTTTATGTTAACCCATAAAAAAACATTTTTTTAAATTTACTAATAGGACGTAACAATAAAACTTTTAGAGAATTACGGCTATATTTGGGGATTTATCCTATTGGTCGCTTTTATTGATTTTATTAAAATTAATTGACGATTGGTGTATAAACTGGAATATTTAGTTGGATATGTGTATATATATATATATATATATATATATATATATATATATATATATATCCGATAAATAAACGCCTATTTACTATGTATACAGCATATATTCACACCGACAAAGACATAAGAGAGAAGATAGAAGTGATATAAGGACGGAACAGATCGTGGCTATAAATAGAGCGGGAGGAGTGAATTGGCCAATTTCTGGATGACCTGTGTCCGTTGACCTAGCCACTTAGCCACACTTCTTATTCAACGGCCTTTCTTCCTTTCACTGGTTTGTATTTTATATGTCACACCTTCGTAAACAGGCGTACTGCCGTACGTAGTTAGTGAATCCTATTGGAATATCTGCAATCCAAAAAGAATTCACAAAAAGCTATATAATTAATTAAATATGACAAGGGAATACAATAACATGTTACAATTGTAATTGCGTTAGAGTGAGCTGTGAAAACGTGAGCTGACTATTTCCAATTTTTTTTAAATGATCTTTTTGAAAGAATTTATGTGAATAATAACATGTGATGCGTTCAGGATCACAAGCAGATCATTAATTTCTAAAATCGAGTTTTTCTCATTTTTCACAAGTTTAATGGAGGAGTTTTGTCTAACACGACACATTTCTGCCTAATTTCTCATAGCTTTAGTCCGGTTCTGAACCTGAAGTTTCGGAAGTATAAGGTATTGCTTGACTAAACTTGCGAGAAAATTAAAAACTCAAATCTTGCTGCTGATAAGACTTTTATTTAGTCTGTTAGCGGCCGGAGATGGATCATATAGGGTCTAGGACCCTCCTGCGGCTCACCCAGTCTCTAAAAGTGGGGATAGGTAGAAAATCTGGCGGTTGGGCGTGGTCTAGGACAAATCACTTCCGTTCACAACCGTTGCCCATAAAACAGCACAGTCTCTACCATGTACCGAACCCGGGTTGTAGTGGTACAGTTTTTAATTCTAGTTAAATGAAAAAATAAAAGTGCCTATTTAAAAAATAGTTAATAATTATCTCCCAGTTAAGGATTAGGTGAGTAGATGTGATGTTTTATTTGAACAAATGATTATTTCTTATAAAATTATCCATAGCAAACATAATTATGTTTCATCACCATTGCTACAGTATGCGATTGTTCGTAGCAGAACCTTTTCTGACTTCTTTTATATTCTGAAATCAAGAATCCAGGTCATAAATTCGAATGCAACTGATGCATCTGTAATAGTTTCTATGTATGCTTAAAAAAAGGAATTAGTCTTTAAATAATACAAACCACAATTCAAAAGCATCATACACTTTTTCAAGTTTTTTACGGCATAAACTTTCTCCTAGTTCAATATTTTGAGAATAAATTGATTTGACAATTAAATAAATATATATTCTTATAATATATGATAACAAAGATCAGATTTGAAACACCATACAGGAAGGCGTTCTAGATCAAAACATAACATTTACATTTTTCGCTAGTTTAATCAAGCAATTTCGTCTAGCACGACACCATATTGCCTTTGATTCTCACAGTTTTAATTCTAGTTCTAAAATTGAAATTTCGGAAGCAATTTCGGACATTGCTTGATTTAATTAGCGAAACATATGAAAAAGTCAATTTTTGAAATTTTGGAGGTAACTGCTTTTGATCCTGAAAGCCTCTACTATTAACTAAACCTTTCTAAATGTTTCCTGGGAGAATAATAATAGCTCCTTAATACTAATAACATATCAAGAATGATGTATTGAAGGGAATTTAATGTAAACTCATAACAATGTACATGCGCAATAATAATAAAAATGTATAGGTTTTCGTGAGGTATTGAAATGTTTATTTACTATTACAATAATATTAGCCTATTACACATTATATTAAATTATTAGAAATGTATAGACCTTACTGATTTTGGTCCATTATCATTGTAACTTAGTTATATTGTGCGTAGGTCTTTCACTCCATACTCTTTCTTAATTAACCACAAGAGCTACGTCGGGAAAGCGCATTTGATTATAACGAATGTATTCTATGAGCGGCGGTACTTAGCTTAATATGAAAGCTGTATGATAATTATTTATAATAATAACTTTAATATATCAGCACTCTAATGGAACGAGCCTTTCAGTTAGGAAGAATTATAGCTGCCATTTTGGATTTTTATTTACTCGTTTTATGTCATTATGTTCAATACTGTTATTATGCTTATTAAATCATTCCTGGTGTAACCTTGTACCCAACATTACAGATTGGTTACAGGGTATTACGTTGGCAGTTACGATTTGTCAGCGGCGATGACAAATTGCAGTCTCCGACTCCTTCCTGCATGCAAAAACAACGGATAATATAATTTTTTACCAGTTATTATTTTTTTTTTTGCATTTTAACAGTGTATGTACGCACACTGGAATTCGTACTTAGTGTGTTTCTGGGCTAGAGATCAGCCATGGCAAATAGTTAGTCAGTTAGTTATTTCCATTTCTTTGTAGGATCGGAAAACCCTGTTAGTACTCACCCCGCCTTCATTAAGTGGTTAACCTTAATTGAGGGAAAACCTGGCAGTTGAGTGTGGTTTTGGTTGAATCACCTACATATATTCTTTTATTTTACTTCGAGTTTGGCTGGAAACGAAAATAAAATTCCATTTCTTCGACTACAGTCAATACATCGGATTGAAGTTTTAAAAATAGGTGATTTAATTTCATTCACTTAACAGCCTCTTTAAAACATAGGAGAATATATTAAGTTCTTGTGAATGAAAAATTATTAATTCCAGACTTTCGTAATGAGAAATTAAACGTAAGGGGCAAAAATATTTCTTGTTTTATCATTATTAAGATAAGTAATAAAATACATTATTATTACTGTTGAGGGGTAGTCTAAGAATATATATTTGTTTAGTGAATCTTTTCCAATTTTATAAAAGGTTACTACTTGAAATTTAACCAAAAATTTAAAAACCACATACCGTTTCTGACCATAACGCTCCATGCTAGCTCCTTTGAGAGGGTATACTAATTGAAGGAAATACTATTGCTAATAAGAAACAATTAAAGGTAGAGCATAGTAAAGAGTGATGTTAATCACAAGTTTTACAGATTTTCTTCTGTTTGCTCCGCCTTTGGTGTGTTTTCTACTCATAGGCCTATAAAACAACTTATTGAACTCCAGGAAGAAAATCGGCTAAATAAAACTGAGTTATGGGCAATTTGTGGAGATAATAATGATTGGCGAGAGGTATTAGCTCAGTGCTTAAAAAAAAATCTATACCACTACAACCAATGGAGGGACTTGGGCTCAATACGTGATAGAGACTTTAGTGTACTTTCTTGGACAACGATTGTGCAAAGAGGTGATTTGTCATAGATCACGCTCAACTGCCGGATTCCCCCCTCCCTAATTTTGAGTAACAACTTTAGAGGCTGGGTGAGACCCAGGAGGGTCCTAGAACCTATAGATCCTATAGGTTCTCCGGCCCCTAACGGATCCAATGAAAGTATGCCAGTGAGCTGGATTTGAAACCTGGGCCCCCGGTACGGCAACTCAGCGCTCTGCCACTGAGCCACTATTAAATTCTTAATTCAATATGAATTAAGGTAAAAATTATCTCGGATTCTAAATGAATGGGTTACATCGATTACGAACAAGTCACATATCCGAAGGAATGACAAGCCGGGTTCTCCGATATCGTGAATGACATAACTTCCAAGAGAGATACAAAAAATGCCATGACAAATCCTCATTGTGCCATAATCGTTATAGCCCGTAAAAATAAGTTAGTGGAACGCAACAATGCGCTCGGATACCACACGCACACACTGAGGCAAGTTACGACGCCGGCGCATGCGCTATTGATATACAACTCGAACGGGTACAATTAAGGCTCTGTTCGTGAGGCCCATTCATGGCCCGCTCATTCAGGAACGAGTCAATCAAACTGTTTATTCGCTGAGCACCCTCTGCCGAAGCGCCGATACATCACCGGCCAATAATGAGCGGTGCTGTGCTGATCTGAACTAGACACCGCCACCATAACTCGCAGATGCTGCTCCAGAATATGAATAAACTTCAAGAGCGGCCCGAGCCCATTCAGTTTGGGCTGGAAATGTTAAAAGGCTAACGGACTCCTGACGTGCCTCATTCACGCCCTTTCACTATCTTCTTCTCCCCGTGATTATAGTCTTTTACAGTTTCACTTAGATCTTTTATTTTGCTTCTACTTTTTTTTCCCCTTTTCTAGTTTCGTTTTGTTTTTTGACAGCTTTCTAGAGCTCTGTAATTCCACACAATATGGCCGGCCATTAGTCCTCCTTATCTCGTTGTCCAAGGCTCAGTGCCCCCAGCCTAAGGTCTGTCAGAAACACGATTCAATGAGATACTATGTAGGCCTCTTCAGGTGGCACTTGTATTGTTCTATTTTAGTTCCGTTCTATGAAAGACTAGAATCAATCTAATTTCATTATGGTTTTAAAATATTTGTATTTACTTATTGTTATTTAACTACTTTTTACCCTTCAGTCCTAAGGAACGACATATTCCAGCAAAAACAATGTTGAAGAAATCGAGCGGTTAGACTTAAGCTACATCTACTACAATATGGGGAGAAATATTGGACTAACAGGAACAAATCTGCAGGTACAAATATTTTGTAGTTTTTAAAGGTTCTTTGCAGCAACAATATTACAAAGAAGAAAGGCTAATGAGTAAGATTGCCATTGCAATACGATCTTTCACAGTTCATTGTGACATGTGAAATTACTCAACATGCGTGCATACTTTTAATTTATATATATATATATATATATATATATATATATATATATATATACATACATATTTTTTTAGCGTAGGGAGTTGGCGGCCCCATCGCTCAGCCTTCTGACTGCAATCAGACACTGGTCCTCCAGGTTGGGGGTTGACCATAAAAACCCTACCCCCCAAAAAAATATATTTTGAAACCTAATAGCAGGCTCGGAAAATCGGTCAGTCTCACCATGGCAAAGACTCCGGCTTTGTGTAATGGACTTTACATTGGATCATGGAACATTCGGAGTCTATACAAATAGTAGTAAATGAAGTCAAAAAGTACAATATACCAATAACAGCAATTCAGGAGGTGAGATGGCCAGAAGGTGGATAAACTAAAACAGTTGGCACGGGGTTCATAGTTAGCCCAGCTACAAGGAATTCAGTGATAAACTTCACCCCGATTAGCAAAAGAATTAGTGTTCTACGAATGAGAGGTCGCTGGTTTAACACCACGATTATCAACGTATATGCACCAACGGAAGACAAGGATGATGAGGTGAAGTACGAGTTCTACGATCAGCTAAAAAATGCTGTGGACTAGTCTCAAAACCATGACATAAAATTAGTAATAGGAGACTTCAACGCTAAAATAGGTCGTGAATCACATTTTAGGCCCGTTATCGGCAGCAAAGGCTCCACGAAACAAGTAATGCCAGTGGAATGCGATGTATTAGTCTGGCAGCAAGCAAGGGATTAGTGGTTAGTAGCACGATGTTCCCGCAGAAGGACATCCACTAATATAAATGGGTTAGCCCGAAAGGTGCTAGAAACCAAATTGACCACGTTCTGATAGAAAAGAGACATCGGAGCTCTTTCCAAGACGTAAGAAGCTATCGTGGAGCAGACTGTGATTCAACCATTCTCTGATTAGGATCAAAATATGTTAGAGACTGAAACCAGCCCATAAAATAAAGTACCTTATGGAAAGAAGAATGTCTGAAGTCCAAAACCTGAAAAATCCTGTGCTATAAGACAAATTCCAAATCGAGCTGAAAAATAAATTTGAACCCTTGGACTTAGAGAATCTCACAATTGATCAACATTGGGAGACAATAGAGTCCGAGTTAAAAGAAACAGCAAAGGAAATAATAGGGATTCAGGAAAAAAGAGGATGGGTAATATGTATGGCGGAGGGAGGTGGTTTCTAGAAGAAGACACCTTTTACTTATTAAAAGAACAGCGGATTCATGGCCAACTGGAGGGTGAATTTGCCAAGAAGATGCTAGTGCTGTATAACTGGCTAGTTGAGAAAATGGTGGAAACGTTCGGCCAAGCTAAAGGAGCCCAGCGGATAGAATTTGTGAAGGGCATTTTGAAAGTGCAGTTAAACCACTACATTGATCGACCGGGCTCACTTCCTCGCGATTAAGACTTCCTGGATTGCGCGCACGAACTAATAGATCCACACTGGCGGAAGGAAGCTCGCTTGGACGAAGCAGAAGGAGAGTGGGTTCAAATAAAATCCCCAAGAAGGAGTTATGGAAGCTCACCCAGACAGAACACTGGCGAAAGAAGTTTCGAGAATCGACACACCAGAGGTTCTGAGGAAAGGAAAAGAAGACCTGAACGACGCTGTTACGAGTGCAACCAGACGGGACATTTAGCAGCGCAGTGTCGTTTCATACGATGTTTTGAATGCGGTAGAACAAGGAGAGTGTCCAAGGCGGAAGTGCAGAGTGAACAAGAGGGAACCTCAACCTGAACCGATGGAAATCAATAACCAGGATCAGGCGAGCCTCGCAGACAAGCAGAAGGAGCGGAGGGTATAATATCAGGACGCAGCACTCCGGGTCCGAGTAGACATCAGGTGAGTAAGGGGAAGCCAAGGAGGGGGGTCCCCTCCGAGGCTGCATTAGTGACGCGCCAAAGTTCTGATTGAGAATACAGTAATAGGTGGGGCAACCTTTCGAGTAATTTAGAGATTAATAATACCGGGAGAAAGGGGAAATGGACTAGGATGCCCGTGGCGAGGTTGGAGGAATCGGGAATGTCATTTCTATTGGATACAGGGAGTACTAATTCAATAATTAGTAAAAAGGGGGCAGTGAAATTGGGTGAATGGTGCGCGCAAAAACATTGCAAGTGTACAATTTCTACGGTTAGTAGTGCTAAGACCTTGGGAGAGGTTTACCTCGATCTTAGAGAGTTAGCAGGACAGGTTGACAAAGTTAAAGTACATATCGACGAAGAACTTATGCCGGGATACGATTTCATTGTGAGCTGCGATATTCTGCGGAAAACGATTCTAAGGATGAGGATAAAGGAACGATCCTGGCGGTATCAAATTGGGAAGTTGTATTATCAAACTATCACAGCAAGGGAGAACGGTGGTATTTAAATCGGGGCAGTTGAATGTGGGAGGGGACCTGTAGACCGAACCGTAAGTTGCAATCATGGCCTATTTTACAGGGAAAATGAAGTCCTACCGACTACGGGGAAAACTTTTCATAAATTCGTCCTCAAAACAGACCCACCTGTTTATGTGAAAGACCGACGCTACCCCCAAGCAATGAGAGAAATTATGAGGAAATAGCTCCAAGAACTGCTACAACAGGGAATCATTAGACATAGCAATTCGCCTTATAATAGTCCGTTAGGGGTAGTGGAGAAGAAAAGTGAGCCAGGAGAGAACGCGAAGCAGTATAAAGTAGTAGTAGACTACCGCAAAACTCAATGGGGCTACCAAAGATGAACGGTACCCACTTCCTAGGGTCGAGGACATCCTGGATCGGCTTTCGGAGGCCACTATATTCAGCACATTAGACCTTAAAAGCGGATACCACGAGGTGAGAATGGCCGAGGAGGACATCGGTAAAAGAGCCTTTTCATGGGAACGAGGGCACTACAAATTTGTTCGATTGCCGTTTGGGCTAATAGGAGCTCCACTTACCTTTCAAAGACTCATGGACGAATTTCAGCGGGGGTTGGGAGAGGAATTCTCACAGGTTTACATGGACGACCTGATCGTGTTGGTCGTACGGAAGATTAGCATGTGAGACACCTGGCGCCAGTTTTCGACAGACTATGGGAAACGGTATCAAGTTATCCCGTGGGAAGTCGAAATTCGGTCTGCGTGAAATTTAGTTTTAGGCCATGGTGTTTCGCGGCACGGAGCTCAACCAGATACAGAGAGGGTTAAGGCGATCCAGGAAGCACCATTATCCACAAATGTTCGTGGGATTCGTCGATTTCTAGGGATGTTCAATTACTATCGCAGATATCCCGGGAATAGCCGAATTAACCCAAACTTTGACTGAAATCTTACGAAAAGAGAGCGGTTTTGTATAGGTTCGAGCCAAGCTGAGAGTATCCGAAGATGTCGTGAAATACTGACCACGAGACCGTTACTGGCCTTTCCGGATTTTCAGAAGCTGTTTTTTATTACGACAGATGCAAGTGAAGTCGCTTTTGGGGCGGTGTTATCGCAGGACTTTGCAGAGGTGAAAAACCGATAGCATACGCAAGTCGTAAGTTGAATGGGGGAGAACAGAAGTACAGTGCCATAGAACGGGAACTCCTAACGGTGGTGTGGGTGGTCGAATATTTTCGACCGTAAGTTTATGGGAGAAAGTTTGAATTAATCACGGACCATAAACCACCCATTTATTTAGGGACGCTTAAAGAATCCTCGGCGAGGGTGTAGAGATGGAAAGAACGATTGGCGCCTTATACCTTCCGTATTATCCATAAAAAGGGAGTAGAAAACGCTGTTGCGGATTGGTTATCCCGGGATCTTGTCATTAATGCCCTAGATGAGGAGGAGGACAGTCCACGGGAATTACCTGAGATTGATAAAATCATCAATGATAAACGGTATCAACTTATATTCAGGTCCAAACAGGATCCCGGTATAGTCACATAATCAAGCTCGTATGAAGGGTTATCAACAGTTTTAGTGCACACCCCCATGACGATCGAGGACACCGAAGTTGAGCGTATTTTCGTGGAATTTAGTGTTCCGGGTGGTAGTTGCTATGTCTACAGTGTCATTGCCGAAAATTAAAACGGTTGTGGCGTCAGGAGAGGATTGGGGTTTGGTACTCCTTTAGGCGGTGTTTACGGCATGTCGAGACAATTTCCGACCCTTCGATACAACGACAAATCGTTATCGACCATCATGAGGGCAAAATAAATCACCGTGGAATTGAAGATACTTTGCGTGCGCTCAAATCATTATATTTTTGGAAACATATGGGTCGTACTGTTGGAACATTTTGCGCAATGTCCATTTTGTCAAAGAGCAAAGTACGATAGTAGTTAACGCCCACGACGCAAGTAGTTACGCCCACTCCTTTGGAACCTCTTAGATCGGTGCAGATTGACCTCTACTCCAACGAGGGACAATCATGGCTCACGGCAATTGATAGTTTTAGCAAACTGGCGATGGCGTACCCCGTCGAGAAGAAAACTCCGGACACCGTATGGGATGGGGTTCTTCAATGGTGTGCGACCTATGGGGTACCAGAGGAGATTGTTTCAGATTAAGGTCGTGAATTCGACAACGCTCTGATTCGGGAGGAAAGCAGAGTTTTGGGTATCAGTTGGCGCTTCAATACTCCTCATGACACCAAAGGCAGAGGTGCAGTCGAAAGACTTCACAATACCCTCGTGGAGCATCTCCGATTATTCAAGTTGGGACGGAATCTGGAACCTCACGACACCATGGCACGAGCGGTAATAGCGTATAACAACACCATACATTCAACGACAGGATTGTCTCCTGTAGAGATTGTTTTTGGGCAAACGCGTCGTGATGGAGCAGATTTGGTCACGATCAATAATGACGAGCTTAAAACTCAGATTTCTAGGACACGTATGCAGCATCAGGCATTTTGGGAACGGGTACGCCCGAAGTTACTTCGGGAAAAGGAAGCCAAGGCTAATCATAGGACTAGGGTTTACACGAAGGGGCCGTTGCCGTTGGGGAACATAGTACCGCAGGTTAAGAACGGCTCGAACGAAAACAGCAGCGAGGTAGGAAGGACCCTATAAATTTATTGGTATCAGGGAGAATAATTTATTCAAAATTCGGGATGAGAATTAGCCGTCCATGGTACGTACCGTCCACCTAGAAGAACTTCGAATCTCTCACAGTGTCTCAACTCGAGCCGGATGATGGCGTGGCACTGTAGTGGTAGTTGTTGCTCAGTGTATATTGGTGACTTGTGCAACCGACACTTTGTACTATCTTATGTATTATTTTTCTTACTTTACTTCTAGTTATTGTTTCATTGTGAATTGTGCTAATAGATTTTATTGTAGGGTCTAATTTTTTTTTCGGTTATACAGAAGTTATCTTTCGTTATATTATGCTATTGTTGTAGTGTTATTCTTTTTTTTTGTTTATTGTGTGTGTTTTAGTTCCTCCAGGAGGAGGAACGGGAGGCGGGGAGTTAAAGTTATGTAAATAGACCGTAGGTTAAGTTAATGGTATTAAGATTAAGATCGTTAAAACACATTTGTAAACTATCATGTGATTAGATATACTGGAGAGAAATAAATAAATTTTAGTTCTATTCTTAATACTGCCCGAAAAACCCTATTTTTACGTATTCATTCAGTCTAATTGTAAGTTTTATATATATATATATATATATATATATATATATATATATATATATATATATATATATATATATATATAATTAGTTAATTAGTTAACGATTGGGTTAAATAATTAACTTTTTACGGATAAATTTTATGATTTTCCAATAATTAATCTATAATTGGAACACATTGAATCACATGTCATTCATCTTCTTCTTTAGATTAAGTTCATCTGTGCTAAGATTAAACAAGATAAGATGAGAAGATCTCAGACATCTTTATATGTATTTATTTATAATGGATTGAAATAGTCAGGGAGTGGGGGATTGCACCATATAACAAAAACTTATTTTTTTGTGCCAATGTAGATGAAATTCGAAAGAGTTCGGCCTCACATCGAACCCCCCCCCCTCCACCTGCAGCTCTGAAGATGGCCTACATCTTAGGCCGAAACGTTGGGAGAATAAAATGCGTTTTTATAATTTTTGGATCCTTTGACTGCACCCCCTGACCATTTCAATCCATTATTAGAACTATCCAGTCAACTATTTTCCACTTAAATATATTTATTTAAATGTTATAGTGAGGAGTATTGAACTGTCTGTGGAGTTAAAAAATAAGAGAATAATCGTACAGAAGCCTTGAATCGAATCATTTGAAAGAGCTATTATAAAATAAATGTTGAAGTTGGTGATTATTTTATTATTTGCTAATGTCATTAATCATGTTTTTAAAAATATATTTTTTTTATGGACTATTTGTTTTAAAGTATATATAAATAACGCACATTTACACAAGTTTATTAAAACATGACGAACGACCCGCAATAAGAAGATGCCTGTAAGATATCGCCCTGGACCCCACAGAACGGAGTCGTTTAGGGAGTGCGATGTCCAAAACCGCCGGTGAGAAATGACCACTAGCGGATCCGATGTCCTGGTAGCCGAGGACTAAGGAGCCTCTTTTTAGAAGATAGTGACACGAGAGTTATTGCGACACAGGTCCTGGATTAGCGACTAACGGGTCGAGGAGCCAGATTCGGGAGCGTACGCTCTGCCGATTGGCTTCCATGTATGTCAAATACACCAATCCTTTTGTACCACATTTTATAATTCATTATATTTTCCTCCATACTCTATAGCTTAGCTATCTATAGGTTTTACAAGACTCAAAGATACCAAGTGTCCACTTTCCTGAAAATATTCAGTGATATAGATTGAGTCAGATTGTATATAAAGATAAACATACATATATATATAACCTACCAAAACCTAACTACCTAATAAAAAATACTCGGAAATGGAATGGAAGTTTAATGCGTAAGTTTATACCCTATCTGGACTCTGTTCTGTATACTATGTGGAAAAGGATAAGTATACAGCAGTTTACGTACAAACTAACATTTGGTAGGAATAATTTAATTCACCGCTATAAATTTCGTTTGTAATATTGGTAAAAAAAAAAGTGGAATATATACTGTCTTATGTATTCTAGCATAAATATTAATTTTCTTTTGGATGGAGGTAGGGGTATATATTTAATCAGAATCTTTCATGATGTTGTTATTTTAAAATAACATTTAACAGTGGCTCACTCATTCATATATTAATAATAATAATGCTATTTCCTTCATGATAATATTGTAACATTCCTAGAGATAAACGTATTTTTGAAGAATGCAGTTATTACCTTTCGGCAATAATTAAAATAGGACTAGCCCGAAATTTATCGAAGCTACCCGGCAACAAAGAAGCAAGCGTCATGTTGGTGTACCAGTTTTTGAAAGCACATAGCCCGCTGCCTAAATTATAGAATTATCTCAAGTCTCAATTTTTGTCCATCGTCCAGTTTTAAAAGTGAGTGTGTTATTTATCCACAATATACGAAAATTTCATAGAGCAATCCATATGCATTGATGAACTAAAGATTTTACGCCTACAAAAGCCGACATAGAAACAAACAACAATGAAATAATTGTATTATTAATATTAAGATAGTATTCATTATTTATTGAAATCTCTTAGTATCAAAAAAATGAGTCCTTATTATTATATACTTCTCTAATCTGAATTCCAGATGATTTCTTTATATTTTTATTCATCAAATCAAGCATTAAAAGTCAAAATAATCAGCTTGCGCAGATTCTTGCTGCAATATGAATTATGACTGTGGTTAAATATTTAGAAGGTTATGTTACTGAAATTATACTAACTAATTATATAATAGAAGTTATGATTATTGTTATCCACAACTACAAGATATAATAATGCTCGCCTCCCGACCGGCCAAGTGAGGCTCCCCAGAAGAGGCCATCCATTTCCAGACTGGATGACCGTCGACGAAGATAACTTGTCCTGACGAAGCTAGGCTTCACCTGCCTCGAAATAACTACCTCGCTCGACGATAAAACATATTACATTATCCTCTCCGGGAATGGCCATCCTCAACTCAGTGTTTATCTAAAGCTATAATTACTGCCTAGAATGGACTTGCCTTAAGAACACCTGGCAATAGAAATGTGGCAAAACGTTTTGTTATTTCGATCCTATTTTAAAGAGAAAACGTTTTCTTTTTAATTATGTAGTTTCTGTAGGTTGGAGAGAGTCATGTTTATTACGTTGTTTACGAAAACGTTTTAACTAACTCCTTCCCAATCTAGCCTGACCAAAGTGGCACATCTGAAAATTTTACTATTTTTTAATCATTTCCATTTTGAAGTACTCTTTCGCAATGAAGTAAATACCTAGCTGAAAATTTCCATCGTAAGTTAAAGATCTAATATTAGAAAATTTTTAAAAAGATCTACGTTAGTGCATCAACCATAATTAACATACAGTCCCACCAATTTAGCCTTGGGGACGTTAAAACATGTTTTTTCTTAATCCGAGCCCCAAAATTGAATTAAATCTTAGTCCGAAATGTCATTGTGTTCTATCTGGACCATTTTGAAATCTTCATTTTCAATTACATCTCAATACAAACTAAAAACTTTGTTTGTTAATTAAAACTAATAAAATTAATAATTTAAAAAAAGGAATAAAACCATTGAATTTAGATATAAAATTCTAATCATTATTATAATTGGTTAATTATTCCTCGGTAGTATAGTGGTAAGTATCCCCGCCTGTCACGCGGGAGACCGGGGTTCGATTCCCCGCCGGGGAGGAGTTTTTTTTTTTCAATTAAACCTTTTTACCTTTTTGATTTATTTTTGTATTATTTCCAAGCAAATTAAATTGTTATAGGGTAGATTATTAATTTAAAGAAAAAGTCTTATTAAATTTACATGGTTATACACTTTCCTTATATTACATATTAGAAATCGAGGGATTATTTGTAACTATCTCGCAAGAGAAACAAACTAACTGATACCATTTATTCTAAACCACAATTGTGAATTTAGATTATGTTGCATTTATAAACTATTTATTTATCAAATTAATAGTTAAAAAATGTGAAAACTAAAAATTGTTAAATGAAAAATTAATTATTGTATCAATATAACATCTACTCCGTAATATACTATTCCGTAATATCATCATTATTAAATACTGTGACAGTAGGTTTGTGGTAACTAAAATACGATACGTGTACGTCAGAAGCTACATGGGTTATGTATTGTGAAAACATTGCATCAATAGTTATATATAGCATATATAGTCGTCCCGAGTAATCTGTCAGAAATAAAGTCTAAATTGAGCTTTTTTTTCAAGAATTGTATCAAGTGTAAGCTTTCATCTTTATTAAAATCAATATTGAAATCTCCGCCAAGTATGAGTTGAAGTTCATCGTAACGTTTCTTCAATACTTTTGACCCCCCTTCTGTATAAACTAACAATGCCTCGTGGAGAAAATCTATTATGTCTGTAACGTTCTGATTAACTGATATATAAACAGTGACTATAACATGTATAACTTGTATTTATTATTTTTTTTAAATATTTTGGAAGATTCTGAATAAAGTAGACCCCCAAATACATAATAACTTACTAGTAGCACAAATAAAAATTATAAACAGTATAACATTATAAAATGTATTGAATATGTTTTTAAAAATTAAACGACAAACGAAGTAGGTACTAATTAGTTGGGAAAAGTCAATATGGCTATCAATAAAGAATGTAAATTCAAAAACTGCATAGATTAGATAAAAAAAACTTAAATATAGATATATATATATAAATTTTGTGGCTAATTTTTTAATTAAACAAAAATATTAACAATTCCATATCGTAACCACGTCTTCAGAATATTTTTATTTTTATTCTTTTGCTATAGAACTTTAAATCTGCCAAAACAATCCTGTACTGGGTTAAAGATTGGAAATGAGTAAATCGAAATATACGTTTATTAATTATTTTGTTGATAGTAAACAACATATTTACCCTTCCCAAACTAATAAAGTATCTTACTTATATACTTATATTAAACTACTTATATACTTATACAGTTATAATGCTTTAAGCATTTACTAAATGGATATTTGTATAAAATTATTTCGTTGGAACGGTGAACGTTTACTTTCTTTTATATATTTTTTCTAGCAGTTCATCTATTAACTGCAGATAATTTTTTTTTAATTATAGAGAATGCAAAAAACTTGCATCACGGATAGAAATAAATTTCTCAATGTTTAATGTCAACGCTTAATTCTAGCAAGCCCATCTTTAGTCATATTCAATATTAAGGATTACTTAATTAGCCGAGCTGATTAACATACCATTGGAAGAAATATTGCCTCATAAATCAGTCGCTCTCCGGAGCTGTGCCAGGCTAGGCAAGGAACGAGATACCTGATAATAAAAAAGGATTAAAAAACTACCACTATCGATTTCAGTATCGCCTCTTAAGGTCGATCTCAAATCTTCAACTAGGCCGATAACTGCTCACACGTGCCTCTTTTACGTAATACATTTTCGTCTAGTGCACAATGAAACTATAAGGTAATCTCAATTAGATACATACATTTTTTTCTAATCTATAACGTTCGGCGTAGTAAAGAACCTGTACCACTACAACTCATGGATAGTGAAAACTTGTCAATAACTGTGCTGCTTCTAAGCCAACGGTTGTACAGAATGATCATATGGCCGAGGTCAGATATTTCACTAATGAAGTAGGGAACGGCAGTAAAAATAAACAGTCAATAATCAGAATAAAAAATACAAGTGTAGAGAATTAAAGTAAAATAAAAAAGAACAATAAACAATTGCTTTTATAAAAGAGTGTAAAATGGTCAGAGGATGCAGTCGATAAATATTTCAGACAAAATAAGTTCAAAATATTTTATTTGTGCCTAAGTTTAGGCCTAAATTTTAGACCGTTATCAGGGCTGATAATAAAAGAAAATAGAAAAACTACATAAACAATGTAGTTCAGATGAAGACAAGACAGATCGTGTAAACAGAAATTACAAGAAAGAAAAGAAATACAAAATGAGCTTGAGACAGGTACTATTAAAAGAGTAATAAAGATAATCAAAAATAATATAATTAGGTGCCTGAAATTGGATTTTATTACAAAATAATTTTATCACAAATTTATTGATGAAAGACAATTTATATTAAATTATTTCACCCTTATTAATTTAGTATTTTTATATTTTTCTTAATCTTATTTCTTGAATATGAAAAGTTCACCTCTATGATTTACATCTATTGATTGGGAATGTATTTATTTATTTTATTTTATATATTTAAAATATAACAGTGGATCCAAAACTCTAATAAATTTCTTATGAATAATTTTACCGTAAATTTTTAACCCTTCTATATAATAAATATATAAAATTTAATTATTAAACATAAACTAATTATTGAACAATGTTATCTCCTTTCATTATTATTATCTCAATATAGTAATGAAGCACATAAACAGAGAACTAGCCGAACCAATAGTTAATAAATTAAAATTATTTATATCATACTTTAAAAAAGTCAATCAATATGGATCTTTGACGTTAATTATAGAATTGGTCTTATTTACTTTACCTAAATAAAAAAAAATCGTATTTATTTAATATTTTAATAGTTCTCTATTCAAATAGTTTAATAGTGTTCTATTCAAAATCTATTGAAGTTTTTGGGTAGGATTTGGATTGATTGATTTTGTATTTTAAAATTATATTGTTTATATACTCATGTAAAAATTAAGAATAAAACTATTTCATAAAGATGTGGAGTACTTTATTTTATTTTTTTCCAAAACCCCCATAAATAAATATTTTTTAAGTGTTTCTTCTTCTCCTTCTTCTTATTTTGTTGCGTTTGCTGAAACATCACATAATTTAAGAATGTGAGCGTAGAATGAAGTATCGTTTAAGTGTAGAGTGAATCTCTACCAGTATATAATATCCAAGTTGGAAGATTGTTGACTAGATATTTCTAATAATGAATTGAAATGGTAAAGAGGTGCAGGCAAAGATTGTACAAAATTAGAAAACTTACTTTTTTTGTGCCAAACTAAGACGTAGATATGACAAACATCGTTTTGTCACATGAAGATGGGCTACATTTTAGGCCGAAACGTTGGAACAATAAAAGAAGATTTTCTTATTTTGTGCAATCTTTGATTAGACCCCCTGACCATTTTAATCCGTTATTAGATATTATATTCATTTTAACACAATATTAATGTATTAGTGATATGCATATTATCATATTTCATTCTCTTAGATATGTATATCCCTTTGATACGCACCATTTTCGTTCATGATTCTTACAATTTTTTATTCACCATTGCCGTACGATTCTATATAATATAGTTTAATAAAATATAAAAACAATTAGTTATTCTGAGTCGTTCTAGGTTGTCTCCTTTCTCCACCATGAAGAGCTCTCACTGATCCTCATCGGTACTATTACAACGCTGACAATATTCTCCATAGCCCTAGTTCCCTTGGACAAGCAGTTACCCCGCACTTCAGGATTCCTTCCCAGATGAAGACCCTGAGAGGAGATGCCCTACGTGACCAGAGACCGAAGGGCCGCCGTGAATGGACCATTGTCTATGCCTGCCCTACACACACATAGAGAATTAGTATTCCAGCCCTGCTGCCTGCGATGAAATCAAAAGTTGGCCAGCCCTTTACGTATTCACGTTGGGTTTTCTGGGTCAAAGTTACTACGCTTGTCTGTCAGGGACGCTCATTTGAATAAAATTTAAATAAGATCGATTTTTTTTTCCCTTCCCCTTGGGGCAGGTCGCGGAACTGCTTTATGTAAATCCGCTGGCAAAGTGTTTGGTGGGGGGCACCCTTTCTATTTTTACATTATCAGGAATGCAAATGGAGTCGACGACCTCTTACTATTGACACATCTCACTTTCTACTTCTAAATTATTAAATATATTTATATATTTATTATAACACGCAAGAATTTATAATATAATGAATACATATACACAGATTTAGATAATTATTAAAGAATCAAAAATAAATCAATAGATTTAAAATACTTTGATTTGCATTGCCCCAAAAATATCATAAAAAATACACTTATTTGGTACCAACAACAAACATGATAGTAAAAATAATATTGAAAATAATGAAAAGTGATAGAAAAATATTGTATGTGACTAGAGTTATTCGAAACATATATTAAATAATCTGAACATATTTAAAATAGGCCAGTAACGCCAAGACAACATTTTAAAAAACAAAAACCAGAAGTGTGTTTGAAACATTGGTTTTAAACATGCTACAATTTTATATTAAATAAGTAAAAATATATTGTTTAAACAGGTTCTATTAATTTAAATATTTTTATTGTCAAACAAGCGTTATCCTTAGTGAAATAGTTAATGGTCAAATTTTATAATATTCTAGATTTGTATTGCCCGTTATTTCCATCATGTTTATTTGTAATGAAAACGAATTCAAACAAACTTCAACATATAATAGGATCAAAACAAAGAACTACATTCTTGAATTGTTAATAAAGGAGCTAATGATGTTTAATATACAATCAGGATGCAATATATATTTATATATATATATATATATATATATATATATATATATATATATATATAATATATAAAATAATAACAAACATTTGTCTTTTTCATAACAGACAGTTTTAATGTTTTTTTCAATTATTCAGATGAAGATTGAGACATTTTATTCAATTTATTTTTGTTTATATTAATATGATTTATTTTATTATTCTACTCATTATTTATGGTGTAGCAATAAAAAATAGTATTGTAATTATTTAAGAATATTTTTTTCTATATTTGGACTGTAAATAAATAATTAATCACATCAATTAGTATTTTGAACTTTAAAGGTGTAAAATCTGTCAAAAAAAAAAAAGATCATCACTGAAAATAACCCAACGACTCCATTAATATATAGAGTGAAATCCATTTGGATAATTGTTAAAAAAAATAAAAAATTTCTTCCAATATCACACCACATACATCATTATTAACTTTTCATAAGTATCCTAATAGACTTGTTCAAAATGTAGCTGCAATTAATATCCTGCCAATCAGGAGCCTGACTGGGCATTTAGGTACGCCGGGGCAAGGACACAAATTAGGACACCATGGCAATTAATGAAACGTATTATGATTCTTGGGTTTTTGGAGACTACGATTTCTTTAGAGAAGCGGTGGAAAAATGAATAAACTCTAGTTATTTCTTTCTTCTTCCGGGATATCCTGGATACTCCAGTAGATCGGAGGACTCCCCCGGACCAGGATGACCTCCCGAAGAGAGGACAAAGCGGAGGAAGGTGTGACGGAGCAGGTGGGTGCGGCTGGATTCCTCGAGTGGTATGCGCCAGCGTTCTTAATAACGGGTCGCGTGCTCTCCTCAATGGTGCCTTCTAATGATAGACTATGGTCTCTGGTGTCTACTCGGCAATTAATGATCCTGGTCTGTCTTCATCCTCCGGGGGCGGCACTGGGTCATCTCCAACTGGAGAGAGTCAAGAGTCCAAGAGTTGGGAGGCAACGAAATGTAGGAATCAGCAGGAAGAGGCACTCTGTTCTGTAATGAAAGTGAAATGTCAGCTGTTGAGTTAACAGTTATTTATATAAGATATTTTTATTATTGTTTAATTTTATATATATTATGACATGAAGGAAACACAATGGCATGGATAAAGACAAACAGAGAAGCTACCCAGTAGTAGTACTCAACTTCAAAAGTCACTTCAACAAATTCAACTTAGAAGGTCACGAAACAATCATTTCAGACATCCTCGAAGGATTATCGGAAATATAAGAAGTAGTTTGCTAGTGGGTTTGAGTGGGATAAGGTTTGTCATGAATAGACTGGTATCGGGTTCGGGCCAAACAAGCAACGATTATGGATGAGTTTGTTGTGAAGAAAGTAAGGGAGTATTAAGAAGGATTTGGGATTGTAACGATTTAACATGAGAGGGATTCGATGTTATCATATATTAAATAGCTTTGTTGTATTTATAAAGCATGGACATTAAAAACATTAATAATAAGTTTAGTACGTAACTATTATTAATTGTTTTTGTTTTAATTCAGGAATATCTAGCAATTAGGATAAATCCACAAAAACGCATTGCTTTCCCCTTGTAGGGACAAGATTAGAAACAATTAACGACATGGAATGATATGTTGGAAGGATCAAGACTGTTCTTAATTGACACCCAATATCTACTCTATTTTAGTATTTATTTACTCTACTTGCAATATTTCATAACTAATATTTCCATTCGTTGAGCCATTTTGTAGTACCAGATTAATACAAGAAAAACTAAAAAATTAGAAATAAAATGAAAAGAATATAGGATTGTTAGACCATGATGTACTGTAAGATAAGTCACGTGATCGCTAGATAGATATTTATATATAAATATAAACTAAAAAATAGTCAACTGTTATCAGTAAATGTTATAAGTAAATCAGTGAAAAATAATCTGTTAATTTAATCTTTGGGAAGCTTGAACCTTAACAATTAGAATTAGAGTAGGATAAAATTAAAAGACCCATCATATCCATGGCTATAGTAAAATATAACGTTTTGTTAAACTACGTTGGGGGAAACAATAAGGTACTACAAAAGAATGTAATTTTGTTTTATTTTTATCACACTGACAGCCTAAATGCTGATTGTCAATGGTTTGGCAGCTGTGAATACAAATGAAATGATAAAGAGAATCAATACTATTAATAATAATACCCTTCAGAAAAAAAAAAACGAAAGCACCATACTCATCTCCTCCCCCCCCTGATTCCTGCATAATCATGAATAACGATACGTTTTCTGCTAATCAATTGTTTTCTTATAACCTGACTTTCAACTTGTAATGTCACCTTTATTTATATACAGTGTCACTTTTATACACATTATAAACATATCAATGTTGTCTCTAGTTTATGCGCCATTTTGGACTATTATTATGAGATATACAATAAATGGATAGGTTTTTCCTGATACCCTAAATTAGCTAAATGTCACTGGTAAGTTATTAGAGTGTTTGTTTCCTTTAAAGTCACTGTATGCTGCTATGGGTAATCGGACGAAGTTACAGTAGGAGTCATAAATTTTGCTTATGCTGGTGTAATTAGAAATGGGATCTATAACGAGTACTTGACACCGCATAGGCTCGGAACCCACCATTTTACGTCCCTTTCGAAGTACCGCTTAAGGATTAATTGACTCCCATTAAAAAGACACCAGTCGGGCTGCGACCCCCCCGATCTAGGGTATTTTTATTAATTATTGGTCAATTTAAAAAATAAGAATCAACATACATTAGCAGTTTAAACATTTCAGAAGATATTTTACGGATTTATAATTGTATTAAAATTACTTATTTGTATTTTGGAGTTTTTATCTTATTCTTCTTATCGAAAATTAATAAAGCAAGTAAATACCTGGATCGTAAATTTTCAATCCTTATTGAATAAATATATATATATATTTATTATTTAATTTTCATTTGCACCTGTGCAATTGCGCATCCAGCATGTTTTATCCAAGTGTTTTTCTCTTTGCTTTTCTACAAGATCATCGAGTTTTGGAATAAAAATATCAATTGTTGAGTAGGTCTCTTGGCCAATGTCTTTTTAATCTTTTCTTATCAAGTCCAGGTAATAGGGAGTAGGAAAGCGGAATAACGAGTGGGTTTGAGTGATATTGTGTCGATGAGTGGAATGTTATGAATATATGATTTTATAGTGGGAATGTCCATGTCGTGTATGGTGTGATTCGAAATATACCATGGTGCATTAACAATTTTTCTGAGAATTTTGGACTGTGTTGTTTGCATTTTGTGTATGTGGACTTTTTTTGCTGAACCCCAAAGTTCTGCTCCATATGTCTAAATAGGTTTTAGTATACTATTATAGATAAGTCGTTTGTTCTGTAAGTCAAGTGAAGATCTTTAGTCCAGTATGTGATAGTTACATATATATATTTTAATAAATAATAATAATCAAATATATATTAAAATACATTAAACTACAATTATTCATTGATAATATTTCAACGATTCCATAATTATTATTGTTTGCATAATTACAGTCTTGCAGGTATTTGAATACGAGTGTTTTAACAAGCACTATGAGAGAGTATATACTTATATAAACAGATATAAATAAAGTATTTATGAGCACGGCTGGCCACAATGGAAACACAAATGTGCCCTTGCGCTATAATTTTTAAAGGTATAATAAAATTAATCCAAACATCTGTTGCTAGGTCGCACACCACACATAGGAGAGACATACATAGCCCAGGACACGGGGAATGGATTGCCGTCATTGAAGCGAACAATAAATCATTGGGGCTGAAGGAAGCGGTTCTTAACAAGCGAGTGCCACATCTTCCTCTTAGCGATTCCTTATATGTTATCTTCCCGCTTATCCGAGCTTAATGGTCCCTCTTACGTAACTCCTCTTAGTTATATGCGTTTAGTCCTAGTGCGTTTTTAATATCGTAAGGTTATCTCCTCTAATGGATAGAAAAGATTTGTCATAACGCTAAGGTTTTGCTTAAAAGTCAAGATGTGCGGGCTACCAGAGAGTTGTATTATAGGTAATCAGAAAAGGAAAAGTACATGACCATTTATAATCAGGAGGAAGTTGTTGTTGAAGGAAATTTAATAAAAAGAGTGGATAATTTTGAATATTTGGGCTCTGTATTGGAAAGAAATACAACGAATATGAAATTAAAAAAAGGATAGATACAACCCGAAATGCAATTGGTATGCTAAACTCGGTCCTTTGGAGCTATAATATGACGAAAGATACCCAGATGCCCATGTATAAGTCCATAAATTGAATGCATTTGCAATACGGAGCAGAGACATGGACTGACTATAAGCGCTGCTCTAGGGAAAAAGCTACGTGCAACTGAATCGGACTATCGGAGGAGACCTGCCAGGGTATCCAGACTAGACAGAAAGACCAATGGCGAAATTAAAGAGCGAATACAAACTCAGTATAACGTCATCCAAAATATAGAGAAAAGGAGATTAGATTGTATGGTCATCTCAGAAGAAAGATTACCCAATTTGATTGGAGTGCTGAACCGAGGAAACGGCGAGGAAGACCACGAAAAAGATGGATAGAAGGAATTCAGGGAAGTATACACGGCCATGGTATGAGGGAGGAAGATATACAAGACAAAATGGAAAAAAGAATAAGAGGAAATTTTTTGGTTGAAGGAAACCTCAATTTGAGAAACCCCTTAGGGAACAAAATATATATATACAGCTTTTCTTCTTTTTCTAGACGAACTCATTCATAGCAATAGAATAGTGGTTTATGAAAAAATATTTGGAAGGTTTCATCGAATTTGGTGGAGATGTTTTGGCTATGCAGTATTTAGAATATTTGGTTTTAGCATTGCCGTCCTTTAGAAGGGACGTTAAATGGGGGTACCGAGTCTGTACGATGTCAGGTACTCGTTAAAAGTCCCTTTCCTAATTAACCCTGGATAGGCAAAATTTTGAGCTCCCAACGTAGCATGGATTAGGCATAGCAGCATAAAGTGACGTTAAATGACTAAACAGCAAACACTGCGTTACCAGCATGGGCCGGATAAATCTAAAATATTCTTCGAATGAAACAAAAAAAATTAAATTCGATATTTAGTGGAAAATCGATATTTTAACCCGAACACAAAACACTGAGACCTCATTTGTTACCGTAAATATGTGTATTGTTGTGGCCATAAGTTATTATTTCATATTATTTATTGTAGTATTATTTATTTATTGAGTTTTCCTGCCATGAAGAATAATGGATTTCTGAAAAGTGGAATCGTGTTAGTGACTACTTTAAAATTTGTAAGATGCGTTCTATTCATATGAGAAAAATATGGTGTTAAACATTAAGTTTGAAAAGAAATATAAATTAACAAAGAAAAGAAAACTAAAAAAAGAAAGAAAATAATGTATTGTTTTATTAACATTAGGTTTATATAAAACACTGTTATTCCTAATTTCGGAACTGAAAGTGAAAAAAAAAAGGTTCAATTTTAATTAATAAATAATATCGACAAATATTCACATACTTATATATTTTTAGCTCTGATAGATCATTTTATTTAACGTACATATAGATGACGTTATATAAAATAATATTTATTAAGTCATCTTGTCAATTAATTAAATGAGCTAAGCAGCTAAGGCGATTAACGTTACACGATATTTTTAACCAGGAACTGATAAAAACTTTTTATGCGAAATAACCATATTTGTACGATTTAAGTGTTTTTACTTTTTTTTTTTTGTACGTTGCATCTCTGCTTTAACTTATTTATTAGATGATTAAAAATAAATATATGTACTCTCTTATATATATGTATAAAATTTAAATAAGTATAAAAACAATTATTTATCCTAATAAGTGTCATCTGGCCGATATAAAATACGCACCTGTTGACTAGAGCCACTCGATATAATATTTATATTTCCCGACGGAAGTCCACTAACAGGTAAGATGGCCTTATTGGGAGAGCGCTGAGGAGTACATTAAACATCTAATTGTGTACCGAAGGCAGATGATGTCCTCGGCAGGTGCAAACAGGTTCTTAAACTGGTCAAAGAAAACGACTTAGGAAACTGAAGGAGGAAAAAGGACCAAAACGAAATGATAAAATAATCATAAACTGTGAGGACAGCGGCTAGATGTAATTGATAAAGGTTGCTTAAATAAAGGCTTGATTAATGTCCAACAGAAACTGCTTTGGGCCAGAACCTGCACCCCTGCCCGCATTCTTCTACTTCTTTCACCTCTTCAATGGTCAAACGGGTTCTTTTTCCTTATATATGTATGTATGTATGTATGTATATATAAATATATATATATATATATATCAATAAAACATTTGAAGGAACAATGTAGTTTGTGTACGGATATGATTGTGAAATATAAATAACTTGTAAGAATATGTTATGATATCTTCCTCTTTATTGAATTTGTAAATAATAAGTTATTCAGTATAGACGATACTTTCGATCTCACGTCTCCATCTATTTTTTAAATTAAAAATAATAATAATTCCTAGATATTAGAATAAGTTCAGAAAATTTTTTTCCCAAAATAATACCCAAACAATCCTGAAGTGAGCTCAAAATAAGATTTTAATTGCAATAAAGAGGTTTATTTACAATGTCTACTGCTAGATATACATAGATATCTTTATTTTTTAATTAAAGAAGATGCAGAATGAAATTGTAGTACGGTTATATTTATTTCTTAATATTTAAATAAATGATAAATATATTACTTGATGTAGTTTATTTATTACAACAAAGAACTATACCTCCATAGCTTTGTTTCTTATCAAATTTCAAATACAATAAGTACTACAATTAATATGTGATTTTGTATGTTTATTTATTTTTTTCTGACAAACGAATATTTCTCAGAAAATGTTTTCTCGTATCTAAAGAGCACTGGTGTAACTTAAAGCACTTTGTAATAAATTGTGCTGTTCACAACACCGTTTTTGCCTTTTTAATAATTCCCATAAATGTTTAAATATTGAAAAAAAAAATCTATTTTCATGTTTAACTGGCATTCCAATTCAGGCTACTTCAACACTTACTAGGCAAATGCTTTAAGATGCCAATTTATTACGAAAACGCATATACATGACTATTAGAAGGCCAATCAGGACTTACGTAGTCGAGCTTTAGGGCTAAGCCATCGAATTACTCTCTTATACAATCCTTATAATATTTCGTAAAATCCTTAATCCTTACTTTGTTAGGAATAAAGTCATACTTAATGACCTCAATTTCCCATTTCTTGCTGATTTGGCCCGAATCCGATGTCAATCCTTTCGAACATAACTTTATTCCTATTTAAACCCACTAGCTACTTCTTCAATTCCTGATAACCCTCCAAAGATGATGGCTTCTGAAAAGAAGATGGGCTCGTGACCTTTTAATTTGGATTTGTTATTTGAACACTACCGATAGTTATTTTTGCTACCTTCATTCTATTGACTTGTTTTACTACAATACAGTAGTAAATGTCAATAAATATTTGTTTAAATGTTTAACTGGTAATTATAATGTTTAAACTGAGCAAAATATTTTTTTTATTTTATTGAATAACGGGTAAAGAAACCGGTTCTATTAAATTTGTCGTTTAGTTATAACTCTCAAACATCTTTCCTGTAGCTACATTGTAACTGTTTAGAGTCTTATAAATACATACTTGGTACCGATCGTTATTCTGTCCGAAATGATCATAAACATTAAATAAATACAATTAACTAATAAAAAACGGTGGTCTGTGTAAATAAGGAAAGACATGAATGGACAGAGTAGGGCACAGAGGGCCGATATAAATAACGAGCGGGCTCATTTGATAAACATGTATTCAGCGGTCCATTCACAGCCTCCCTATCTCCTCATCTCTCCTTCTTCCTTTGTTTTCTTATTATAATCTCCCCACTCCTTTAGTTCTACCGCTATATTTAATTATTCGCCACGGCCTAATGAACCGTGCTATATTTCATAGAAAAAAAAAGTGAATAATAAAAAATTATATGGGAAAGAATAAAAGAATTATAAATTATCACTCGCTATACTGTGTAAGGAAGAAACTGGTCCGGGTGGTCTTCTTCAGGGCTAAATACTAAAGATACATATAAATTAAAATAATACATAGAAAAAAAAAATGGGGAGAGAGAAAAAAATAGCTATACAGAATTATCGAATAAGTAATAAAGAATAACATGAAGTAATAAAGTAATAAAAAATAACATAGGCATAAGTATTAGTGATAATAATAAAAATGCAGTATTATAGAAAACTTACAGGAGAAGGGATTGAATTATATATTAAAAAAGAGATACTGTTTAAAAACCAAAAGGTTAATAAATGAAAAATTGAAAAATTAAATAATACTGTATACTTTAGATTATATTTAAATAAATCTGCTCATGATATCCTTATGTACAATCCTATAATTTGAGAGTAATGCATATAAAGTATGTCAATGTGACAAGACCATAATTTATTTTGATTTTCATACTAATTATTCAAATACGGCTTTGGCAAATAATTTATTTAATATTTTAACATCCGAGGATGAACCATGTGGGATCTGGAGACCTGGGGCTCACCCAGCCTCTGTGAAGTGGGAACCCTTAATTGGGGGAAAATAAATTAACGTCAAATCACCTTACTACACACCACGTACAGAACCCCAGTCACTTCAAAGGTTGTAGTAGTAAAGGGTTTATACTATTTATTGTAGTTTCGGAAATGAAAACCCTAAAATAATATTATATTGTAGAAAATTTATAGCAGTGAATATTGATGTTTTTATAATAAAAATCCAAAGGGGAAAATAATAAACGCCAATAACAATAACACAAAAACACATAGGCCACACCTCATTCGTATTTTTCATTGTGTCCATGAAATACTTTATATTAATCAACTTCATAAAGATGGCGCAATACTCTTTAAGCTCGGTCTACAGTTGTTGGTCTACAGATCCAAATCATGATTTTGGCACTTGTAAAAGAAAATATAACTGTATATCATCAATATTTCAATCAAAAATCGTGAACAAATTGGCAAATATTAAGAGTTATAGCAGCACTACGTGTGCCTAAAATAAGAAATAGTTTTCTATTAAAAAAAAAAACATTACTAAAGAAAATTATAGAAAATTATTTATTTTATTTTATTGTAGATGTTATAATTTTGATTTAGACAAGGATGGCTGAGGTGGCTAGGCCCCACGACGGTTACCTAGAAAACCCGCGTTCGAGTCCCGGTCCTGGTTATATATTTTCTTTTCAAATAAAATATAGCAAATTATGATTTATCTACAACATTTCGACAGACAAATTAATTGATTAAGTTGTAGGGAAGAATTTAAATTGAATAAAACATCAAAGAGATATTTTTTAAACACTCCACACTACTTTTATAAGGAGATTCCGTACTAATTTCATGAAAATACTATCAATACTTAATACAAATTTATTTAGTTTTAGCTTCCACCTCTTTGAACAACCGTTGGCTTGGAGAAAGTATGTTCCTGATGGATAGTAATATTACAAATTTTTTTTCCTTTAACATCATACTGAATTGTAATTGGTTGCAGGCATGCATTAATGAACTATTGGTTTATGTATAGATTTAACTATTATAGTTAGAATAGTAATTTACCAGTTATTATTTTAAATGGATTTGATCAAAAGTCTATAAAAATTCTTTCAACTCTAACGCCGGAAGGTATTCCTGTGTATCAAAAAACGTTTCCAATAAAATCCGTCTACCGAATCTCCCAATGACCGAGTTGAATCGCCTCCTCGACTGACATTTCTTGTGTTACACCTCCTCGCCGCCCTGAAAGGGAAAACAAAAAGGCAGAAATAGTTTGATTATTTATCGCGCTATAAACTAGACGCGAGGAAAGCCGTCCATTAGTGGGGGGCTGTTTAGGGCTATTTAGTCCTCCGAGGCGTTAGCTCGCTCGGCATAAAAACTACATTCCTCTCTTCCTCTCCTCACAAAAACAAATATTGCCCTTCCGAGGTCCTCAGGAGTCCTCGCGCTCCCAGACAGGACATTCTTCCTGCAAAGGGTGGTCTGGGAAAACATCGAGTTGTCTATCGAGATGAATGTCTACGATAGAATCAGAAAAATAAATTGCTTTTATTTTTTAGACGTATCTACAATCCAATCCATTATTTAATGGGCATTTATAGTAAAGGAGATTGATAAAAAAAAAAAAAAAAATCAACTAAACGTAAAAACAATGAAAATGTGTTTTGTATGAAGACATCGATAGACAGATAGACATCGAGATTAGTGATGATTCCAATTTCAGATTTCTGGCTTTTAATAGAACAGTGCTTTATCAACAACTGCCTGTCCCCGATTTAGGTGCTAGAAATATGTAACATAACACCACATGATCAATAATAACGGTATTTTCTTGCACTATAATTGAAAAACGAGACATAATTGAAAAAAAAATGTCCATACTATCATATCTTTATAACGTTAAGGCTGCTTATAAAAACGAAAAGTATTATCAAATACTTTCTTAAATTTCCATTGCCAATATTTTTAATCCATTTATCGCGTATTTCTTTGGATATTATTTAAAAGAGCTATATGATTTTCTTTGTTGATGCATCTTATCTAGAAGGTAATACTGCAGCGCATTTGTTTAAATTATTATGGTGCTTGGTTACAAAACTTGTAACCTTAACAGGAAGGAAGAGTTTTAAGTGAAGGTGGATTTCTAGAGGATGTATGACAGGCATGGACAACATAAACTACAAAAAAAAAAAAAAAAAGATGCACCGTAGATATAACCAAAAAAAGAATATTCACTTAAAACGGTAGTTTCAATTAGAAATTGGTAATGAAGTAGCAGGAAAATAGTAGAAGAAAGAAGCTGAAAGAGAGAAATACCTCTTATAAAATGAAATGATAGGAGGAAGGCATAACCGAATAATAGTTGACAAAAGGACATCTGATTGGCAAGAAAAATAGAAAGAAAGGGTAAAGAATAGATCTAAGAAAAACTACATACATCTTAAATCTTAAACAAATAATAGAATAAGACAAATTAACAAGGGAGGCTACACACATATATATATGATTCAATGAATATTTTTTTGTTATGCAAACTAGAATACTATTTGATACGTTCTACACCACCCTACCAATGCAACTTAGGAGGCGAGAAAATAAAAATCTATTTAATTTCAATTACTATGGGGCTCCACCAAACCATCAAATTCCTCTCGTATTCAATCCTTGCAATCCAAAATCCTTCGCAAAATCCTAAATGCTCCTCATGTTGTCACAAATAATACCATCCATAATGACCTTAACGTTCCATATGTTACCGATTTAGCCCATTCCAGATACCTATCATTCCATAATAAACTCCAGGCCCATCCAAACCCACTAGTTTCCATCCTTGCATCCAATTCCATCCCGGACAATCCTTCTAGGCGTCTGAAGAGAAGATGGCCTCGGGACCTTCTATAATAGAAATGTAATTAGAGTGCTGCCAATGGTTAGTGCCTCTACATGTCCTTTCATGTATTTATATATTCATACAGCCCTTGTACTAGATGTATATATTACAGTTGTACAATTCAATAAAATAATTTAAAAAAAAAAATTTCAATTACTTTCTTTATGATTGTTTTCTGTATTTTTTTAGGTGGAGGCTTGAACATCTTTACCTCAAAAAATACTGTTAAAAGCATTTTTGATGAAATATTTTGTCTATCTGAGTTTTCGTACAAATCCACTATTATGATTTATATTTTCCAAATCCAAATTTTAGAAAAAATAATTTTATTCAGTACTCAAAACTGATCAGCTTTCATTTGGTAGGAGTTGATAATATTTAAATTTGAATTTGATTTCATATTTTTGAACGCCATTTATTAGTATTTTTATAAACTAAAATCGGGATTGCAAAAGTAGGAAATTCTTTAAATATAAAATCGTCGCTACAGTAAGGATATGTTTTGTTTTTTTAATTTATTCATATTAAAAGTTAAAAGGGGGTGTGTCAGCCTAGTGTGTATGTACTGTGTTGTTGTGAAGGGTCAGGTTTCGAATCCAGCTTGCAGAATAGTTAAGTAGATAATTTTATTTAATTCGTTAATAGCTACGAAGGGGTCTTATGAGATGTTGAAGCTACGGAACATTCTAGTACACACCCAGCTGCCATGAAGCAGATTCTCTGAATTAGGAGAAAAACCAGGCGATCGAACATAATCACTGCAGCTTACTGCATAACAATTGTCTTACAAACCGTACAGTGTACCATGTACTGAATCCAAGAACCTTCATCGGCTGTTGTGGTACAAGTTTTTCTTATTTTTAAAAATCAAACCATTTTTTTAATTTTCTCTACTCTCATTTTCTCTACTTATATAAAAATGTGGTCAGGAATGTGGATTTTCTTAATTACTAATCTCAGTAGATTAGTATATCGCCTGGCATACATCCTCAACTCGTATCTCGAAGACCGTTATCATCATAAGGACTGATGACAACAGCCTCATTTCTGCTTTAGTTACACCTATTTTAGCAACAAACCGTGGACGCATGTAATTTGTCTCTATGACACTGCGTCGGGATTCTTTTTTTCAATCTTCACCTAGGTTCCTCGCCAAACAAACATAGAAATAAATCTCTGGTTAATTCGATACGATAGCTATAAAACGCAAAGGGAAGGTCGCCGGGTACCGCTTGGAGGTACGCCTTAAAAGGTACACGAGTGTAAAATAGTTTCGTATTAATGGCACGCCGGGAGCAAGAGTTAAAAAATGGGATGATCCCGTTAAAGATGTCTTGACGGCCTCTAAACTGGAATTAGTATCCTTAATCCTGGAGGGGGGAACCCATGTCGGCTATACTATGTGCAAAGTACACGAGATATGTACCTCGAGGTATTTACAACGGTTTCTTCTTATATCAGGAATAATTCTATTAAGATGAATAAAAAAAAAATACACGCCTGAATAGAGTAGAGGGTAAATACTAATACGACATAAAATTCCTACCTTTATTTATTGGGTCGTTTTATATTTTCATAGATTATTTAGTAAAACATAATTTATTCAAAAGATTTACTATCATTTTCTATGATTTTTTTCCAAAATGTTATCAAACCTTCAATCCCAGACTAGAAAAAATCCGGGTTTTGTTGTGATATAAGGCATGAAAATAATTTTTGGCTTGAGAATCATATTAAAAAACTTTACACTTAAGGACCTTTTTCAAATTTCTAAATCTGTTGTAGATAAGTCGGGCGATTAAGGTGGGTATGGGAGGACTTTGTATACCAGACCGTTTCTTCACTGTCTGGTTTGAAACATGAGGTTTGGTGTTGCCGTGCAGAGGATTGGTGCCTTCAGAATAACCAACGCAGGCTGTTTCTTCGTGAGTTTTTGTAGCATTATGTAATTGCAATCACATTAACACCTCACATATGTCAATAATTTTCTTGGATGCAAATTTGGTTTTGAAATGGACCAATGGTCCTTTCAGTACAACCTTCCCAGAACGCGGTTGTAGTTTTTCTTGGAGCTTGAGCTACCGAATGTCCAAGTTTAAGCTTATAAAAGGAATTATTAAGTTTTCGATCATTTGGATTTCTTTCGTTTTAATTATCCTTGACCAAACAATGCATTTTGCATCGCTTGTATAAAATCGGCTTTACTCTTATCAAACGGATAACGGATCATTGCATTGGGTTGACGGCCTAACGCGTAGGGTATGCTTGTGGGCTCCCAACCCCTGTTGTGAAATATCTTCCTTGTTGTCAGTGATTTAACTTTCTTTACCTCTCCTCTTCTTTTATACATATCAGCTATAAGATTAGGAAGATAATGTATGATATTAGAGAGTAGAGAGAGAGATTTGAGAGTAGAGGATATGGAGTAGTTAGGTTATAGTATGTATGAGAGTAGTTATTAAGTTAGTTCTAGATTAGTAAATAAATTATAATGTGCTAGTCAATAGTTAATAAGTCACCTATACTAGAAAAGTCTCTGGTATATATATATTGAGAGATTCTGCAATAATGGAAAATTAAAATAAATCAAGATAAAACCCAAGCCATATTATTTACTAAGAGACAACCGAATAATAACCCCCAACTGAATGTAAATAATATTAATCAGATTAAATATTTAGGACTTAACATGGACAAAAGGTTATCTTTTACTTTCCACACTGATTATATGTGTAATTAAGCTAATAGAGCTCTGTGTACTTTATATCCATATTTCAATAGGAATTCAAAATTAAGCACAGATAATAAGTTATTATTATATGAATCCTGCTTACGATCTATTCTAACATATGCATGCCCAATATTTAGTTATATGTCTAAAACAAATTATAAAAACTACAAATATTTCAAAACAAATGCCTAAGAATTGCTGGAAACTATGCATGTTACACTAGAGTTAAAATTATGCACAACAAATTATATGTACCGTATATTAATTAATTTATCAGTAAATTATGGAAACAATTCTTTGATAAGTGTAAACACAATAAAAACCCACTTATAAAAAATATTGGGAACTACACAAAAAATAGTACAAAGCGGTATGTACATAAAAGAACAAAGCATTTATTATTGTTGGATACCAAATTATCTTATATTATTGTTATTGTTCATGTAGACGTATATAAGTTACTAAGAATGTATAGGTACAATTTTTGTTTATTTTGATTATAATTTTTTTTTCTCACTGCTGAAAGTCTTTTTGTAAAATTTTTTTCTTTCATTGTATATGTGATTCTTTATAGATACATCTAAGTTTGTTGATTAAGTTTTTGAGCTTGAGACTGTAATATATGTTTTCTTTAGGGCTTCTATCCAGTTTTCCAATTCGCAATGTTCCGATTCACCCTCTAGTATTGGATAAGTCCTCCTGATTACTTCCTATTACCTTTCCTATCAATCCTCGAGGATTTACATTCCAAAGAGATTGGAGGGTATCCTGGCGGACAGGGTCCAGGTATTAGCCGCCCTAGGTCTTACGGAGGTATTACCGAAGGGTCAGGACCCTCGACTTCCATAGCAAGGTCTTTGTTGGGACAAACAAGACAAACATGCCAATCCTTATTTGTTTGTCCAGGAGGAGGATCAAGCTATTAGATGTTGTAGGAGGAAGTTCGACTGTGGCTAGGGACTTAATCGGTTCCGTTCTACTTAAATTAAAAACTTATTGAGTATGCTTTATTACTATAGTATTCTGGATTATGATCGGCCAAATGCAAGAATTATCGTATCATGCCAACTTTTGCCAAGTAGCATTAAATAACTTCTTTTTATTTTCTAATCTTATTTTTTATAACATCTTGACTTTTATTACCTTCATTCAAATGGGCATTACATTTCATTTAATTTTTCGAATTTTTAATTTTTAAATTTATAATGCTTTAAATACTTTGGAAGAATAGTTTATATGAAAGTTTGATATTCAACTTTTATTTCCAGGTTTCAATGGCAGAATGAGCTTATAGCAAACTGTTATCAAGTGTTCTTAACCTTTTTTTTTCCCACCTACTTGTTATTCAAGATAATATCATTCCATAACTTCTTTACCTATTGTTTTTTGTTTTTTTTAAATAACTGAAGTAACTAGTCAAATAAACTTGAAACCTACGAGTTGACAAAAAAAGGAGCTTACCAGATCAACACTGCTAATAACACAGGATCGTCAAGTCAGCTATACCCACCCAGCTATTGGGCTTGTTTTCTGCTGTTATTGGTAAAACTGGAGGAAAAGCACAAAAAAACAATATAGCTCCTATGTTTACCCCGAATGATTTAAATAAAGAAAACCATGTTTTGACAGTGACTAAGGAATTTAGATTAGAGAATAAGCAATAAAAGGATCGAACCATGAAAATAAATAACATTTGAGTTTCAATCTTGATTTAAAGAGTGTTCCTGATTAGGAGGTTTTCCTACCTCCTTTTCCTTCAGGATGAGGACAAAAGCAGTTTCCGTACTCTAGGACACAACATCAAAAACGAGTCAGATAATATAAAAAGAAGGAAAAGAAAAAAAAAAGATGATCCGTTGCCTAAAGAGATGTGAAATAAAACTCTTCCAGGAGAGCTAGTAACACTTTTATTTTTTCATTCGTTTAATGGCTCCGCGAGGAGTGGTTCCGGAAAAAAATCCTTCTTTTTCTTTATATCCTTCGAGTCCTTTCTTCCGAGTCCTCCGGGTATCGAACACGGTCCTTCGCATAAATCCTCAGATTGTAATTACCATCCCCTCTCGCTTCCTAATAGTGTTCTCCGTCGGATCCAGTCATTTCAGTTATTTCCGCCCACGACAGTTATTCTCACAAGGAAGGTGTTGGAAGTCATTTCTGGCCGTGTGTTAAAAAAGAAAATAATTGTGATTCTTTAGTTATAAATTAATATTACCAAACCTCTATAAAGAGGGTACCGAAAATAAGGGGGGCGGATCTGGCGGTTGAGCGAGATATAGGACAATCACCTCCCTGCACTACTGTTTTCCAACAAGAATACAGCCTGTACCAATTATTAAACCCTGAACCCCCCTTACAACCCTTCATGGGTTATAGTTGTACATATTTTTTTAAATTTAAAAATAATACTTTTATTATAATTATTTATACATATGTATCTTGTTTACTTCAATAATTTCATTTTTATATATTTTTATATTTTAAAATAAAGTTGTATGTTTCCAATTATTTCAGTTTTAAATATTTCTGTAGCTTGCCTATCCAGCCCAAAACAAGAACTGCAAAGTGGGTCGAAAGGTCGGTTTCTAATAAGTAGTTTATCACAATTTAAGAAGTTGATTTTTTTACCTCCATCCAGCCCATTTTCCCAACTTTTATCATTTTTATTATTTTGGTAATTTTATTTGATTATAAGGAACAAAAGCCTGTATTTAATTTCCTGTAATGTAATACTTATACCAGATCAAGCATATAAATTATTAGATAGATAGATAGATCTATTTAAGTCCTCTTTTATTAATAAATTATTTACAGTGGTTTTCTTTTTTTAATTTTATTTACAACATTAGCTCAACCACAGCATGGTACCATATAAATTATTATTAATATATAATAATCCTTCGAGTCTTTTCTTCACATAAATTCGGAGAAGCAGACGACCCGGGTTCGAATCCCGGCCAGGGAAAATCTTTTCTCTTCAAAACAAAAATATTAAAAAAATTTTTATTAATATAATTAATATTACTAGAAAAATTCATTTCAACCATCTCCATCCCAGACAACATTGTGCATTCATAGAGAAACATAAACTTTTCAGACATAACTTATTTATACTATGATTAAAAATTTAAAAATGCTCTTTATAATATAATAAATGTATTGTTACATCAGTGACACTGAATATCAATGAAAATTTAGGTTAAAATTAATAAAAATGAAGAATATTAACGGGAGCGGGGTAACTCATTGGATGTGCGCTGGGTTGCTGTGCCGAAGGTCCTGGGGTCAAATATGACAGATAAATTAATAGTAATATATTTCTTATTACTTTAAAACTGCATTTTCACTATTTCACTTGGTACATGGTTTAAACATTGTTGGCGACCTTTCAAAAATACTATAATATAATTCATCGATAATGTATTCCAATATAACTATTAATTATGAGTTCCTTCCGATACGCATCGTAAGCATAAGATCTACAATGTTTTGGGTTTCTCTCATAAAAATATCGGCTAATCCCAGTAACCTCCAGCAAATGCCCCCTAATAACAAGGATTAGTGCTGGCAGGTGATTACCGCGCAGTTGGCAGTCTCAATTGACTAATTACAGTAATCGGAAGGCGGTATGATCTGTCAGGATCGTTGCACTCTTACTCCTTATAAAATATTTTTCTCGAAGAAAAAGAAAAGACGAAGCTAATTGCCGGAGATAAGATCGACCATGTATATTCATATCGGTGGATGAGTTTTTATTTACATATTTAGCGGGAGTTGTGAGCAGCGCCGTTTCGTGATACGACAACTTTAATTGTTCCCGGGCCGTCCTGGGAAGTCTCTGTAAATAGGCATTAGCTCCAATACATATATAATTAAAACAATTACCTCAGTGAAATTTTCCGGAATTAAAAAAAAAATTAACAACTCCCTTTGTCATAATTACGATGGTAATGTCGGTTCAACTGTGGGCATTTGATAGGGTCATAACTTCACGCGGGTCTTGTCAGTTTTAAGTGGACAGGGCTTAAGCTGGGAAAATATTAACTTTCGTGAATTAATCTATGCAGTTTATAATCAACCCGAAAGAGCAGAAAAAAGTATTAAAATGAGTGCAAATATATAAAATTTAGCGCAAGATCTAACGAAATAAAATATAAAATTAAAATAAATAATGGGACTTGAATTGAGAACCGCAGGTTATCGCTTCGGGTTAATTTACGTTTGTTGGTTTTATCGGGTTGATATACAAGTTTTATTTTTCTATTCGTTTCCTTTTTGATATAACCCAAAAATACAAAATATCGTGAGATCAAGTATCGAAAAAAGAATTTAGTTATGGGAAATATGAATATTTTATATTATCAAGGAATAAACGTTTCAACAAACGCACATCATGTATGTTTCGAAATTTTAGTGGAAACGTCATGATGAATTGATCAACAAATTCTATACATTTCCCATAATTCTTTAAAAAAAAAATACAATTCAATAGAATTCAAACAACGAAGTTAACTGTGTACAACGAAGCATATGTTGTTTACTCCTTAAAAATTAAAAGACTGCAATGGGCAGGTAATATGGCTAGAATGGAGGACGAGGCCATTCCTAAAAATGCGTTGATAGAACCTCTCTACTGCACGAGAAGAAGGGCAAGACCGAAGCTGAGGTGGTCGGACTATGTCGAGAGAGACGCGTGGGATATCCTGGAAGTCAGATGCTGGATGACGGCTGCGCAAAACAGAGACAACTGGAAGAAGCTGGTAGAGGAGGCCACCGACTCGTCACCGATTCGTAGCACCGTAGAACATATATTTTAAAAAAGAAAAAAATAAACAGTGAAAACTTCTTGTAACTAAACACGAAGAGACAAGACCTTAACCGATACCAGCTCCTTTATTGAAATAGCTACTCACTTATCCTTCAACATTAAGTTATAGTCTAACAATTTTAAAAAGGACACAAAGGTCGGCTACACATAGGCCATTTCTCCTACTATCTAGCTCGCTTCACATGCATTTTGTTCTAATCACGTCTCTAGTCTGTTCTAACTGTAATACTTTTGTTGTATTTGATTTGTTATTAGTTTTTATATATTTTTATTTGAAAAGAAATACTTTTGCATTATCTTTGTGTTTGCAATTTTTTTGTTTTTCATTCTACCCAGCTACCCTCGGACTTCATTTTGGACCGTTATTTCTTAAATTATGTTTTAAACTTGGGTTTGTTTGGACTCTATTTCCAATTGAGGTGTGATAAGGAGAACTCAGTTTCCCTCAACACACCTACCCAGCTAGCCTAGACAGGCCGCAGGTTGTTTACTGAATTGTCAGACTATAGCTTCAAAAATTCGGTTGGTATATTTGAAACAATTGACCTAACTATGACTTTGATAGACTAATATCAGCCAAAATTTGGTATTCCATCTTAGTTCTTTTTTGAAATTGTGCTTTAGTGGCTGGTTTTGATGTTATTTTATCATTTGTACCAAGAAAGTAATAATGAAGAAGTAACATTTGTAAAAATTTTTGATTGATCATATATAGATGACTTGTATAGGAACTCTTTACCCACTATGTTTTGATTCAACTAGCAAAAATCGTTTTACAGATACAACATCATATAAAAAGAACAAACCACCACATGCAGGTTCAGATAAAGATTCATATCCTAATTTAAACCGGATAGGCAAAACTTTAAGGTCGCCCACTGTAACATCGTCCGCTCAGCTATAGCAGTGTTGAATGATTAAGTTACGCATTGACTTTCTAAATAGCAGGCTATATTACCTCAAATGCATACCGAGCTAAGATCAAACAAATTATTTGAACTTTTTAAAGTTGTACGTTACAGTTATCCAACCGTGATGGAGGTCGACCAACCCACATATCGCTCAATTGCCGTGTGAGTGCCCTATGTGAACAAGATGATGGAACCCGGTTATGACAAGCGACCTGGCTATCGACAAAGCGTTATCGTCGGATATGGACAATTATCCTCGCAGGGAAGACAACTGTCATTGTGAGCTGTGTCGTTGTCCACTTCCTGTTCTTTCATATCAGCTCCTCTGATAGTGCGGTTCTCAGTCCATGGAGTAAGGTGATTGTCCGTGCAGCTTTGCGGCCGCGCTTATCTTCATTAACTCGGGTGCGCAAACAATCCGAGTCCTACATTAGACATTACAAGCTGCTTGGTCTCTTATTGTATATGAATTACATAGAAGGTATCCCTTCCTTCCTTCATGCAATGTAATCTTTTATATGTACTTAATGGAGACGCCCCAGAAAGAAAGAAAGACGCAGGATTGATTAACCAAGTCGTAGGTTTGGTCTAACAGCAATGATTAGACATTGTTCTTGGCAACGTGGTGTTGGAAGACCCTATCCAGGCTGCCTGTATTCCTGTAAGCAACAAATGTCTGCAAGAATACAACAGTGGTCGGTAAAAGAAGTTCATGGTCTATAGTGCCAACAGAAAAAGAAGTGCTTAAATAAAATTTACAAAATATGGTGTAAGACTATTCAGCGACTTTAAATAAAATTTAAAATTTCCTATTTACTTTCCGAACCAATATTTATTTTCTTCGAACAATTTGAAATTAAGAATTATTTACTGCGATGTTCTATTTAATATATATGTTATTATCTCTCTCTATCTCTCTCTCTCTCTCTCTATCTCTCCCAAATACATTTTAGGGCTTTATAAGTATGATATTATTTCTTACGAGCATATTTTATCCTAATCGTATATTATACATCTATATTACCATTAATTTTTTCGGATTTTTTCATCATTGTCACGGCCTACATTTTTTTATCCTTTAACGAATTACACAGGTCTGCGATGAAAAAAGTGAAGCATATTTTACTAGTGGGTTTAGCAGCATTTTTTATGCTGATTACGGAAAAAAAAACCATCACTCCTATATGAGTCACAAATTTCACATGAAAATTTCTTATTTGATTCATCAAAAATGAGTTTGAAAGTTGTACTTCTTCACAATGGTAACCGATATGTTTATGAGCCTGTTGGACACTCAGTCCATTTGAAAGAACGCTACGAAAATCTTGAGTTTGTTCTAAATAAGCTCGGCTACTCTGGCCATAAATGGGCCATTTGTGGGGATTTGAAAGTTATTTCCATGTTACTAGGTCAACAAAGTGGTTACAAAAAGTTTCCTTGTTTCCTTTGTGAATGGGGTAGCCGTGACAGGAAACAACACTATGTCTAGCAGACATGGCCAATCAGAAAGGCTCTTATTCTTGGAGTTACAAATGTTGAACACCAAACATCAAGACGCGACTATAGTTACAACATAACTTACAAAAGTTGAATGAGTGGTGCCAACTATGGAAAATAAAACTGAACAACGAAAAGTCACAACACATCGCTTCTACTCTTGGGCTACACCTACATTGGATCCGATTCGGTGCGACGTGATTCTATCACATGCGATGCTGGGGTGTATACATTATACATTTTTACTATACATCATAGTAAAATATAAATGTATTAAAAATAATTAATAAATAATCGTAATTTTATAAATTTAAAGAACCAAATGTTATAACTCTCGACATATTTCAGTCATTTGGTTTGCTAGCGACATCTCATCGTATCACACCGGATCCAATGTAGGTGTAACCTTAGACGTGAAACATGACCTCCCATTTACCTTAACAACTCATCTATCCCCCAGACAGATAAACTACAATACCTTGGACTAACGTTTGTTAGGAGAATGACATGGGGTCCTCACGTAAGGATGAAACGCCAATCACTAAACCGTATGCTCAATTTAATGTACACACTATTCAGGAAAACATCCAAATTAGATATAAGACAGAAACTAAACACGGACACTTACCTACTAAAACCAGTTTGGACATATGTATTACAAATTTACGGGATCGCTAAACAGACTCACAGAAAACGACTGCAGACTTTTCAATCAAAAGTACTAAGACTTATCACCAAAGCACCCTGGTACGTCAATAACAAAACTCTGCATACTGACTTAATAATACGAACGGTTGACGAACCTACTACGAACGCTTTCAAGAAAAACTACAAGGACATCCAAACCCGTTAATATAACGAATGGCCTCTACTCTCATGCCAGAGAACACTAGGAGGAGATTAAAAAGAACGTGGATGAGGGACTTGTTATCATAGGAAATTGAATGAAGCCAAGGGAGAGGTACCGCTGGGTACTGTTCTTCTTCATGCCTTTTAAGTCATTGTATATTATTTTACTACCAGCCAATCTGCTGATTGTCACTATTTTGTATTTGACAGGTGTAGATAAAAATATAAAGAAAAAAAAAAATGTTGAATGACAAAGTTTAGTGGATCCTAAAAAGATCTTACTTCCACCAGTTCATATCAAATTGGGGCTAATGATAATTATCAAGCTCTTTCTTATTTTAAATGCATCCATTTTCATTATTATTACAAACATTGATCGATTTTTTATTATTTAATGCAAACAACATTAAAAGCACATTAAGAGGAAGATGTTTTAAAATTCTGTAATGAAGCATGGAAAGACTCTAATAATGATTATAAGACCTAGAAAAAATTAAAGACTTCTCAATTTTATCTTTGTTCGAAATTGTTAGAGGCTAATTAAAGAAAATCTAAAAAAGTGCTTAAATTCGTCGATATGAAGTCGCACAAGTATTCGTAGAAAAGTCAAATAAAAAATTTTCGTTATTGCAATGCACCTTCTCTTTGGGTAATTCACATATAGATATGGACAAGTAAAACTGGGGCTGTCATTATCAATATTTGTCTTCAAACAAAACCGCCAAAGAGTACCTTGGGCCGAAATTCATTTCTAACCTGTATTCTCACATTAACCATTTTTCATTTTCAAAAGCACTGAAATAATAAGCAGATTATTCTTTATCGTACCCCTCTTTTATGGCTTGGATAGAGCTTTCATATTTACTTTACACGGCTTGCACACGAAGTTATCTATGTAGACTTTTCTTATTTTTAAATACGAAATAGGAATTATACTCTCTGTGGGTATTATGGAGGATGCCCATGACATCTTGGATACCCTCCTACCACCTTCCTCCGAGGGACGGCACTATTTCGCCAGAGATCTCTATCTGAAGAACAAAGACCCCGCTGGAGAAGACAATGGCTCCTATTAATCCTCCGGTAGCTGCTATCGAGGCTCCCATCTGGAGGATACTCTGGAGGGACACGCTCATTAATAACCTAGCTCCTCGGCTATTAATAACTTACACTAATCACTTATCGATACCTTCCAGTTTTTTCTCCCAGATGGAGCTACCTGCATTCTTGCGGGGATGGCCTTGTCAATGCCTCCGACTAATGGGGTTGCCTAGCCACCGTTGAGCTTTTTATACATCTTGTTATTTAAAAAAAAAGAAACTTTGCTAATAAATTAAAATAAAACCTAAAGTTCAATAGAAGGAATACATACATGCGTGTTTATGAAGCCGACAACTTCACTTTTTTAGTTCGAGGGTGTAGTTTTTCAATTACCTACAAAACTACCCGTACCTTTTCATAACCGTTTCGACAACAGCCAGACAAAATACACGGTCTTTTATTTACAACTTGTACTGTTGTAAATAAGAATTTTTAAGAAGAGATTATGGTTCAGATACATTATAAATATAAAAAAATGAATATAAACGCTGTTTTTGAAATGTGGGTGTTCTGAGGTAACTTTGAACTGACCACATTACATTCCTTATGAAAGTAAGACCACTCAAAAGTTTAAAAGCGATGGTTTGAGCTTGCCTTTTGATTGTATGCTTATGTTCAGTATAATATTCAGTGAATTATTTATTATATTCTTGATTTCGTAGTTAGAAATGCAGAATATACTTTTGAATGGCTAAAATTTGTTAAGATGTAAATTTAATGGTTGCAGGAAATGTGCACTATATTAGACATTAGTTTTTAAGTATTTTTAAGAAATTTTATAATATAATTTTAGAAATTAACAATTTTTTTTTACTATTATCTATGAACATTTTTGAAATAAAAACTTTTTCGTTTTTATGTTACATATTTTTGCAAGCTATATTAATTTGCCAACTATCTATTCAAGAACATATTAGTTTTTGAATAGATAATAGACTGTGGAGAGGATAAATGATTTTTTATACAAAAAAATAAGGGATTGTATTACGATATAAATAAGAGTTTATTAAATTAGTGTAAATTTATAATCTAAAAAACTTTTTTTTTGTATATTATATTTTTTTTATATTGATGTTGAATGATTATTGATATGATGTGTACATGATAATTTTAAATTGTTTATTTAACGTCACTGTTATGCTGTTGTGGCTGATTCGACAAAGATTGAATTTTAAATGTTTTCCTTACAAACACAATGTTTTACTACAAAAGTTCCTTTCGGACGAAGTTGTTTCAGTATAAAATATTTTGGAATGTTTTCCGAAGATGGGAAAATTGGAAGTTGAACTGAGAGGTGATAAATATTAAAAAAAAAAAAATTAAAAAAATTATTGATTAAAGAGAATTAATAACAAAAAAACCTTATGATTTTGTTTTTAAATTTATTATGTTTAAAGGCTAAATGAATCAGATAACGATCTATTAGATATACGTAATTTGTTTTTGAACATATAAAACGTAGTCATATGTTTATCATTCTACTTATGACTTAATTATAATTACTTAAGTTAATTTCTTCATCCCCAGATGGTTGTTTAGTATTGTCTTGCAATAAATAAAGTAGGATAACTTTATTTAATCACTTTAAAACCACCAAAAAGGTTTTAAAACAGTGTGTAAGGGTTTATCTTCTTTACTGGCCATCCAAGCCAAACCGTCACTTACATGCCAATTTATTAGAATGGCTTAGTAAGTGAGAGTGTACAGGAAATGGAGATTTTAACGCTGAATTCTAAAATCGTGTATACACGAGGTCCTCAATGAGCCACGGCCTTTTTATGCAACATAAAAACTTATGAAGATTATTTTCGCCATAAAATCCGAAATGATTAAGAAGAGGCACGTTTAATAAGACAGGAAATCTGCCCTGGGTAATAAAATGGGTTTAATTCAATTGAGATATAAGTTTATTAGACTAAATAGGATTTTAAATCTCACCTTAGGAACGATTTTTTCATTTCTTTTAATAATTATGAGGGATTTAATTGACGTAAATTGAACTATCAAATCCAATTACTATCATAAAGAGAATATTTTATTTTATAACAGCGGCCGTGTTTAATTATTTTGATATATTATACGATATTTTCCTACATTAAAAAATGTCAATACCTCAACAACTTGTTTTCCAGTTAAATATAAATAATGGGAACACTATTATACCATATATTTAATATAATATAGCACTCCAGGTTTTCACTTAATTCAGTATAATTATGCAACATTATTATTATTATATGATACTACAATACTAAAACTATATAAGTGTTGTGCCCCATCAAAATAACATTTCAATGATATCTCTATTATTTCCCTTCCTTCCTAATAATATTAGAATAACACTATAACAAATATTTTTTTTTTGCTAACACATTAATAGATGACATTTTCCGTTCTCTTTAAATAATAAACGACACAGGTATATTTCTATAACTAAGCTAAGTTGTTCGTAGGGATTTTATTTTTTAAGTGTGTTTTTTTAGTTCCTCGACTGCAGACATGATATTAATTGTTTGTTGCCATGACCACCACCCTGCTGTAAAGTGTGTAACCTTTATTAGATTGTTATGTGTAATTTGTGAATCCATTTAGGCTAGATGTTTATCTTGAAATTTAATTATTCTTTACAGATTAAAAAAACCTGAAATTACTCCAGCCTACTCTCAATTTTTACAAGTGTATATATGTTTGGTGTATTCCTAGATCTCTAACACGTATTCCCTTTCAGTGTGGCAGATTTTATTATACAGCTATCCAATGCTATAAAAGTATTTAAAAAGAAAAATGTAAGTGATTGAAGGGCACGGACATTTCATTTACGTTGACTCTTCATATTAGAGAATTTAAAAAGTAAACTCTAGTCAGTCATTTTTTTAAAATTAATATTTAAAAAGTAAATTTAAGTTCAATTTTTTTGTACACAGCTACAAGAAGTAGTGTACTTACTGGATATGATACTTAAATTATTATAGGAATTATATTGTTCTCTCTCTCTCTCACTCTCTCTCTCTCTCTCTCTATAAAATTTACTTACAGTTTGCCGGTCTTTATTAGCGGAGTTGCGTCGATTACTCGTGATAGAAGTGATAAACAGTAATAATACTCAACAAGTTTAATTATGAAGTTCTCAAAATTTTGTTTATTGGTGCTCTAAAGTAAATGTTATTCACGTACCAGTTACCATCGAATATATCCACCTTTACTAGTTTATGTATATCGCTCCTTCAAAAGAAGGACTTAACTCAAGATTTTTGAGTAAAAAATTTTCAGTAGCAATTGTATTGGTTAAAGATTTTTAATTCAGGAACGACATATCTGATATTCCATTTCCAACATTTTTATAATAATGTCATATTTTGAGTAGTATCATGTTTAAAATTGAACTTTTTTTATGGGAATAATGACATAATTTAAAATAAAAACAGTTTCAAGCTTTTACAAATTTTCAAATGTTTAATAAAATAATATCAATACCATCATTACTTTAGGAATGATTTGCTTTACTTTACCTCTATTTAAAATGTATTTTTTTTTTAGTTACTACATTGTTCTTTTTAACGAGCAATATATGGATTCGTAATACAACAGAGCAAATATCTGTATCTTTGAACAGAAAGTAAGAAGTCAGAGTATTGCAGACTTAAAGGAACCCTTAATAAAATCAAATTATCAGTCATATATCTTCCGCAGTTTTTCCTATTACTACAACTCTCTATCTTGAAATCTACACCCTAAAGGAGCATGCGATTATTTAAGTGGCCATATATCCAGTAGCAGTAGTTGATGGCGGGGACCCGAGGCATAGGTATTGGACATTAGGAGAGGTCCTGCAATATAAAACGGAGGATTTGATCCTGCGGCCCAGCGGGTTGCCAGGACATTGACTCCTGAGGACCCTGGCCAGAGTCCAGGAAGCCCCTCTGTCACATCCCTCCACTGGCCAGGATGTGCCAGGGCCGGCTCTATAGCGTTGCACTGCGGCTATTGGAATGCTGTACTTGTTCTCACTCAATAGGTATGATAGTTATCTGTTTTATTTACTTCTAGCTTCGCCTCTTAATTTGGACTGAGTTCTGCTCAGAATAATTCCTAAAATATGACTGTTTAAAATAATAACCAATATTTTATTCCCCGATGAAAAGATGCAAGGATGCATTTCCTGCTAAATAAGTTAGAAGAGTTATTTTATCTAAAACTTCCTAGAAGTATTACTAATCAACTGTAAAGAATTAGAGATATGCGCCATAAAGAGGCAGTAAATATTAAACCTAATGTCACAACTTTCTTTGTAGATAATTAAAAGATAATAGATAATTACTTTTTTACGTTTATAACATGCGTAATAAACTGTAACCGGTTTTTTTTTTATCGCTAATTTCGTCCGTCAGATGTTTCTACCTGTGAGCTCATTTTACGGTGAGCTATAGCCACATGTGGATGTATAACATTGTGTTGTTCGGCCAAGTAATTGCCAAAATTTTGGTTTATATTGACTTACTTTGCGGTTCAGTGGTAAGCATCCTATGATCATTGAATATAATTATTTTGTTTACTTAAAATTAATTATTTATTTATTATCTTAGTTGAAGTTACGTTGCTATGTTATGGCATTATGTTTCTTTGAATTAATTCAACGTAATTTTATATGGAATTTTTTTTTAATTTTATTAATTTAGACCTTTGACCGAAAAAAACCCATAACCTAGTCACAATACAATTTACTAGAGATTTTTTGTATAGATAGGAAGTAATCGTTTGGCGATTTCCTCATTTTAAGTGAATTTCGATTTTCCCTAACTTTGATTATCTAAGATTATCCATAGGATAATTGACGCTTTGCTGTATTAATAAATACCTACTTAAAAAGAGCCATTATATACCTACCTGGATTCTTATATGTGTGCACATTTTTCTATAAAAAATTATGGTAATGTCTTGCCTTTATACTTAGGCTAGTAATTATATTTACACATTATAACGTAATGTATCTTGATGTGAAAATGTCCTTTTAATCTAAATCCTTCTGTGTTCCTTAATCCGCAGGGAAATAAATATGGTCAAAAATATTTTATATTTTTTCGCTCATAACACTTGGCCAATGGAAATTCACTTAGGAAACAAGAGCACTTACGTAACCGAAATAAAAAGGCCGAGTCCACCTGCGAGAACTAATCGGGCGAAGAATGCGGTCCTATTACGACTGGCCATCCCGTTCGGGCGCCACTGTGTCACTCTCCTGCTACTGACATTTGCAACCCAGATCCTGAGATTCGGCGCAATCCGGGCCGTAAATCAAATATATAAATGGTTTCCGATAAAGAAACGAAAAAACAGTAAAAAAAAAATCTTTAAAAAAGAATAAAAAATTACCATATCCCACGAAGGGTAGGTCATTAACTACTAATTACATTTAATGGTCCTTATCAATCGCCGATCACCTGTGTACCTGATAACTGGTTCCGAAGCCCGGTAGTTTGCTCGACTCTATATTAACATTCTACAGGACCAGCCGCCATAAATTATTTTTATGTAAATCTGCTCCTACTGTGTGTCTCGCCTTCTTCGGTTTTATCCTCCTGTTCTTCGGGATAATCCTGTCAGCTGATCTATTGGCAGCAACGGAAATCTGATGTAATAAAGTTTTCAAAAGGGACAAACTAACATTATTATTATGAAGGATGGCATTTGTTGGGGGTGCAGTCAAAATATACACATAAATAAGTGAAAACTTATTTTTTATTTGTGCCGACGTTTCGACCTACTTTGTAGGTCATTTTCAGGGCCAGTAGGAGTGGCTGCTAGGTGAATGGGTTCACTGAATGTCGGCACAAATAAAAAATAAGTCTTCACTTATTTGGTGTTTATTTTTTACTGCACCCCCAACTATTTCCATCCTACATTAGATCTTCTTGTCAAATATTTTCCTCTCTAACATTATTATTAACTTTATAGCTTTTCAAACATCAATATGATTAGCTAAGAATTAATAAAAAAGAAAGAGATTAGTTAAAAGTAGTAAGGATTATTCATTGGGAAGTATTTTTAACGGGCTGACACCTTCAGATACAATTTCTTATTGATATAAGTTTCCTGAATCAATAATATTATAAAATTGATATTACGATGAAGTTTATTTTTTTATTTAAATCGCCACCTGTTATGGCAAATAGATTATTTATTTTGTTAACATGCTTAAATTGGCACTGTCAAACCTGGTCAATCTCCTGAGGCTCACCCAGCCTCTTATTTTTGTTGAAAGCGGTTACTGGTTGAATTTTATTTTTTTCGTTTATTTGTTTATTCGTTCAACTAAAGTGTACACCACTAACGCTAATCAGACCATGACACAGTGGGTGTCCTACTATTTTGCTTATCCAGGTTTAATATGATAGGGATCTGTAACGAATACCGGACAGCGTACAAGCTCGGAACTCCCCACTTTACGTCGCATCCGAAGGACAACATAACTAAGGCTTTTTTCTCCCTTTAAATTATCCTTAGGATACTTGCCGGGCTACGAACCTGCGATCTTAGCCATAGTTGGGATAATCGCTAGACCGTTGATGGCTCTTATCAGCATATATTTTGTCTAATTCCAGTAATAATAAAACATATTTTTCCAGTAGTTAGATTTAAACTGATGCTATTTATTTTGAAAAATATCAATTCATAGTTATTAAATTATATATTTTCTAAAATAAATAGCATCAGATTCAATCCAACTATCGGAAAAATAATTAAGGATGGAAATAGTTGAGGGTGCAGTCAACAATTTACACAATAAATAAGTGGAAATTTATTATATTTTATTTGTGCCAACGTTTCGACCTACTTTGTAGGTCATCTTCAGGGCTATGAGAAAAAAACAGTCAAAAACAAAAATGACTATAAAAATACATAACAGTACCAAGAATATAATAAAATAAAATAAAATTGGAAAAATATGTTTTACTATTACTGGAATTAGACCAAATATAAGCGTATAAGAGCCATTAGTGGTCTAGTGGATATATTATAATATATATTTGAATTATTAATAGACTGCCTGGAGCTTGGAAACAGACCTATAACCCGTGCAATGTAATCAGTGCACACTGTCTTAATTAACAAAAGGACTTCATTACAAGAAAAGAGGTCTTACAAATATGCTGATACTAATACCGTTCCTGTGTCATGTATATTAAAGCTTTTTATCATATCTGTGTTAAATGATCTTAATCAGAAAAGATATTTCATTGCTCATACATAAGTTAGTGAAAAAATTACAAGATATCGTAGTTGAAGTACGCATGTATATTAGATTTCTATTAAGTATAATCCCTATTTACAAAGGGAAACAGCCGTCCAAAAGTGTGGATATTGATATACTTAACACAATATAACCTAACACTTACTATATTACAATATCTTAATTGTAATATAGTAAGTGAGTTAGCATACTAAAATAGCTAACAGATTTATTGAATTATTTTTTACATTTACCTCATTAATAGTTGGGGACATTGCACACTAAATACTAAGTTAAATGACCAATTCCATGATTTACTAAGTCACAATTGTGATTGAATGTCATATTTAAAATATAATTGGCTTAGGAAAATTTTAACTTTTTTTAAATAATTATTCACACTTATACTACATTACTCTTATTTCCTATTTGTATGACGAGGAATGATATTTCTTGGCGTTCATACGAGGTATGAACTATGGAATTCAAAAATTTTCTTTGTGGAATTTGAAAAAGACCGAAAAATACATTTTACAAGGCAATGAGGTGATTACTCAAGATAACATATTTTTGTAACCAACGTTTCGTGTAGATAATGTATGTATGTATAAGCATAATCATGAATAAAAAACAGCTGAAGTATAGATTATATTACTAAGCACTTTAAGGAAAAAGACAACAAAATAAGTTTTTGTTTTATTTTAAGAGAAAGTTGCACTTGACGGCAACACCTGCTACGTGTCTACTGTTAAATTATGTATTATATATAAAATTATTCCTCCTGATGCCATTAGGCGTTTTATGGATAGTTGTGTGCATTCTACTCATCAATTAGGTCTGTATAAAAGGATAATCCATTGATTGGCCTTAGCTTAGCATAATTTTGTATTATTGCCATGAATATTTTTTATAGCTTTTTAGATTCATGGAGGTTATTTGTTCAACTCTTGAACACAAATAAACACACACGTACACTCACACGCAGACACATAGACACACACAGACACAGACACACACACACACACAGTCTGTAACCCATTTGGCGCGTCCCCAGGTGGCGGATAGGGGAATGCTCGCTAGATATAGAGGGCAGGAGGGAAATAAAGTACCTCCCGCGGACCAAACAGACTAGAGGAAGGAACCCCGAATAATAAATCAACCATGGGTAGTCTTGAGGATCTGACAACCCTTACGGTGCAGGGTGTCCCCGGACGTCGTTATCACACGACCGCAGTGCCGCAGTGGTGGTCAACCTTGCTGCCGTGGCATTCAATACTACAAGTCTTGAAGATTGTCAAGAAGATTGGACGAAGCTAACTGGAGTGGTAGATGACCTACAGAAGTACACCCAGAAAAGGCATAATGTCCACGGTGAAATAAGGGAATAAGTCTGTAAGATACAGAACTACCTCGAAGCGATGAAAAGCAAACTACGGGAACACACAGCGGAGAGTGTGAAAGCAAACGTGGGGACTCAGACAGTGATGTCATTACCAGGCACAGTCCTGTCAAGGGAGAAGGTTAATATGCCCCCATCTTTACCAGCTGGATGCCAGGAAGAAAGAACGAAGGTGATTACGACTAAAAGAAGTCGAAAGCTTCAAAGAAAGGAGCACCTGTGCAACCAGTGCCTTCAAAATCACGACTGGAGCTCCAGCCTCCACGCATTATGGAGGGAACAAAGGCATAGACAAAAGGAAGGACGCTGGATGGGCCCCGGCAACTTGTGGAAAACCGTAAATTCCCGAAAGATGACCAGTGGGAAACAGATTAGGAGGAAAAAGGACATTGGAAAGGAAAAGCGCCCTAAACCACCAAGGCCGGATGCTTTGATCATTAAGATCTCGGACTCCAGGACCTATGCGGATACTCTCCGGAAGGTCCAAGACGACCCCGCCTTGAAAACCCTGGGTCCAAATATCTCAAAGGTCCGTAAAAATGAGGCTGGGAATCTATTAATCCAGCTGGATCGGAAGTCTGGTGGGGCCCTGCAGACCACGAAGAGCACTCTAGACGGTGCACTGGGAACAGAGGCTCAAATTAGAGCGTGAACGCAAGAGTCACTGTCTGAAATCAGGGACCTGGACGTACTTACGTCAAAAGAAGACATTGCCGAGGCTGTGTGAGCCCTTTTAGATGTAGAAGTAATCCAATCTATGGCAGTGCGATCGATGCGAGTAGCGTATGCTGGACCACAGACTGCAAGGATTGTTCTGCCAGTTCTACTGGCCCGGAAGGCTGTCTCGAAAGGCAGGATCAGATTAGGCCTAGTAATCAGCCGTGAACGGGAGAAGGTGCGACTTCAACGCTGGTTCCAGTGTTGGGAATTCGGTCACTTGGCCAGAAGATGTCAGGGACCTGACAGAAAAAAATGTTGTCGCAAGTGTGGCAAAGAAGGGCATTTAGCTGCCGACTGTACTCAGAGTCCTAGAGTGCTGTGCACTTTGCACTGGTAAAGGCGACAACGGGCACTCTTGTGGCGGAAATAAATGTGCGGGATTACATCATGCAAGCGCAAAGGAGGCAGGGAAATAATACGAAATGAGGATCTTACAACTCAACCTCAATCACTGCAAAGTTGCTCAAGACCTTCTCTGGCAGACTGTGAAAGACTTAAGGATTGACGTTGCCATCCTTAGTGAACGATATAAACATCTGGTTAGCGTCTCCTGGATATCTGACGCATCAGGAAGAGCTGCGAAATAGGCATATAACCGACAGAGTGGGGTAGTCAGGCTACTAACCGGCGTGGAGAAATCCTACTAGAAGCCTTTGCCCTGATAGAGAACCTGGTTTTGGCAAATACTGGGTCGGAACCCACGTTCGTGAGGAGAGGTAGGTGTTCGATGATCGACCTCACATTCGTTAGTGACAGCCTCCACCCAAATACTAGCTGGCAGGTCTGGGACCTGTACACTCACAAGGATCACCGAGTTATCCTGACCACACTACGGAATCACGAACCAAGGGTCACTGGGCATGAGACGGGTGAGGTTCGCTGGAAAACCAGGACGTTTGACAGGGAATCGTTCTAAATCATGATGGAGGCCGAATGTAATCTGTCAGGCAAAGCGGAGGACAAGGCTCGCCAGGTGATGGGCGTGGTCAATAATGCGTGCGACGCGGCTATGGTCGTTCCAATATAGGTGGTGGTAGATTACCAGCTTACTGGTGGAACAACCTTATAGCCGACCACCGTGAAAGATGGCATGCAGCAAGGAGGCAATACCAGCGAGCGAAGGTCAGAGGCGAGAACTCCGGCTAGCTATCAAGATAAGTCAGCGGCAATGCTGGAAAGAGCTCGGTGCTGAAGTGGATGAGGACCCGTGGGGAAAACCTTACCGCACAGTTATGAAAAAACTGAAGAACAGTGCTGGGAAATCGCCCATGTGCCCAGTGACTGTGGAGAGGATCGTTGCCACTTTGTTTCCTGAACAAGAGGAATTAGGGCAGGGAGCTTCCCTTTCCCCTCTTGGTGTACCAGCGGTGATATCTGCCGTTGCCTTCAGATGGGAAAAACCCTTGGACTAGATGGTATTCCGAATTTAGCACTGCAGGCAGCAATGGAAACCCGACTAGATCTCTTTCTGGATGTCTTCAATTCCTATTTGCGCGAGGGGTCCTTTCCCCCTTCATGGAAAAGGATGATAATACAGAGGTCCTTCTTGTCAGTATCAGGAAAATAAGAGAAACTATCACCTTGAGAGCGGGTAGGCAAGAGATTCAGTCCAAGCCTTCCTTGACTTATCTCGGGGTGAGAATCGATGATCGGCTCCGGTTCAAGGATCACATTAAGTGGGTTAGTGATAAAGCAGCTCGAGTGACCACCGCACTGTCACATTTAATGCCCAACGTAGGCGGACCCAGGAACATCCGCAGGCTACTGGTATCCAGCGTGTTCTCACCCATCCTGCTTTACGCTGCTGCGATATGGAAGGATGCGCTGTACACTGCGGCTTATAGAAGACCGATGGTGTCGATATATCGACGGTGTACGCTAAAAGTGATCGGCACGTTTCATCCGGTATCATACGAAGCGACCTGCGTGGTGGCCAGGATGTCAGCGATTGAGCTGACCGCTTAAGACAGGAGGCGCTCTTATAACAGTGCTGACCCCATTCCCAGAGACGAATTAAGAAAGCAGACAGTAAGGGAGTGGCAACGTCGTTGGGATTTGACATTCAGTGGAAGGTGGACGCACAGGTTGGTGCCCTACATTGAGGCTTGGGCGAATAGGAACCACGGGGAAGTCGACTATTTCATCACTCAGTTTCTCATAGGGCATGGTTGCTTTCGAGCCTACCAGCATAGGTTTAAGCTCGATGATACAGCGCAGAGCACGTATTCTTCTTCTGTTCCCGCTTTCAAGAAGTTCAGATGTAGTTCCGACGCGTCTGCGGGTCAGATCCCACTGCAGATATTGTTGTCAACCTTATGCTGATCAATCAGGATTATCGTATGGCAGGCCAATGGTTAGCAGCAGAGGTGCTACAAAAGCAAAGAAAGGAGGAGAAAGAAAGGCGAACCAGGAGGTAGCTGAAATCAATGAGGCGGCACTCAGCCACTACTGGTTTATAAAAAAAAAATCATTACTTCGGTAAATTTTAATAAATTAGTAAACTTATGCAGATTTATTATCTTTATAGTGTGGTAATAATTTTAAGATATTGGAAAAAATCCAATTATTTTTTTCATTATTCTATTCTTCAGTGATTTTGTTATTAAGCTTAACCAACATTGCCGGTTAATGATTGTCCATAATTGAATTCGAAAATTGTCCAGAATAAGTTAATTGTACCGAGGTAAGTGGAATCATGTTATGCTGGTAGCCTTTGAATAGAAATGGGGTTATAATATAAGCGATGCCTCCATTTCAAGCTTAGTTCTGACTTGGTCAAATGTACATCGAGAATGAAACGATTCTTTTAGGACGAAATGCGACTTTACCACTTATTTGCCGAGACTGCTGATATGTATCTAAATATTTAAATTAGTGAAAGCCTAAAAAATTCACTTGTATTTATCAAATTTTTAATTTCGTCGTAAGGCACCTCTCCTGTATCAACATTTCTTTATTACTACAGCCGTTCGTATCATGGGAGGTAACTATTCGGAACCTGTCTAAAATTCTTATAATACTGAACATTTTTCACATATTCACCTAAAGAATTGCGATACTAATCGATACTACTCCATCTAGTGAAAATCACGTAAAAATCTAGCAACCAATAACGGTTAACTGTCACGTTAAATAAAATACATTTTAAATAATGTTGGGATAAAGGAAAAAATATTTCAAAATATAATATCATTTATGAACCAATGAGACAATTATAATCCAGTTTCCCATGTCATAGCAGTTCACTGTGTCTTCATTTTTATTGGAATAAGGTGGAAAACTAGCAATTACTATAGACAAGTAAAATACAAAATTTAGAATTATTTTTATTCCAAGGTCTAGGTTGAGCAATGCTTCTTAAGTTTATGAAGATTTAGTTGTTTTTATTAAATTTGTAAAAGACCTTAGCAGATGCTTACAAATCGTCTGTTGACTTTAAGTGTTCCAAAAATTAATAAATAAATACCAATTACACATGATCTCATTCAACATATTAATTTGTTATAACGAAAAACTTTCGAATTTTTAACTTTGCCCCCCAACCAACGTTACATATGAAAGTAAAGAGTATAAAACTCCCAATCTTCTAAATGCTTTCAGATTTGTTTTAAAAACTACTGTTCAAAAAACCTCCAAAAAAATCATTCAAAATACGTATTTTTTTTAAGTCCTAAATAATTCGGCAAGCTGAATCAGATTAGGTAAAGCTGAATTTCAAAAAGGTTTTACTATTCAAAATTGATAAATAAAATCGTCAAAATTCGTCCGTAGTCACTAGTGTGGTCAATTACGTTGAAACAAATTGACTATTGTGAATTTTTCTTAAACAATTCGAAATGCTGCGTCTAATAATTATTGAAAACGTCACCGATTTTTAACAATTTATATCACACCTACAAGAATGGTGTCAAAATTGGAGGATTAAAATAAATCCTAACAAATCCCATAAAATTACCTTCACCCTTCGTCGTAAACCTACGAATTCCTGTCCTACTGTATCGTTTAATAATACACCACTGAACCCTGTCGAACAGATACGTTACCTAGGACTCCATCTGGATAAACGTCTCACTTGGAATCCTCATACAAGACTGAAAAGACAAGAAACTGCTCGACGTTTTCGCCTACTTCAACACTTACTGGACAAACGCTCTAAGCTACCAATTAATTACAAAAGACTTATTTACATGACAGTCATCAGACCTATTTGGGCATACGGAGTTGAGCTTTGGGGCTCTACTAAACCATCCAATTCATCTCGTATCCAATCCTTGCAATCCAAAATCCTTCGTAAAATCCTCAATGCTCCTTATTATGTCACAAACAAACTCATCCATCATGATCTTAATATCCCATATGTTACTGATTTGGCCCAAACTAGATACCTATCCTTCCATAACAAGCTCCATACGCACTTGAATCCGCTAGTCTCTCAGCTTGCTTCCCATACTATTCCTGATAACCCTCCGAGGCGCCTGAAAAGAAGATGGCCTCGAGATCATCTACTATAGAACTTTATTGGAGTGCAATCGATGGGTAGTTTCTCCACAAGTGTTTTCATGTCATATTCTACATTTTTGCACATTTACTTGATATAATACCATTATAGTTGTAAATATCATTGAATTAAATAAAAAAAAAATAAATAAAAAAAAACAATTTATAAAGGGCCAACTGTTTTCCTGATAAGAATTAATTGAATTTTCTTATTTTATACCAAAGTAGAAAAAAACTCGCAACAAGCCTGCAAGGTCACTAATCCTTCTTGTTTACAGTTAGGCCGGCATTAAGACAGCAAACAGACTGACTACAGCGGGAGATAAAAAGGCTCCTTAGTTGGATGCACTTAGCCGATTCAACTCCCCTCAACTGCATCTCGCTGCATCAACTGCATCTGATAGCGGGTCCATGTCCCCGTTCTCTAAGCAGTTGATGGGGCTCTGCAATTCCTTTTTATGATTTTCCTCTTAAAAGAAATATTCACTAGCTTTGTGGTTTCTTTTTTTTTTTCAAATCTTTTCTCTCTCTAGGGTTTTAAAACAGAAATAAAATAAAATGGGTGTGGCTTCGAACATTCTCTATTTACCACTCCGTCACTTAAATAAACGATTCTCTGCATAGCTATAGAGCCTATTGCCATTCCTTAAAATCCTCAACGTTTGGAACTTGGTCGTGAATTCATTTAGAACAAAACTATGTTGCATCAAGTTTCTTTTGAGCAAGTATTCAACCTCTAGGTGTATTAGCATAACAATATTCTATGGCCAAGATCACGGATTCACAGACTGACAGCTGGCCATAGTATTTTTTTACAGGGATTAAAATATCCTTGGTTATGCTGTTCTTCAGAAGGGACGTTAAATAGATTCCTGAGGCTGTTTGGCGTCAGGTAATTGTAAAAAATCCCTATCCTAATTATTATAACTCTCATTGTATTATCATCTGATTAGCCATAGCAGGAATCTATTGATTAAATTAATGAACAAGCAATAGTCCTATAACTCAAGCTGAAAAATGTTCCTAATTTGCTATTTAATATGGTACAGTAGATTATATCATACACAACATTTTCAATTTTATGTTCAATAAATTGATTTTTAGAAATTAAGGTCCTTGTGGGAAAGAGAGATGCGAGAAAAGGAATAGCGTGGACCGAGGAAAGAAGGAAAGAACAATCGAAAAAAATTAGAAAAAGGTGGGAAGAAAGAAGGGAGGAGAGAAGGGGAATGAAAATAATGATATTCGCGTGGTCTCTAAGACCGTTCCCTGAAAAAAAAATTGATTTTTTGTGCGAATTGGTAAAAATTGCGTTGTATGTCGACTGGTAATTGGTTTTGTAATCCTGTTATAAACTGTATTCTGATAAAGAAAATCCAGATCATTAATCATTATTAAAAAGTATTTCAGGTATAATGGCATAAACAAAACTCGTGTAAAATACAAGCAAATTAATTTTTATATAATTATATATAATATTTTTAATTAACAAATTTTTCGAAATAACAGATGCTTTTCTTACAAGGATACTAGAAGAAATGAGCAATTTGACTTTATCCACAGAAGAGAAATTTTTTTTAATAATTTTATGAGTTTAATATAGCATATGAGGCTTCCTTGGATTGTAAAGGTGTATTTTACTACGCAATTGTAACTAGATAATCGATATTATAGCCATATAGATAAAATATGTAAGACACCTGCCATTGTTATTTCCTCCCATGCTCAGAGTTCGGTAACCTTCGTAGTTGTTTTTCTTGTTGGTAATGTAAACGGTCAACGTAGGCAACGAACCCTGCCGTTATCCAGCGGTTCTGGAAGGAAGGACGTTCGGCTTAGCATTCGAGAAGGAAATGGAGTAATTACCCCAAGTTTGGAATATAATGCGACATAGCGATTAGTGTGTAATAAATGTAGAGTCCTCTCCGGCATTCTTCTAGAACAGGTACATCCTGCCGTGTCTTACCAACATTAGTACGCTCCACCTCTGCTCAACAATTATATATTCATATATGCGTTACTTCGGCCTGGTAATTATCTTCGACAGACACCCTCGAAGCGAGCCGTTTCCAAGAGCATGTCGGCCTTACCAAATGCTAATGTAGCCCGAAAATATGCAAGTTTGATGGCGCACGCAACTTCTGGGACACTTGCCGTTGGAGGAGCCACCCACCCATGACTGTGTTACTAAGGCGTATCCAAGAAATGCTGAAGAATGTGCGACTTCTGTGTGGCTTGATGTATAAAAGTGGCAGGACATTCGGCTTAGCATTAACAATAAAATGAAAATTGAGTAGTTTCACCTTTTGAACGGAGATAACAATCAAATTCACACAGCAGATGGGATTTAATAAATGCAGAAGCAGGTATATTTGCTTAATGATACGGTTACAGTGGATGCGTCTTTTTCGCCTGAAGGAGTTTGACATAACTAGTTTGTCGTAAAAACCCATTTAATTATTCTCATTAATTCTGACTTACCTATTGCAGCTCCATATCAGTTTTGAGCGTAAGTACTTTCATTTCAACCGTATCGTTTAACTATGCTTTATTCTTACAATTACAAAAACACTTGTCCTGAAATCTAAAAGTAATCGATTAGTGTAAAGAATTGATGGTGATTGCAACTTTTAAAACCGATAAGTCAACAAAAAAAGTCTACCCATTAACTATACTCTCCAACATCCTTATTATAAAGAATGTTTGAAAAAAAAAATCATTTAGTTGTAAATAGCTACTTGAATCAAGGTTACATACGATATAAAAGACAAACCGACAAATGCTGCCAAATCGTGTTTTAAAATCTTCATGTTCCAGAGTGCAGAGATCTAGGAGACTGATCCTATTCTCGAATTTCGTGTAACAGTCCCTTGTTGGGGTGACTCTAGATACCAATGTATACGCATCGAAAGTCGATTAAAATTATGATACAATGCAGGCTTACAGATGTGTGTTAATAATATATACAAAGAATAATATAATGCAATATATTCATCATGTGCAAAATAACTTTCTCTGTAATAACCTTGTCACGTGTATATTGAATAATGCTGATTAAGGCAGCATTAAGATGTGCCGCACATATTTCAGGGTCTATTTTGATTAAGAGGTTGGATATGAAATAAAATACGATTCTTCAATTTCTTAAGAATATATTTTGTCTACAATTATTTGATAAAAACAGAAATAAATAAATTATCCATAAAGAAATAAAAAAAAATGGTGTTCATATTCATAAGGTTCAGGCGCATTTGATAGGAAAACTGATAATCTCAGAGATTTCTGGAGAAAAAATTATTTATTTAAGTGGGAAATAGTTGACTGGATAATTATAATATTATCGTTTCGGCCTGAGATGAAGGCCACCTTCAGGGCATCGAGGTGCAGAGGTGTAGAGCCAAACTTCAACAGTTGAACAGTTGGCAGTTGAAATTTGATTCTGCACGTCGTTCCCCTGAACATGGCCTGTCTACATCTTAGGCCGAAACGTAGGCTTGATAAAATAAGTCATTCTTATTTTGATTAATCATTGACTGCACACCCTGGTCATGTCACATCATTAATATAATTGTTTAGATCTTAAATTGTTCAATAAAAATTTGTTGAACATAAAAATGTATTGATCTATTGGCTTTTGTTATCGATTAATAGTAGTGACTAAACTTATAGCCTGATATGAATAAATATCGTCGATACCTATTATCTAGTCCAGAATACATTCACTAAATCTGATTTCAGAGTAGCTAATTGAATGAAGAAACAGCAGTCAATCCCGTTTGTGAAAATTGTTGATGAGAGTTATTATTACTAACCGCTGTTTGCTTTATTAGAAGCATATTGCCTTATTAAAGGCAATATGCTAACAACTATATTTATCCCTTTAAAAGGGTAATTATTCCTATTTTTTAATTATTCCCCGTAGGTTTAGTTTGAAATAAAAATATGTTAGCAAATTAAAGAAAACACATTGATGACTGACGAGATTTCCAACTGATGAGAGGAGCAAGAACTTATTATGATTCTGTTGTATTTTTTTTTTTTTTTTAATCTTTTGTTTCATCATTTTTTAAATAATAATACTATCAAGTCTTTGGGAGAAGTATCTTTACATATTAATTATAATGCGTAAAAATTATTAAAACTGTTATAGAACGGTCTACACTATCTGTTTTCACTTTTATTTAACTTTAAAATAATTCCCATAAACTTGAGGTCTATCATAAAAGGTCAAGTAGTGGAATATAATTATAATATTTTTTTCATATTTTTCACTCAGAGTTAAATAGCTTATGAGAAATCCTAAAATAAACACCCTGTATATTTTTACTTAAAAAAATTAATAATGTGTACACAAATTTTTATACATTCATTGGTTTTCAAAAATATGTGGCACTGTTACAGTAGTAGGCGTATAAATCTTCAAGTTTCATCTTAATCACGTCCAGCAATTCACAATTTTTTTTCTAAACTAACTATAATATTTTCTAAAACTAATTTCTGTAGTTGTTTCAATGTACCCTTATTAAGTTATTAAACGCTATTATGTATGTTATTAGTACAATTATTTAATATTAATAATCTATGGTTTAACAACAGTTAAGGTAGTTTTGAATATAGAAACATTTGATATATGTTCATTATACATGTTGAAGAGTAGGTTTGAATTGGACACAATTCTGTAGGGAAAACATTTCTCTACTTTTGAGTTGAATCAAATTAGAAACGAGTTATATTGATAAAAGTGATAATTTATATAAGCGTAAACTTGTACATTTTATAAAACGAACAATCCATTGTTGAAAAGCAGCCTTGGGCTGCCGCCCCAGTCGATGTTCCGTCTAGTGATCCCCAGAATGATGTTCCGTGTCTCCGATGTTCTTGAAGGCCGAGTACGAAGGCACTAGATTGGCCGCGAAGGGAGTTGAATTGGATAACGAGGCAAGGACAGTTCGAGGTCTCTTGCATAACTCTTGCGGAAGCTTGGACGTGGAAAGTCACTGACGTGGGTCCTCAGCGTCTTCTTGAGGGACCACAGGCTTCAAGTTCTAGGTAACTATGTCTATACAGTTAGAGGCACAGATGAACGCCTAAATTTGAGTTATGTAACACTAAAATTATTGTTATATGTAAAAAGTAAATGCCTCGAAATTTGTACCAATAAGACTTATTAAAATTTAGTTTAAACCAAAAATTGTTCTAAAAAGTTTAGATGCAGTTAATTTCAGGTAAAAAAAGTTTTTAATTTATCAACAAAAATACTTGTTTATATATATATTTGTTTATTTCATGTATAATTACATGCTGTGCCAAATAGACCAGTCTCAAATTAAAAATAATTGTACAAATTTAAATATATCTGTGCAGAAGCATAATTTACAATGAAAGAAAAAATGTATAAAAAAACTTTCAACACAGAAAAAAAATTAATAATAATAAAATAAACAAAAATTGTAACTATACAATCTTAGTAACTTATATACATATGTATAAACAATAACAATGAAATAAAAGAAATTGGTATCCTACAATAATAAATGTTTTGTTTTTTTATGTACATACCGCTTTTTAATATATTTTCATCAACGAAAATATAGTTTGTGTCCACTAGCTTTAAACCATGGGGTTATTACTCATCATCAAGATTGAGATGTATAATTACTTGAAACACTTTTTTTTTTTTTTTTTTTTTCCTTTTTCCCCAATAGGGGTGGCATTGGTATATTCCATACAGCCACATCTGAAACACTTGACTAAGTGTTAGGGCATGAAAAGAAATAAAACATGGTGTTCCAAAGACAATACAAATTTAATTTGTGGTGGTGATATGCTCCCTCTGGTGAGTATCTTCTTGGTCACTGGGCTATACGTTCAATTTTATTCTTTTTCGTCTTTCCTGTTTATATCCAAACCAATCCTCATTTACAGGCGGTGGAGCTCAGCAAATTACTTCTTAGTGTGTTTGTGAGTGTTTTATTAGAATTAGTTGAACCTGAACTGGCCTCTGAGCAGCGAGCATTTATTTAGATAGTTGAAAGTTTCTTTAGCAAGCTATTTTCATATTTATGTATATATTTTTCAATTATTTGGTTTGTTTTTTATCATTACTTTCTTTCCAACTGAATAGTTGTTATGGATATGAGTTACTATTTAATTCTTCATAAGTTTTCATTTTAACTATCATTTCCTTTTTGGGTTGTTTTTTTTTGGAATTGGGCATTCTAGGACCATCTCAAACATGTCGTTCCCTTTTTCTCCTCCATACTCCTTCGTCCTCCTTGGTTACTTCGCCCTTCTCTGCTCAGTCCGTTCTCTTTCCTCCTTTCTCCCCCAAAAAACATCAGATTTGGTACTTTCTGATCCTCACGATTCATGATGTCCTTTGTGATTTTGAATTCCATTATCTCATCCTTTATCCGTCCAATCCATATATCCAGACTCTTATAACTCTATATTTTACTAAACATTTATTTATGAAGTCTTGTCTGGAGCATTCGGACCATATGCCCATAAATCCTCAATCTTTGTTTTACAACTGTCACCATGAGGTCATCAATTTTACTATTGATCTCATTAATAAATCCCAACTGATATCGTTCTGCTTACTTCTTGGACCATAAATTCTTCTCAATATCCTTCTATCTATCATGATCCAAGATGGCTAGTAAGACTATTAATGCTTTCTTGTATTCATTTTGCAATTAGAGAAAGGTTTCCTTTTTATTTATTACTTTTGGGCAAAAGGTTAGTTGTTTTTATTTCACAGTTATCTGTCCGTTCATGGTAATTTAAATATCCATTGATTAAATCATTAACATATTTACATTAATCTAAGCCTTTACCTAAGGTGAAAACTGTTTGTAGAGAAGAGAGTAGGGCAGATAAAGACAGATGCGGTAACTGTATATTCTTGTGTCACAGCTGGTACAACAAGAGGTACCTGCAATACTCTCCACATCCTCTCCCTTCAGTGAACTGCTGAGGATGGTCCCGGAGGATGTTGCTCTGAGATCAGGTATACAGATGCTATAACTGACCTACATTTTATATTAGGTACAAGATTGTCAATGGAACAGCGTGGTATCGATTACACAACCATTTTTAAAATTTTGTTTTTTAAAACCCAGTACCATGGCTTACAAATTTGGGAAGAAACGTAGTAACTGCTCCATGATTCTATCATTTAATTAATTTCATTCAAAATGAGATCTTATTACTTGTACATAAGCACTACAAATAAATCCTATAAGATTAAAATAAATCTGGAAAAATAAAATATTTATCTATTTAGAAAATCTTTTAATTTTAATTCCTTAGGCGGGTTCTAGAACTAAATAACTACGATTTTACAAAGTGCAGAGATATTCGAATCGTTTCACAACAGCTAGCAACATAACACCTTCATATCTGATGAAGGTATTTGTTTCTAAATAGAGAAAAATTGAACATAAGAGAAAAAAAAATCAATCTATAATAATTTGATTTAAATAGTTTTTCCGTGTCAATGAGTTGTTCTCCAGTTGCAGAGTTAGTCGATGATGAGACAATTATGTTTTAAATGAACATCATTATTTTTTTATTTATTGAGAGTTTCCCAAAAGTTGAGGTTTTCTCCTACCAAATTTTATGACAATAGTTCGTTCTAGGTCCTCATGTCAAGAGAGCATCTTCTTCATGGAGACCGTGTCCTAGCTTGTCTTCCTGAACTTGCTGATCCATGAGATTCTTTGCCTCTTCTTGTTCTTTTCTTTTGTACAATGCGGCGTCATTACTTCTCTTTCCCAATTTTCATGTTTCAAAGACATATAACATAAAAGGCATTATAACAGCATGGAAAATCATTTTTTTAAGTATATGATTATTTTCCTTTATTTTTTCAGAGAATGTGGTAATTTTGAACAATTCTGTTAAAAATTGAAACTATTTTAGAAGCCACTCATTCAATAAATAGAAAAAAAATCTCAGATTCCAAAGCACAGTTTCTCTATACATTTATTATTATTTTTATCTATCGCTACCATTACTGCATATTACCAGTCATAACTTCAAATACAATAAAAAATTATAACGTTTTGCTATACTCCCATAATTTCTTGGTATTTCTTCAGAGGGAAAGCCAGTAACTTAAGAATCACAGTTCGTAACGAAGTTGTTCCAAGTGTCAGTTACCCTTTGCGTGCTCCACAGATGTTCAATTAACGCTCAATAACGAAATAACCTTTCACCAAGCGCCACTCAATGGTTTAAGCTGTTACGAAAGCTAGCATCTGCCTTCCAACATGGCAATTAATAAATATATTAATATTAATACAGAAGAAACAGAGGAAAACAGTTTTATTTTGTTATATATTGCCAGTAGAGAGTACAGACATGTATTTAAAATACTATAAACCATGTACTAATATTAAACTTTTAGAGATTCACAATATTTTTTTAATAATATAAAAAACTTGAACGAGTGATTATCCGTTTTAAAATCATGTATCCGTTTGTCATTCAGCAAAAATGATTTTCCAATGTTCCTTTAAAAATACCTAATATCATATCGAAATATTATATATATATATATATATATATATATATATATATATATATATATATATATGTATTAATATATTTAGAGAGAGAGAGAGAGAGATAAATAGATATTATCCATTCTTTATTTGTTTTTATGAAAGACAATTTATAAAAAAGTTTAGTGACGTAATAAACAAGTTTTATGGTAACTACATTGCATATATATGAATTTCCTCGATCGTGTGCAATGACCGAATAACTAACTACTATTTGAAATGAACTTTTCAGTATGTGTAGAACGGTTGCGTGAAAACCTTATAATAATAATAAGATGCTGAGGATGAGCTGGGAAAAATGTGAAACATTATTATAGTTTATAAAAAATTAATCACTAACGACACTGAATAACATGTCATAGGTTATTATTTAAAAATTATATATTCGTTCGATCCAAATCTATCTGTGGCAGATATCGATAATTAATTCTTGCATTATTACATTAAAATTTGGACCAATGTGTCTCTATATTATAAATTAATAATAATATAGTAATCTAAAATATATATTCATCAATATCGCAATGTATTTATTAAAGAAAAATGTAAATATTTCTCATATTATAGTACCAGAATTAGGCACTTGATCAATTGACGAGCTTTCTGAAGACAAACACACAATGCAGTAGAAATTTATTATATATAATTTAATATTAATTTATTTATTGTTTGATGATTTGTTATTAATATTATTTAATTGATAGGTATTAATTAAAATGCGATTTCTTCAGATTGTATGTTTTATAATTGTATTTATAATTATAAATATAATTGTATTTATATAATTTATTTTTTCTTTTATTCCTACAGCAATAGTGGACATTTTATAAATATTGTCGATTACTTCTAAATATGAAAACACAAAGTTAAGTAGTGAATTAATTTATTTGTTTGCCGTTCGCTTGGAATTGTTTTTTATCTTATAATTACAGGTTTAAAATCTTATTCGAATCATGATTCTTTCAGCAATAATCAATGATAGATTAAAATAAAATCATTACGAATACCCAAATTAATTTTATGAATTATCAAAAGTTATTGATCACAGTTGGTCGACTGGGATTTATATGTGATCTATGTCTCACAGAACAAAGGCTCTTTTAACGACCCAAATCGGAACCAAAAATTCGTCTTACAGATACATGATTATATATAATATATTTCGTCCATTTTCCAAACATATCATATAATTAGGAATATTAAATTTTAATAAAACAGTCTTTAAAATAAACTTATTTAAAAGATCACTTTTTTTAAAATTTTAATACATAGTCCAGTATGTTCACTACTGCTACACTATTGCTGACATGTTCTCATTGAAAAAAATAACACTTTTTTTTCTTAAAATACATTTTTAACTATTTTAACATTCTTTCAATGTCCTCTACAAAAATACATATGAAACAATAGAATAAAAACTGTTCCAAATTTTTTTAATTTTTTAAGGGTCTGTTTGAGCATGACATTTTACATTATATAGTAAAAAAAAATATATATATATATATATACATATATATATATATATATATATATATATATATATATATATATATATATACACATATACATATATTTATTTATTTCTATGGAGAATTAACTACTAAGTTTTCATGATCTCGCCCAAACATCTTTCTTAAAATAACTATTTCCTGTTTCTCTCATAAAACATTACTGCGTACAATATTTATTTTGTAAACCAAATGTATAAATGTTTTTGTTTAATTTATAAAAAATTCACGTATATCAGCATTTAGATTTTTTTTTTAGAATTCTGATTCTGAGTATTTCGTAAACATCTCTAAAATATGCTTAAAATATGCTTGAAAGTACAACATATTAAAAAAATAAAATATTGAAAATTGTTGCTGAAAAAAATAGCTTATAAAAATAATCAAGGATTAATATTTTCTAAACTTCATAAATGAATATGTGATAAACTTCTAATCTTCAAAACACAAAAGATATTTTTCTTTCCTCTACGTGAATTATATAAAAATAATTTATTATCATTAAAAAAGGAGATAGAAACAAACAATAATAGAGAAAAAACAAATTTTTTTTAATATACCATCAACACAGTGTTTTCTGAATACTTGTATCATCTTAAAGGATTTAGCGAGATAAATCTTAAAGATTTCTCGTAGCTGATCTTTAATGACAGCCTAGTCTTATAAGATAGCACCTCCAGTTCAATTCCATTTAGAGGCACATGACGCCTAGCCCTTCAGTCCTGACAGTTCCAGTATTTTCGCAATAAATCTCGGATAAATTCGCAATAGTGCAAGCTTCCTCCGCCAAGGACGGAGTTTATCTTCTTTTTTTCTTTTTTTTTTAATTTTATCTCTCCTATTACCCCTCGTCTCCGTCAGGGCCGTCCTTACTTCACCGTGGATAACTGTCTATAAATGTACACCATAGAATTATCGATTGTTAGTGAGACTGTAATCTGAATGTTTTCCGAACCACTATCATTTCACGTGCTCATTCTTGTTTGCCGATCTATCAATTATGAAATCATAGTTTAGCTTTACGAACTCGGGAAGCGATTTCGTGGTTAACTAGCTTATTATATTGAACTATGCGGTAGATATAAGCATCATAAACAAGATTTTTATAAACAGAAATGTTCCTCATCTGCAATTGTGGTTAGTGGTTCTAATGCACTATTCCTTAGTGTATTAAAAGTACATTAGTGTTCTTAGAAATCACGGTTAAATAATTTTTTGAATAATACGTTAGGAAAAACATTCTAAAATAAAAAAGTAAAAATAATTAATTAAAAGTTTGGCGTCTTTAACTGCTTCAATAGGAGGAGAGTAGCGCACTGGTATAGCACTGAGTTCAAAGATCCCGGGTCAAACAGATCCGGCTATGACAGATCAATTATTTAATCTTTAACATAACTTGAGTTAGCTATGCGATTATTTAGAGAGGAAACCATACCGGGCCCTCCTGTCCCCCCTTCGACAGCCCTGAAAGATACCTGCAATGTGGGTCTAAACGTTGGCCCTCCCATTTCTTCATAATTTCTCCCAACTTAAGAGAAATTTTCGAAATCCCCGGACCATTTGCTTCCACAGACTTATTTTATTATTGCTACGTTTTGGCCTAAGCCTTGAAGATGGCCTTAACCTTAGGGCCGAAACTTAAGCACACTAAAATACATCATTCTTATTTCGAGTGATCTATTACTGCACCCCCTCACCATTCCATACAGCTCTTTGGTATTTTTTATTTTTCTCCAATTCCTAACCAGACTTAATATCAGTCATATATCAGTCAATATCGATTGAAGAATCCTAGAAAGCGGAAAGAGAGATATTTAATTATTTATCTTGACCTTTATGGACCTACAATATCATATAGGCTAATTAGATAAGCTACCTCGTGGTTGATGGTTTTTATTACCTTGACTATTTCTCTGTAGGTCTTTTGATATCTCTATTTATTTTATAACACGTACGTAGGACATTCTATCGCCACCTTTACAGAAATTATAATTCAATTAAACCTTTTGAGTGAATATCGATAAAAGAATCCTAGAAAAGATACAAAGAGAGAGGACTATGTAACGGTCCTTGTACAAGAATGGGCGAGAGCCATTTCATAACTCGCGGCGCGGCCCGGTCCAACATCTCTCCGCTGTAAATCCTCCACTCCAAGGACTCGGCCACCTTTTTCAGGATATCTTTTTGTTTTAGAGTCGGATCCTCGCTCCTTCTATCCTCGAGATGTTTATTGTCCTCCGTCAACTCCCTCTCCCACCGCTCTTGCCATTTTTTTCTCAATCGCATTCCTCGCTATTATCCACCGCTGTCAATTTAATGCGCCTTTTCCGTTTTCCAGTCTTCGAGCTATCGATAAAAAATATAATTAAATAAAAAAGCCTTATCGAAGGCTTCACAGGAAAGCAATGTCCTCACTCCACCTAACAAGAAAATACTCTTGCAGAATGGGAACTATTTTAATTGATTCAATGAGCCGTTTCCATTATATGACCGATAATTTATTATAACTAACATCTGCCTAAACATGGCATATGGAGGATACAGCCTGTTGGAATTTTTCGGTTGGAAAGGGTATAATTAACGGATTAATGTTTTTTCTTATTTTGTTTTCATAGTTTTAGATAAGCTAATTTTTGAGTTTTAATAACATTGGCTCACTTTTGGCTAAGACATAAAACATCTATCTTATAGTAAATAAAAATATCACCCGTTTGGTGGTAAAAGTGGTCATCTGCATTTTCGTGAAATTTTTTGCTGTTTGTTCTTTACTTAATCCTAATCCAAAAAACGCACTTCTTTTAGACAAGAAGGAACTGGTAAATAGTAAGAACCTTTCATTTTCACAATCCACTTGGTCACTTTTACCACAAAACTGATAATAAAGAATATAAAATTGCAAAAAATAAGTAAACACTAACAAATTCAGTAAAATTTGGTCTATTGAACCAAATTATTGGATTTTTCAACATTTTAAAATTAATAAAACATAATAATGGTAATAATTCTGCATAAGTTTACTATTTCAATAATGATTTTTTTTTTAACAATACTACATTTTATCAATATTACTGTTTTAAACGCAAAATCCTGATCACACGAATTGACAATCAAGAATATACAGAATTAAGATAATATCTCCTAGGCATATGTCCAGTGAATCCATTCATTTTTTTTTTAAATCGATGTTTCCATTAGAATATAGTAGCATCCTGGATTGATAAATATGAGGAATGCAGAATAAAAACATAATCAAAAGTTACCTATTGTAATAGTTGAGGTATTATGAATTAAATGTACCATTTAACCACCACTTCAGTACAATAGATAAAATAATAGATAATAATAGATAAATCATATCTAAATTTAAAATAAAATAAAAAATAGGGAAAATAACGCAGGATAAACCGCCGAATTGAGATATGATGATTTTGTTGAACTTCACCATGGCCTATTTGTCTACGCATGTTTATCCGAATCTACCGAAAAAGAGCTTTATTGCTTGGTGTATTAAGTAATTGCTCTTCCAAACAAAGCTTCCATGGATTAAATGTTTATGGTTTTCATCAAAATTTTGTTTGAAGGTTATGAAAGAAACCAAATGTATAACCATTCTTTGACAGGTTTCGTAAAGTTTGTAGTATTATACATGATTCACTACATACTACTGTATAATCAAAAACATAAAACTGAGATATTTAATTACTTATACCGAACAGACCCAGAATGGCATGCAAAGCACTTTTTTCCATACTTCCTTCATCTTTTTCTCTTCTCTGCCTTGTATTATTATTATTCTAAAAAAAAATTGTCTACATCATTATTATATGTGGAGTACATAATATAATGTATAAAACTATATTATTTTATTGGAAATATATCAAGTGGGTTTTTTTTTTCATCCTGATATTTTCCTGTTGATAACTTATTTGGAATATTTGGTTCTGCTTGAGTAACAATAGGTGAAATCAATTGTTTATGGAATAATATTTGAAGACTATCTCTGATTAATTACATTTCTTCAAGGCCTGTGCTTCACTACGAATCACCATCATTGTCCAGTCACAACTAACATATAGCAGAGGAAGAATCAATATTAGCAGTTAATGGTTCAATTAATTGGACATATAGCATGAGCCAATCGTTGGAAAGTGGCAGATGGGCCATTTACCTGTCGGCGAGGATCAGCTACACTCGGAGATAAGAAGTATGCTAATAATAGACTAACGATATGCAAATAGTTGGTGTATAGAGTTATCGATATTAGCGCTGCGGCGGCCGAGTGCGGCGTTAGAATGTCAACGGGTCCACGTCATTCATGTACCGTCTGGCGGGTACAGTCCAGTCCATTAAACCAGATCCTTCTTCTTAGTGAGGGAGTGTACCCATTCATCCTTTTTGTAGATTATCATTCCGCGTGTGAGGATTGTAACTTCTTGTAAGATAGTTCGCCATAGGGCGTATCGCTCATCCTTGAAGGACAGGGGAACAACTAATATGTTTTTGCCTTATTGATTTTCAAGCAAGGGTACAAAAGATGTACTTCTTTTCTAACGTTTCCAGGCTCTTCCTCCAATTAATGCTCCCCAAATATCCCTTTATTGTGTGTGTCACTTCGGACAGAATACTTGTTATTACTATAGTCACAGTACCTCCAAATAAATTAAATATTAAAGACATTGCTAAATTATTTCGTTTAAATAAAAATATATAGATCTGAAAGCCAAAAGGTTACAGTGGAACTGCCACTGCACCAATAAAAATGGTAAACTCTTATTAAACTACATAGTAAACAATCAAATAGCCCTTACGAACCAACCCACATTCCCACGCAACGCGATTACAAACCAAGCATAATAGACCTAGCTCCTACCAAAAATATACATAACGTATCCCCACTCATCGCATTATCATGCCTTAACTCGGATCACAACACCGTGATTATCTATTTAGGGTCATCTTTATCTAATAACCCGAAAACAAGTAAATTTGCATTCAAACAGGCTTACTGGCAAACATTTCGAAAAATAATAGATTCTAAAATAAACTACAACCCAATAATTAATAACTCTCATGAGATTGACTGCAACCTTAATAATTTAAACCTACTAATTAAACAAGCCATGACAGAAACTATCCCTCAACATTCTTCACGGTCTTACCATAATTATAATTTACCGCCTCCTCTACTAGCACTCATACAAATTAAAAATAGTTTTAGGAGAAAATACCAACGTACCAAAAGCCCTCAAATAAAGACAGTTTTTTTATAATTTTAACAACTACGTTAGCTCCCATATCAATCAATGGCGAAATGATAACAAGGCAACAACTTTAAAATCATGTAAACCTGGTGAAAATAAAATGTGGAAAATACATAAAATTCTGACCAAAAATGCTACTAAAATCGCCCCAATGAAACAGAACAATAGCTTTGTCTACACTGACAAAGGCAAAGCCGATTTATTAGCCCGTTATTTACAATCCACGAACTCTACCACTTCGAATTTTGGCTCTAACCATCACAATCGAAAAATAAATAAATCTGTTCGGAATTATTTAAAAACGCCATTCGAAATTAATTTCCCCGCAATTTCACCCGAAGAAACAGGAAAGATTATAAAAAAATAAAAATCAAAGAATACCTCAGGGGACGATGGCATCCCTGTACAGGTTATGAAAAACCTAAGCAGGAAAACCATCCACCACATAACGAAAATATTTAATTCAATATTAAGGCTTAATTACTTTCCCCCCGCTTGGAAAATTTCCAAAACAATAGCCATCCCAAAACCTAATAAAAACCCAAATAATTTTACAAGTTACAGACCAATTAGCCTGGTGAACATTTTATCCAAAATCCTGAAACGCTTGCTTTTAAAACGAATTCTTAAGCATGTAAGTCAGAACAAACTGATCAAAGATGAACAGTTCGGTTTTCTCCTACCTCCCAAAGGACTTCTCAAGGCTCCTGCCTATCCCCAATTCTATTCAACCTGTTCATTTCAGATCTCCTGATCACCACATCGCTTTACGCAGACGACACCGCTTTGTACAGATCATCACACCGAATCGATTCAATAGTAAACCGATTACAACAATCCTTTTAAAAAATCCATAAATTCTGTCAAAAGAGGAAACTAAAAATCAATCCAATAAAATCGGCCGTCATAATCTTCACAAAACGCAGACCTAACATAGATCATCTTAAAATCCAATCACATCCCATTGTCCAAATCCGTAACATACTAAGGTTTAATTCTAGATAAGTCCTCAACATTCACAGAGCACATCAACAGGAAAACCGAAAAAGCGAAAAAAACCATCTACAAAATGTTTCCCTATTTTAATAAAAAATCCAGGCTAAGCCCCCAAAAACAAACTAATCCTTTACAAAACAATAATCCGCTCATTGATAACCTATGCCTCACCTATCTGGAGTTCAACCTGCGCCACAAATTATAGAAAGTTTGAAAGGGTACAAAACCTATGCATGAGGATTATCAATAATCATACCCAGTACATGAAAATATCGACTATGATTAAAGATCTTGAACTTCCCACTATAAAACAATATGTTTTAGCCCAAACAACACCATACTTCGAAAAAACTCCATCTTCCGAAAACCCATTAATCCGAGAATTTGGTAACTATGATAAACATTCGTAAAAGAACAAAACATATACTTCTTACTTAACAAATCACTATTTGCAGGTATTGTAATCTAGTTATTTGTATTTATTTTATAGTTATTTTTAATTGTTTCTTTATTCTTAAAAAACAAAATTAAAACAACTAAATAACACGATGAATTATTCTATACATTACATTCTAAGCAAATGACTGACCTGCTTAGAGAACATCTTTTTGGGAAGCTAGGAGGTGTTGGAAAAGCATGGATTTAAATGACGACAGTGAGGTACTGTGACGGATATTAGGAGGGATTGAGTTCTACACTGTGGTGGAGCGGGCGAGAAAGGAACGTTCGAATGCTTTAGTTCTGAGGGAGCGTATACAGAGATCGGCGGGATCTTGTTTTATGTTGTTGAACTGAGGATTTGAGTTGGAGGAGACTAGATGTATGAAGGGTGTTGAGAGTAAATGGACGAGAACGATGGAAGAACTTCAGGGTACTAATTGACCGTCGGGATATCTGGTCGATGGTGATGCCTAGGTTTTTCACAGAGGAGGTAAACGTGATAGGATGATCGTTTAGGTTTAATGTTGGGAGGGTGTGGATGGATGTAAGGAGGGAAATGGAACCTAAAACAATGGCCTGAGTTTTCATTTTGTTCAATTCCAGTTTTTTCAGCTTTGCCATGCACTGATCCTATCTAGGTCTTCCTGAATACTGGCGAACGCAATTAATAGCTCAGATGAAAGAAAGGACAAATATATTTGGAAGCCGTCTGCATATAGATGGTGGAAACAGTGGTGAACAGATTTAGGAAGATCATTGATATAGTAGTTGAATAGAAGAGGAGAGATGCTTGAGCCCTGTGCCACGCCTGAGGAAAGTGGAAAGGGGGTGATTAGGTATGGAAACTGCTTGAGATCCATCAGAGAGGAAGGATTGGAACCATCGGATAGAACTGTTAGAAAATGACAGTGGTTTGAGTTAACTGAAAAGGATTGAATGGTCCAAGGAATCAAAAGCTTTAGAAAAGTCAAGCACTGTTGTATGTATGTCATTGGTGATATTGGTAAGTGCAGATTGTATGGAGAAACCGGGACGGAAACCTGATTGAAGTGGGTCAAGGAGGCTGGACTGTTCGAGGAAATTTAACATTTGTGGCTGTACTTTTATTTCTAGAGGCTTATAAAGGTTAGAAAGAATTGAGATTGGGCGGTAGTCTTTGAGTGAGACAGGGTTAAAGGATTTGTTGATAGGGTGGACTATAGCTTTTTTCCTAGAGGTTGGGAATACTCCGTTTTGCAATGAAAAATTGTATATAAAGAGTAGGACAGGTATAATATCGATAAGGCAGGATTTTACCAGTTTGACAGGCATCCCATCGAAGCCTGTGGAGTTGGAGTGGAATTTCAGAACCGAGGAAATAATGTCATTTGGTGAAGTGTCAGCGAAGTAAAAGTTGTCAGGGTTGGAAGATGGCATTAAGGGAAATACGGGATAGGATGAATTTGAAGTATTAACTGAGGTGGACAAAAAATACGAGTTTATTTCATCAGGAGAGGCTGGAAAGGACCTAGAAGAAGATGAATTAAGGAGAGAAAGCTTTCGAAGGAGATGCCATTTGGATTTAGAATCGGGAGCAGATGAAAAGGCTTCGTAGAAGTATTTGGTTTTTGCCTGCCTGATTGTCGACTGTCAAATTGCGGACAGCCCTGAACAGCGTCTTCGGGCTGCATTACGCTTCCTTTGAAGATCTTTAATTTTTTGACATATCCAGGGAGCAGGCTGGTGACGGAAGGTAGAGGTTTTCAGTGGGGCATGGGTGTCAAAGATATATTTTTGATTGGAAGTAAGTACATCAACCATGGAATCAATAATGACACAAGAATAAATCTCTCTCCTATCCAAGGATTCAAGAGAGGGTGAGATGTTCTTTGGAGTGAGAGCATCTAGGTTGCGGAAGGTTATAGTTTTAGGTGGTGTAACTGGAGTTTGGATATTGTATGTAATTTGGATAAGATCATGAGAGGACAGAAATAGAACGGGAAATTCAGAGAATGAAAGGAGGTTCTGCCGTGAATTAATGGCAAACAGGTCTAGCCAGGTCTCGGATAGGAAGGTATGATGGTTGGGAGAAATTGGGACAATGGATAGGTGTAAAAGAGATTTCCCAGGTATATTCGATCGTTGGATTGAACAAGGAGATTGGTATTAAAATCACCGGAGATTATGATGTGGTTACAGAGAGGGATGTAGTTGTAAAGGGTAGATTCAAAGATAGAATCAAGAGGGACCAAAGGAGGGCGATATACTACGACATACAGGAGAGGGTTATGGTTAAAAGTGATTTCAACAAGAAGGATTCTGTGTGAGGATAACCGGTTGCAGGTTAACGTATCAAGGATACGTGATTTTAGGGAGTTGTGTACATAAAGACCTACTCCTCCACCATTCCGGTCTCCCCCCGTTCGTGGCGGAGGAAAGAATAGTCTGGTAAGGATATTGCAGAGGTGGGGATATGGGGTTTTAGCCATGTTTCAGAAATTCCAATGGTATGGTAAAAGTTTTGGGTAAAATATTGAAGGAATTCATCGAAGTGGGCCGGTAAGGATTGGGTGTTGACGTGACAGGAGGTCAGGACACTGGAAACTGATATATGATATACTAACTATAATTTTAAGATAGTTACAGGCCAGTAGCAGTTGAACTCTTCATTCCACTGCCCTGATGATGGAGTAAATATTAGGTTTAAACTTTTCTATAAATATGAGACTTGAATGTTATTATTGCTAATTAAATATTGTATTCATGTTATTATTGCTACTTTTGGTAAGGGAAAAAATTAAGATTTCGCTTCACCGACATGTTCGACATCCTCGAGACTGGTGTCACGCTAGCGGCCTGTATAAGAGTTATACAATTTATTCGATCGACTTCAGTTTAAAGATTAGAACTTCATTGACATATATGAATAATTATATTTAACTAGGAGGTCGTTTAATGGTTGTGCAAATGGTTCTACTAAAAGCTTAAAACATTAATAACTAGTTCAGCTCTGTATTTTCCGTAAGAAATTATATCTTTCATAGTTGAATGTCTTGTTTTATAAAAATGATTGAAATTACGACTGGTCTTGATAATAATTTTGAAAATGAAAATAAGTTTAGTAACATCTATGTTAATACAATAACGATTTATAATTAATATAAATATATACTAATTATTATTTTAATTAAATCATTGATCTTTGTATTGACCTTGTGCTTCCCATCAAATTTTTTTATTAATTTATAAACTACTTGAAAATTTATATAAATATTTTTTTCGAGTGTTAGTATATGTGAAAACCACATTAATGTTAACAAATAATTCACCCCAAAAAGCCATCGAATTACTCTCATATCCCTTATAGTACAAAAATATTCGTAAAATCCTCAATGCTCCCTATTTTGCTATGAACAGTCATCCATAATGGCCCTATATTAATTTCCCATCAATCTTTTTATGAAAAATTATTTATTTTTTTATTCTCACATTATTCCCACTCAAACCTGTTGGTTTCAAATTTAGCAACTTTTCATTCTATCTAATGATTTATAAATTTAAAATAGACTTTAATTATTCCAAAGTTTTGAGTTTTCACTTCTGTCCGTAATTGGGATGACTGTCTATTTATTTTATATTATAATATACATATCATATGTATTCAACATATGATACATACATATTTATTCAATGGCTGAATATTTATTCACTAAATGTAAAACACCTGCATTACGAGTAACATGACATGATTGTTATAGAAATATTAAACCATATTTATGTTATTTGTATTTAAAAATGATGTACTTGTTTTTTTTAGATTTTATACACTAGGACTGCACTAATTCGCATTACCAAAATAATTTTTTTTTTCGAGTACTGTTTTTCTTAATAACGGACACTCCCCAAGAATCACTTGACCAACGAAGTCCTGGGCCGTTGTAGGTTTTTTCGTTGATGAGAAACCCGTCGAGGATTTCTCAAGCGATCGTTTCGCTTTCCGGTAGATTATACCTTATTAGATCATATTATCGTCTTTCTATTATTAGATTTATATATTTTTTCATAATGTATACCAATATATATATATATAATATATATCTGATATAATTACAATTGATTAAATATCTATATCCTTACACAAGAAAAAAAGTCCTAGAATTGTATATAAAATATGTGGTGATTGCTCTTGGAATTGAAAAAAAATGAAAAGAAAATTGCCTTGATTCTATCATAATAGACTAACAAATAATTGATGTCATGACGTATAATCTGAGATAGTTTTGCAATTATTGCATATTTTTCATAGCTAGACAACTATCTAGATATGATATAGCTTTCCAGAAGCCGATATATTTTTTTTTTTTTTTTTTTTTTTTTTTTTTTTTTTTTTTTTTTTAATGTTGGCTAAAGACTTCCTTTGAAGTCCTATACAGCCCGATATCTTTAATTAATTAATTAGTATTTTCTTTGATGCCAACAGCACGCGGTCTTCCCAGGCGGTCACCCATCCAAGTACTAACCACGCCCGACGTTGCTTAACTTCGGTGATCGGACGGGAACCGGTGTGTTCAACGTGGTATGGCCGTTGGCAAGCCGATATATTAATTGCGATTAAATACCTCCATTTTTTCCTAGGCTCCAGCTTTGGATTCGCTATATAATAGTAGCTTTGATCGTGCGTTGCGTAATCCTCAAAGGAAAATTATAGACACGGCACCACAAGTAGTTGTGTGTTAGAGAAAAATAAAAGTTTCTAAAAAAAAAAAAAAAAAAAAAGGATGAAAATACTAAGTAAATATATAAATATTCTGATATAATTACAGTTCAACTATCTTATTAATAATACAATTAAATTATAGATAAGATCCATTCGTTGAGCTTATATAACTATCAGTATACAAGCAGTAAATACTAGTTCGAATGACTTATCTGCTCCGAAAAAAATTTAAATACTAATATTGATATATTCAATATTATTTAAGCTTGATTAACAACAAACATAAAAAAGCAGGTAAAGTTAATAATCGTAGACTCATTATATGAAAAAAATGTTGGCATAATTATATTTCGACATCCCCATTTATCTAGATTATAATTTTCAATTTCACTTTGACAAAGATTTTTGGAAATATTTATTGAAGTTTATATAATTGAAAAAGTCATTGTCATTCCCAGCAGTAGGTATGTCATACGTCCGGCTTAACTTCTAAACGTTTTCTTCCTACAGATTCAGTATACACGACAGTGACTCAGATATTTATAACTAGAATTTATTTATTGTAAATAAACAAGTATCAAATGGAAAATATATGGTGGTAAGATACATATTATCTTCCATTTATTTATTAAGTCCTACAAAAAAAATACATATATTACATAATTGTACTCTGTAGATATACTCTGTTGCTAATAAAGATTTAGAAACTGTAAGCTATTCCACATAGTATAATTTTTTTTTGTTTCAAATCTCCGTTTATTCAAAAATAAAAATATTTACAATACAATATATATACAATACATAACAATATACATAGCATATATATATACAGCAAAATAATTACAATACTTTTTCTACCCAAAGGTATTTTAAGTAACTACATAGTCTGAGTCCGCTGAAGGCGGGTTCTCTAAACCGGCACGAGGCCGCTGACTCTATACATACAAAGCAGGGAGCGGTCTTTACGGGATTGGGTGATAGAAGAGAGCCGAGGAAGGAAGAAAGGAAGAAAGGTTAGGACAAGAGAGTCCTAACTCCATCCCTAGGCCAATGAGAGAACGTCGACCAAGGGGACACTGCCTTGCCACCTCCAGGTCTGGGAGGGGAGACTAAATCTCTAAAGAGTGGGCTACTACACCCCTTCAGCCCATCAAAAAATTTGATGAGTCTCCGGCTAATGTAGTCCGGTATAGACGGGAGTTTCAGCTTCTCATAGATTTTAGTATTACGCTCCCTTTGGAGCGACGTGCCTTTAACTATACGCCTAAGGCTACACCTACATTGGATCCGATTCGGTGCGACGTGATTCTATCACATATGATGCTGGGATGTATACATTATACATATTTTACTATACATTATAGTAAAATATAAATGTATTAAAAATAATTAATAAATAATATTAATTTTATAAATATAAAGAACCAAATGTTATAACTCTCGATATATTTCAGTCATTTGGTTTGCTAGCGATGTCTCATCGTATCACACCGGATCCAATTTAGGTATAGCCTAAGGAACCGCTGTGGACTTTTTAAGGTGGTTTTATAAACGTGTTTAAAGAGCGGCGCACCATGGAGCAGTGTTGGTCTAATGATTGATTTATAAATTTGCTATTTAAGACGTAACAAAAGTTGGGGCGATGTGAGCAGGTGGTGGAGCCTATTGGACTTCTATCGGGCTAGCTTCAGCCTCCTCCTGACGTGGCTCGAGAAGGTGAAATGCCTATCAAGAGTGACGCCAAGGTCACCGCATTGATAGCTTGTTTTAGCCCATAGTCACGAGAGTGGTGGAAAATGTTCCTCAGGTGATTACGTTGGCCAATGAAGGCAAGAATGTTCTTTGGAGGTTTCCTGATGGCATAGGGTTTTGGACTGAACTTTGGGATATGCTGGTTTGCAGTTCAGGATTGTAGTGCTGATGACTTGCACCGCCATACCTACCTCTACGTCTGTACTGAGGTTGCCGATCATGGGGGGATCCTCAATGCTGTATCCCTGTATCGTAATCCTGAATCCTTGTTTAGGAGGTACTTGCTCCCAGGCTGGGCTTAGGGGGTACCTCCAAAAATATATACAATCGGCCGATGATCTGACGGACCGAACGGGAGCGCTATACAGCCCGTTATTGTGTGCAGACCCAGGGTAGGAGAAGGTCTAGAGTTAGGTATATCCGGTTAGGGAATCATGCCATGCATTAGGGAATTCAGAAGGTATGAACCCCGGGGTGGTAGTCGACTAGTCCAGTCTTGGTAATGTACGTACCCAGTTTGTTATGGTTGTTATACAGCCAGGCAGGGTGTTAGGCTTTGAAGTCACCAATGACTATATAGCGACTGACTGACAGGGCGTGTTTCAACAACCTCACAGCTGTATGAACATAGTATAAAAGCTATTGAAGAATATATATAGTAAATAAAAATATCACACGTTTGGTGGTGCAAGTGATCATCTGGACTTTCTAGAAAGTTTGTGTTGTATGTTCATTACTTAATCCTTACTTTACTTTACTTTACTTTATAGGCGTTCCGACAAGGGTTGCCTCAACTTGTCAGAGCAGAGTTCCAAGTCTCCCGATCCTCCCAATCATCCTCCTGGAGTCCTTGACCAGTCATCTCCTCCTGGACTCCCTCCATCCACCTGTTTCTGGGCCGTCCCCGTCGTCTCCTCCCAGGTGGAACCCAATCCAGAACTCGGTTGGGCCAGCATTCAAACGCCATTCTCCGTACCATCTTAGGCGGCGTGCACCGATCCTTTCATTTGTAGAAATACCCACATCCATCCTCTGTCGAATTTCTTGGTTTCTTACTTTATTCAGCCTAGTGACACGGAGACACCTCCTCCAGAAATCCATCTCAACCGCCTGCACCTTTGAGTACAGATGGGGGCTCATAGTCCAAGTTTCCGAGGAGTATGGTAGGATGGGTTCCACTATGGCTGTGAAAATACGGCGTTTATTTTCTTTAGATATTTCCGTATTCCAGAGGACCGAATGCAGCAATCTGATAGCCTTTCGGGTTTGCTCCAACTTTCTTCTGACGTTATGCTCGGACGACCCGATAGCATCTAAACAAGAAGCCAGGTACTTGAATACATTCACTTTTTTTCAGGCTTCCCTGTCAACCAGAAGAGCACTATTTTCAGTATCGCCGATTGCCATATAATCGGTCTTATCGAAATTCATTTTTAAGCCCACCGTTTCGTAGCACATCTCAGGGTATACACCATCACTTCAAGGTAAACCTTCCGCCTCGCAAACACGACCTGGTCGTCAGCGAAGAACAAGGACAGTAGTTGTTCGCCATCAATGAAAGGCCCAACATCCCCACACTGCCTGTACCCTGGTTTCACAGCCTCGTGAAGGTATATCTTGAAAAGAGTGGGTGACATGCTACAACCTTGCTTCAACCCCTTAGTACCATGAAAAGGGTCCGAAAGGTGGTTCCCGCATCTTATCCGATACACGTCGCCGCTGTATATATGCCTCACAGCCTTTATCAGAGCCCCATTAATGCCTGCTTTTTTAAGTGCCTCCCACAGCCTCTCTCTAAGCACATTATCATATGCTTGTTCCAGGTCTATAAAGGCCATATTTAGTTCCTGCTTCCTTTCCTGAGACTTCTCAATGAGTTGATAAACAACAAATATGTTGTCAGTGCATGACCGTCCCGCCGTAAAACCTGCTTGTTCCTGAGGGGTAGAGTACGCTTCCTATAGGACAATAATTTGTCCCGGAGCAGCCTACCAATAATTCTGGTAACAGAACTTTGCACGCATATTCCTCGGTAGTTTCGGCACACTTTCCTGTCACCCTTCTTGTATACAGACGATATGTACCCAGACCTCAGGTCATCCGGGATATCATCTCTCCTGAGAACAAGGTTAATCAAATCAGTCAAAAGGGTTGTCAGTTTTGTGCTTCCAGCTTCATCCGGGTTTTCTGCATATTCATGTTCGGTTTCATTTTCCTGGGTCTCGAACTGAGGCATATCTTCACTTAGGAGGGTCTTGTAGTGATTTTCCCACTCCTTTTCCTTAATTGGAGATATTCAATTTCCCTTTCTCGCAGTTCTCATCTTTTTCAGCACTCCCCAAGACTCCCGGATTCGGTTAAATCCTAAAGTACAGTTGATTCGCTGGCAGCATCTCTCCCATGACTCGTTATTTGCTTTTGCCACCTGTTCTTTTACCTTCCGGTTCAGGGTTCTATATGCTACCCAGTCATCGCTTCTAGTGGAAGAAAGATACCTTCCGTAAGCCAGGTTCCTTTCCCTTACTAGTTGGGCTATTTCCTGTGCCCACCAATTTGGCAGACACATCTCCTCCTCTTCACCAAGATCCTCTTTAGCTGCCAAATGGACGCATTCTTTCAGATGCCCATATTTCTCTTTCGCTGTTCGCCGATACGAAAGGTCAATATTCTCATCCAACCTCCACTTATATACATTTTTAACACTCGCATCACCCAGAAGTTTCACCTTGTATTTTGGCGTCTCAAAACTATTTGTGCTCGGTTTATCCGGGATATCTCTTGACATTGATGAGAGAATCTTTGCTCTAAGCATGTAGTGATCACTGCCACACTCCCATCCCCTGAAAACCCTCACGTCTTCGACCTTAAATGAGCATCTTTGCCTTGTAATGTAGTAATCTAACATCGAGGACTGGAATCCCGGCTTGCTCCATGTCCTTTGGTGGATCTTCTTATGTTCAAAAAAGGTATTTTGAATTTTTAGATCGAATGACTCACAGACATCTACGAGCCTCCGACCATTATCTGTCACCACTTCCTCACCAAATCGTCCGATCACTTGACTGCCTACTCTCGCATTGAAATCCCCAGCCAGGATGATTTCTGCATTAGGCTGCACTTTTTCTAAAACTTCTCTCAAGCTGTCCTCAAAAACATCTTTACTCGCATGAGGTTCATGGTTTCCTGGCGCGTACAACCATATAATCACAACGCATCTGCCCCAAAGGTTGGGATCCACTCTCATCAATCTTTTGGATATTTCCTCGATATTTGTGATCCTACTTTTTAGCTTTCACTCCACCATCATGGAAACTCCTGCTTTCGCTCTTTCCTACTTTGGCACACCACTCCACAGGTGAACATACTCTCCCATCCATTCCTTACCTTTTCCTTTAATCTTAGTCTCAGTAAGCAAAATTACGTCAAGCTGGGAAGCAGAAATCTCTGTTTGTATCTCCTGTTTCTTGTTTGATAGGCTCTGTACATTCTAAGTTCCAAAATGAATGGTCCGTTTTCAAAGTCTTTTTCCGTGTGATCCATCCGAATCCGAGGCTCTCTGTTGACTGTTTTCAGCAAAGCAGATTTTAAATCGTTGAGCAGCTAACCCTAACGAAAACCCCCAACCTGGAGGACCAGGGTTTTCTTTCAGGGTTTTCCTTCTCTTAGACAAACTGCCATCACCTGGCTTTCGAGTTCTATCCACCCGGGTTTTTATTTCGGAGTTATCCTTCTCCTAGGCAGAGTCCCGCACTAGGGGGCAGCGCTTATTTAGTGGCGGCGCTCCTCGCCACGTCACCGAAGTTGTCTCAGGGCCCGCTGGAGTATTTGATGAACACAGCCACGCCACTAACCATGTCCCCTCGCCCTAGACTCGGCCGCTCATGATCCGGGGCTGGTATTCATCATATTTCCAGCTATCCTGTCGGAGAAAACAGGACATTGCGCTATCAGCCATTGCGACCCGCAATGAGAGGGCAGGACTTAATCCTAAACCAAAAAACGCACTTCTTTTAGACAAGAAGGAACAGGTAAACAGCAACAACCTTTTATTTTAACAATCCAGTTGGTCACTGGTAATACTACATTTTATCAATATATTACTGTATTAAACGAAAATCCTGATCACCCGAATTGACAATCAAGAATATACAGAATTAACATAATATCTCCTAGGCATAACTCCAGTGAATCCATTCATTTTTTTTTTAAATCGATGTTTCCATTAGAATATAGAAGAATCCTGGATTGATAAAAATGAGGAATGCAGAATAAAAACATATTCAAAAGTTACCTATTGTAATAGTTGATGTATTATGAATTAAATGTCCCATTTAACCACCACTTCAGTACAATAGATAAAAATTGGAACATTAGAGCGGTAGAGGTCAACTTTGACTTGCCTTTATTTTTTTAGTCTAATAAATCATATCTAAATTTAAAATAAAAAAATAGGGAAAATAACGCAGGATAAACCGCCAAATTGAGATATGATGGTTTTGTTGAACTTCACCATGGCCTATTTGTCTACGCATGTTTATCCGAATCTACCGAAAAAGAGCTTTATTACTTTATTAATTGCTCTTCCAAACAAAGCTTCCATGGATTAAATGTTTATGGTTTTCATCAAAAATTTGTTTGAAGGTTATGAAAGAAACCAAATGTATAACCATTCTTTGACAGGTTTCGTAAAGTTTGTAGTATTATACATGATTCACTACATATTACTGCGTAATCGAAAACTTAAAACTGAGATATGTAATTACTTATACCGAACAGACCCAGAATGGCATTCAAAGCACTTTTTTCCATACTTCCTTCATCTTTTTCTCTTCTATGCCTTGTATTATTATTATTATTAAAAAAATTTGTCTACATCATAATTATATGTGGAGTACATAATATAATGTATAAAACTATATTATTTTATTGGAAATATATCAAGTGGGTTTTTTTTTTATAACTTATTTGGAATATTAGGTTCTGCTTGAGTAGCAATAGGTGAAATCTATTGTTTATGGATTAATATTTTAAGACTATCCCTGATTAATTATATTTCTTCAAGGCCTGTGCTTCACTACGAATCACCATCATTGTCCAGTCACGACTAAAAAATAGCACAGGAGGAATCGAAGTTGCAGTTAATGGTTCAATTAATTGGACATATAGCATGAGCCAATCGTTGGAAAGTCACAGATTGGCCATTTACCTTTCGGTGACGATCTGCTACACTCGCAGAAAAGAAGTATGCTAATAATAGAGTAACGATATGCAAATACTAGGTGTATATAGTTATCGATACTAGCGGTGCGGCGGCCGAGTGCGGCGCTAGAATGTCTACGGGTCCACGTCATTCATGTACCGTCCGGTTCTTGCGGGTTCAGTCCACTCCATTGAGACAGATCCATCTTCTTAGTGAAATAGTGTACCCATTCATCCTTTTTGGAGATTAGCATTCCGTGTGTGAGGATTGTAACTTCTTGTAAGATAGTTCGCCATAGGGCGTATCGCTCATCCTTGAAGGACAGGGGAACAACTAATATGTATTTGCCTTATTGATTTTCAAGCAAGGGTACAAAAGATGTACTTCTTTTCTAACGTTCCCAGGCTTTTCCTCAAATATCTCTTTTTTGTGTGTATCCCTTCGTACAGTCTGCTTGTTATTACAATGTTCACAGTTTGAAGTTTTGAGTTTTTCATCTTTCACTGTTTATATAAGATATACTAACTACAATTTTAAGATAGTTACAGTCCAGTTGCAGTTGAACTGTTTATTCCACTGCCCTGATGATGGAGTAAAAATTAGGTCTAAAATTTTCTATAAATATGAGACTTGAATGAATGTATTCATGTTATTATTGCTACTTTTGGTAAGGGAAAAAATTAAGATTTCGCATCACCGACATGTTCGACATCCTCGAGACTGGTGACACCTAGCGGTCTGTATAAGAGTTATACTATTTGTTTCAATAGATTCCAGGTTAAAGTTAAGAACTTCATTGATATATGACTAATTATATTTTACTGAAAGGTCGTTTAATAGTTGTGCAAATGACTCTACTAAAAACTTTAAACATTAATAAACAGTTAAGCTCTTTGTTTTCCGTAAATGATTAATGTCTGTCATAGTTAATTGTCTTGTTTTATGAAATGATTGAAATTACAACTGGTCTTAGTATTTTTAAACTTCGGAGTACCAATTGCCCAACAAGTAAATAACTGTGCGGTGATATACAGCAGCAATTTCCTCAAGTCTCCACCTCATCATCCATTTATCTCCTCCCGTCTTGCTTTACTAACATGTTTTCTTTATTTTCTTCGTGATTCGAGTGGCATTAGATTCTGCGATTGTCCGTTGTGTAAGGCACGCTCGTTGATTGGTCCGCCGTGTAAAGTGCAACTACCAAATAAGGAGGGCACGACCTTTAGCCGTCCAATGGTAACCGCGGATTATCGCTCTTCCTTCTTCACGAACCAATTTTCTTTATACAGGCCAATTAACGACCGACTTATGATAAATGTATGGGTGTTCAGGAATTTTTCACTTAACGGTAAGGTTATAGAACGAACAAAGGAACTTGCTACTTCCCGAATTATAAACTATTTTTTAAAGGGGACCTTATTAGTTTTAAATGTTCTTTCAGCTCGATTTCATCTTGGTACACGGAAAACAGTTTGAACCTCATTCAATTCATGATTGACGACCAATTAATTCTTACAAATATTGAGCGAATAAATTACTAGTATTTATTTCTATTTTAACTTGCATTTTCATGCATTTCAATCCCTGCGATTTCGAGAGCATAAACTTCAGTTAGTCAAAAGTCAATTTTTGAACTATGAAGTTATCTGATTTTGGTCTTTAATACCTCGTAAGTCAATATATTATTTCAAACTTTTTACTGGACTTTTCGCTTTTTCATTAAAATAAAAAAAATAATAATAAAGACGGAATAAAGCAGGAGAAGAAAAAAAAGGACGAAAATAACTTTTAAAAAAAATTAGTGATATATTATGAAATTAAGTCAAAACTAAAGTTAAAGTAATAGACGTGAAGGTAATGAAAATTAAAAAAAAAAATTAAGTTCATTTACTCATTTTTTCTTTAGGCCAATAGGGAAATGTTCACTAAGCCAAGTTTTTCTATCGAATTTTTTTTAGTCCTTTGTCAATTGTGAAATATCATGTGCAAGAAATTACTATTTTTTCTAGAAAACGAACACGCCATATTTAATATATCATTAATTTAAAAACTGATAAATAAATCTAAAACGTTGTTAAAGGTATTTTATTTTTAATATATGAAAAATAAATTGAAAAGTACTTTAAATAACATTATCTATTAAAATATTACTATAAATAAGATAATTATATCATTATACATACAACACTGTACCTAATTAAAATAATTATAGTTTTTATTTATTTATTTATTAGGCAATGAAGGCCTAAACGTTGGGACATTTAACTCCTATTCCACCGTTAATAATTATTGTATATTATTAATCTATTGTATGAAATGCAAACTACATTACAACTCTCATCATGTTGTTGGAAATCAACATAAATACCAAAATAGATCGTATGTATCATTGAAAGTTTAATCCCTATCCTTGTAAAAACTACAATTTTTACGATGGTTTTATTATACGATCGCGACCGAATGCCTTCCCGAGGATTTTCCATTTCCCAAAGAGAAGGACGGATCGGATCTCGAGGATGACAATAAGCCCGCGAGAGAAGAAGATAGAATCTACAGGAAAACGCCTTTAACCTCTTTGAGTCGCCGCCGAGCGGTGTGAGAACTCGGGACCGCGGCCTCTTTGATCCGCGCTGATTGAGGAACATTTAGCTGCCTCTATTTGAATAGGAGAGCACTCTGGTGGATAATGTTGTAAAGATCCGTGTCTAGGGTTACTCAGTCAATGACGATAGGATATCGTGGGAGAGCCCTGGCTAAGTCGCCCCCTCTTTACAGTTTCTACCAAGAATACTAACTAATTCCTTCTAGAGCCGCCTTGTATCCCTTTTTTTTTTATCCCTGAGTCTTCCTGGAGTCGCTGATGAAGAAATAGTCACATACTTCTTATACCCCTTAATTAATAATTCTGGACAGGATCCTCCACCACTGTTTCAGCTAAAATTTAATAAAGCGGCAGAAATTCGGAAATATTATGACATGAAACGAAAATGAAAAACTCTCAGAAGGGACGCATTCAATGAACGCTGAATTTTCTCAGATAACTTTAGAAAAACTAATGATACGGTGTTTCACTAACTCAACTACATGAGATATATAGAATAGAGAGAGATATGGAAGGATCCGTTTCCACTCTCCCATGTTCACTCATCTAGACCAGTAGTCGGTAACTTATGACCCGAGCAGTCGCTATATGAACTCGATAATTTCAAGTGGCCTATTCCGAAAATAAAATATAATATGTAATAAGAAGTTATAAAACATAACCATGAATGTTCATTTAGTTATCTATATCATATCTGACCATATGAACCATATGAACATATCTGACCCGAGCGTCTCTTCAATACCCACATTTTGGTTGATTTTGACAAGCGGCCTAAAAAGCCTTTGGCAGTACCCTACTCCTGCTTTTAATTAATTAATGATATTTTATGAAACCCGATTACTATTGAAAATTCAAAATATTTGAAGTAAAAAAAGTCCTCTACATTCAAAAATGAGTTGGTCAAGACTCAAATGCCATATCTGAAGATTTTGTCAGTTTTGGTTTTGTTATATCTTGGCATTTAGTTTCTTGTTCCCTTCGCAATACCAATAATTCCTAACTTAGTATACTACGTCAATAACTAACAGTACCAGATCAAGAAGTGTCATTGAGTCGTCATTTGGGCGATATTGGGTCAAAATCACTATCAACCATCAGATTTTCCAATCTAGTTATCGATACTAACTTTATAAGGCTGGGTGTACCAGGAAGTTATATATCCGAATAAATCGAACATATTATCTGCCACGGGAGGCCTCAAACCGTTAATTCGAAATATATAAATCACCTAAATTCATAAGATAAAATTATTGAAATATTATCGGAATATCACACCCCAAGTAAGTACAGTATTATAAAATATAAGTAAATAAAGTACAAACAACAGTAATAATATTGTATTTTTATTTTATCATTTTTTCCTATATTTCAAGGTTGAACAAGAGGTTATGAGGTTGCAGTAGTTGTTGCCAACTTAGTGGACTACTATTAGATCAAAGAAAATTTGGAAATCTTATATTATGACAACTTAGTTCCAAACTTTAACAATACTTTTTCTCTATAATTATTGTTAATTTAGTTACTTTTTCGCTTTCAGGAAAAAATCAAGACTGAAGAGCCATGGACATCTCCTTCGCTATTCCTAGGTGCTAAGTTTCATCTGGGAAAGGTGAGGATGCCCATGATTATAAATATAGTCAGTATAATGTCTCTAAGTCTTAGATATAATCCGATAATAGTCATAAGAAGTTTCTTATAAGTGATAAAATTTACACTTGCATTATAATTTCTAAAAAGATAAAACCAAGATCGGCTTGTTGAATACGCCTTTATAAGCAGAGCGGAATGTCCGGATGTCAAGATTTAACGGCACCTCCCGTATCCAACAGACTGTGCAAGATAATTCCTTATACTTCTGGGAACAGAAACTCGAAGCCCCTCTGCCGAGCCATGGCCATCATGTGGAACTAATGCACAAACAAGGACAGCGGAGTCTGTTATTACCGGCGATAACATCTCACAATTTCCTCATGGGGGAGGCGTATAATCCGAAACGTCTTAAAAAGCAATGCCCTCTTCATGATGAAGTTTAAAATATATATTGATTATTATTATTTTTTTTTTGGATAGTATCATTTTCTTGTGAATGAGAGACATGTCGTTACTATGGCGACCAGGGAAATGTACACGGGGACATCCTAATTAGATGTCCACTAGAGGTCGGGGCAATAAAAGCGGGGCCTGGTGGCTAAACACTGAAGATGGCCGAGAGGAGAGAAAAAAGCCGAAACTGAGCCGGGAACTGAGGCAGCCAGGATTTGCATACAATTCTCCCAGTTGTCTCGTTGCCCCTGCCTTCCTATACCTTCTCTTCTTGTTTCCTTTATTTGTTTCACTGTTTATTTAATCTCTTTGTCTTTACCGTCTATTCGCTTCTGTTCGCCATAGACCGCCGATGGTCCTATTTAATTGAACTATCTCTATAAGGAAGCTACTAGTCTTTATAAAATAAAATGAAACAACTGTTATTCCAAAGGCATATTTTATATTTAATTATTATTTATATTAGTGAGTGAGGTAGTTGAGTATGAAGAGTTGTGAGGCACTAAGCCGTAGGGTTCTGCAGATCAAACTATAAACATATTCCAGAAATTTTTAGTGGATCGACCTTCTGGGACACGCAAGACCTTTCCAAGGCTCACCTAGCCTGTATAAAGTGGATACAATAAATACAGGGAAAACCTGGCAGTTGAGCTTAATTTCAGCCCTGTGCTACCGTTGGATTTGAAGCAATAATATCGAGTACTGAAGTACATAGTGGTACAGCTATTTATTTTATAATCATCTGTTTGGCTTTTAAATTAATTTGCTGTTTTTAGATGCTTTAACTTTTTAAGCTTCCTATTTGTCCATACGTGACAACAATATGGTATATAGCTTTGAGGCTCCACTTACATCGTATATATTATTTACTTAAATCCATAATTCTACCATCTTCGTTAAATTTATGTTTACAATGGTATCTACTTTCCTTTAAAAACTCAATCCCTGCTAAGACCTACTGGTTTCAGGGCTTTAATTGCGATTTTCAATAATCTTCTGGATCATCTGAAAAAAAGAATGCCTCGGGATTTTTTTGCTCCGAATAGTTAACGTACCTAGGTTATACCTATGGATAGCTTCTAAATTCCTAATCTTTGTAATTTAAGTAAATAAGGTAATAAATTAATATAGTTCTGCAATATTTATTTTTAGTTATTGCCAGTTTTAGGTACTGGTTTCTTTAACCCTTATAAAAACTCTACCGCTACGACCCGTGAACGGGTCTGGGGTTCAGTACATTGTAGAGACTGTACTGTTTCATTGACAACGGTTCTGCAAGGAGGTGACTTGCCCTAGGTCAACAGCCAGATTCCTCCCCCATATTTTTGGTTATTTTTATAATATTTTATAGAGGCTGGGTGAGCCCCAGGAGGGTCCTAGATCCGATATGACCTATCTCCGGCTGCAAACAGCCTAAATAAAAGTCTTGCCCGCAGCGGGATTTGAACTCTTATAGCGGAAATAATATACGATTCTCGTTCTCGAGTATAATCGACTGCCTATGTATAAATTGTTCTTGTGCTGTTTGTTACTATTATTTATTTTATTTTGTTTTCTTGTTGGGTTTTTTGGGGGGTTTGGTGAGTGTATATTGATGTTTCAAATCTGGAGTATTTATCAGCTGTTTTTATCTAACCTTAACCAGCTGGGAATCTAGTAACCTTCCCAATGATTCAGTAGTTGCATTCGAGCCTTGGAGGTGGTTGGGATGTGTGTTTTTTGGGTGCACTATTCATCTTTTGGTTTTCTGTTATTCTCCTTCTGCCCTGAGGATGCCTGAATAGGCGAAATATTGGACAGGTATTTTTAATTTCCTGTATTAATTTAGAGACTTGAGGTTTTTAGTTGGAATTTTTCCACTAATGTATGAACATTTATTTGATAGTTCCCTTTTTCAATATAAATAATCGACTTTTAATTGCGCATATCCCATAACCAATACCCTGTTGAAGATATTGTACTGATATAATTATTTTTATAAAGCTGGCCTTGAGAATAAAAAAATAAAAGGGTTTTCAATAAAAATTAGAAAAATCTATGAAAGAGATATTAAATAATTATCAGAATACAATACATTAAAAAAACTTAAAAAACAAAGCCTTAAGTCTCTAAAATACAACAAAATAACCGAACAGCCAACGACTCGCCATTTCAGGCATCATTGGGAAATCGTAGTTCACAAAATGTACATTAATGTATTTCAAATGTAGTTCATCATATATCAGCAGTCCAAACAGGCTCATCAATCAGATGTGTCAATTATAATTACTCCAAGGGGTACAATGAAATGATCCAAATTAATACAACACATTTCATTTATTTTTACTAAAATGTTGATTTATCTATTTTTTAAATAAAATAATAATTCTCCCTGATCTATTTTGTTTTTAATTTTTGAAATTATTTTATAGAGCACAGCTCTAATCATTTTTAATTGTTTATTTACCGATCCCACTCTACTCTGGTTAAAGATTTGTTCACATCTGAAAATCGTTACTATACATTGTTCTACTGAGGCAAAAACAAAAAAATTATAACCATGGTGAACGTTGTTACTATTAAATATAAAACTTAAAATCAACTGGTTTTTGAAAATCTTATTAATGTATAATAATAGATTACCTAAAATATGTTTTAATAAAATGTTTATAGTCATGATGATTATAGTCACATCCAAGCCGCCTTCCTGGATCTTAAAAACTACACTTTTCAATAGCTTAATTCGTTCAGTTTTATTATACTCCTATGAAATATGGTCATTAAGGTACTTTAAATTTACTAAAAATAGAAAAAATTCAGATCAGATTTTTCAAATCGCTCTGTTACTGACTACTCTAACCCGAGGTCATATACTCTCCCATGATCACTCATCCCCATGTGGTCGTAACTTATGGCCCGAGCAGTCACTATATGAACTCGATAATTTCAAGTAGCCTATTTTAGTTCCGAAAATAAAATATAATATGTAATAAAAAATTATAAAACATAACCATGGATGTTCATTTAGTTAGAACTTATCTGACCAGAACATCTCTTTAATACCAACATTTTGGTTGATTTTGACAAGCGGCCTAAGACTAGAAATATAACTAACTATAAAGAAATATAAGACTAGAAACAGGCTCAATACTGCTAAATTTGCAAGTCTTGAAACTTACAATCAACTGTTGGTTCAAAATCTTACTCATGTTTAATAGTAGATTACCTAAACTTTATTTTAATAAAATGCAATCGGTTCAACAGTCCTCTACCAATGTAATTAAACTTAACAGGGTATATCTGGCTTAGGATATAGCTGACTGTAGGCTGAGAAAAACCCCCATTTAGTGTTGAAACATAAAAATGAAATAATAACTAAATACAAAGTAATGTTATACGAACAAGATGTAAATAGATCACTTTGCTCTTAGTCCAATGTTTTATACAATTTATTCTGCATTAATTCACTTCAGCGGTACCTGACATCAGATCTACCTCTAAAGAGCATAAGACTTCTAAGCCAAATAAGAGCAGATAATTTTTTACGCCAGTAAAACAACCTATAGAATTATTACTGAAGACAATTGCCCTCGAAGTATAAATAATTCACTTGACGATTTAAAGCACAAATTCTTTGCCTGTCCATAGCAATAAATATCTTTTTTTTTTTTTTTTTATTTAATTCAATGATATTTACAACTATAATACATTATTATATCAAGTAAATGTGCAAAAATGTAGCATATGACATGAAAACACTTGTGGAGAAACTACCCATCGATAGCACTCCAATAAAGTTCTATTGTAGATGATCTCGAGGCCATCTTCTTTTCAGGCGCCTCGGGGGGTTATCAGGAATAGTATGGGAAGCAAGCTGAGAGACTAGCGGATTCAAGTGCGTATGGAGCTTGTTATGGAAGGATAGGTATCTAGTTTGGGCCAAATCAGTAACATATGGGATATTAAGATCATGATGGATGAGTTTGTTTGTGACATAATAAGGAGTATTGAGGATTTTACGAAGGATTTTGGATTGCAAGGATTGGATACGAGATGAATTGGATGGTTTAGTAGAGCCCCAAAGCTCAACTCCGTATGCCCAAATAGGTCTGATGACTGTCATGTAAATAAGTCTTTTGTAATTAATTGGTAGCTTAGAGCGTTTGTCCAGTAAGTGTTGAAGTAGGCGAAAACGTCGAGCAGTTTCTTGTCTTTTCAGTCTTGTATGAGGATTCCAAGTGAGACGTTTATCCAGATGGAGTCCTAGGTAACGTATCTGTTCGACAGGGTTCAGTGGTGTATTATTAAACGATACAGTAGGACAGGAATTCGTAGGTTTACGACGAAGGGTGAAGGTAATTTGATGGGATTTGATAGGATTTATTTTAATCCTCCAATTTTGACACCATTCTTGTAGGTGTGAGATATGGGATTGAAGAGATTGGGATGCAACAAATGGATCCTTATTAACTGATAACACACATGTGTCATCAGCGTAAGTAGTGAGGACAGTGCTTGGATGGGTTGGGATGTCAGCTGTATATATCGTGTATAGGATGGGCCCCAGGATACTGCCTTGAGGAACACCGGCAGACTGGGTGAAGAGGGAAGAGTAGGAACAATTATGGTTTACTTTAAAGGTTCTATTACTGAGGTAGGAACTGATAATAAGGAAGTAAGTTGAAGGTAAGAATTTACGGAGTTTGTACAGCAGTCCTGGATGCCAGACTCGATCAAAGGCCTGCTCTACATCGAGAAAAGCTCCTGTGCAGTACATTCCGCGCTCTAATGCAGATGAGACAACGTCCACCACACGATGGCATTGCTGGATGGTGGAGTGTGATGTTCGGAAACCAAATTGGTGATCTGGGATTATTTGATTGGATTCTATGATAGGATGAAGACGTTTCAGAATGAGTTTTTCAAGTATTTTCCCCATTATGGGCAGGAGAGATATAGGACGATAAGAGGATGGGAGTTCTGGTGGTTTTTTAGGTTTTGGAATCATCTTAATTATGGATAATTTCCAGGAATCAGGAAAATATGTGGTGCGGAGTACGGCATTGTATATATATGTAAGGAGTAGGATCGCTTTCCGAGGAAGGCGTTTTAGAATCTGGGATGTGATTAGGTCGTGTCCAGGGGCTTTGTTGGCGGGTAATCTATTAATAATGTTTGATATTTCGGAAGGATGGAATGCTTTAGGAGGAGGGGACAACTGAAGAGGAATACTTAATTCTGCTCCAATGCATTCAGAGTGGGTTTGATTAAGGATATCTGGATGAGGGTTAAATGTTTTGAATAGGTGCTGGCCGAAAATTTGTGATTTTTCTTCATCAGATCTTGACCAGGTTTGGGATTCGGTTAAAAGTGGATGGTTGAATTTTTTATAGTTTAGGAGTTTTCTAGTGGTATTCCATAAGGATTTGTCAGTAGTACTGAGATTTTCTGTACGGTAATACAAATTTTGAATTTTGAATGTTCTAATCTCTGATTTTAATTTGTTGGTCAGTTTGGTATAATGACTCTTGTCCGATGGATATCTCGTGCGGTGCCACTTTGCTCTTGCCCGTCGTTTTTCTTTTAATAACTCGCGAATATGAAGTGGCCAGTTATTCTGTTGATAATGATTTTTACTTGGTAAAGTGTTATATTTTATATTGACTTGTATTGCTTCTGTTAGTTTGTCTATTGCAGAATTAATGTCTCCTTTTGTTTTAAGCGGAATTTTGAGGTCTAAATTATTTTCTAGATTTGATCGGAATTTATCCCAGTCTACACGTCCTGTAATCAGTCGGGGAAGAGAGGGCTTAGGAATAGGAATCGAATGCACTTGAAGCAGAACTGGACTGTGATCAGAGGAAAGGTCATCCAGGGATTTTATGGCAGTTTGATTGCAGGAAATCTGTGAGGAAACAAATATATCTAGAATATCTGGACGTTTTTTGAGGGATGTAGGCCAATAAGTAGGGTTTATGGGTGCGAGGATAGAGAAACTATTAGATGTTGAAATTTGGGATAAGATGCTACCACGGGAATTGGATGTTCGACAACCCCATCGTTGATGTTTGGCGTTGTAATCTCCTCCGGCAATGAAGCGCGGTCCGAAGGATTGGAATAAGGATTCGAGGAGGTTATAAGAAAGAGAATTGCCAGGAGGACAGTATACAGCTGAAAATGTGATATGGAAAGGACTAGTCGTTAAGGTTACTGATGTTGATTGAATGGCGTCAGTTGGAGTAGAAGGAATAAGAGAATGTGGTATAGATTTATGGATAAGGATACAAGAACCAGCATGTGCTGTATCGTCAGGATGATCTGATCTATATGTGATGTAGTCCCGTATGTAGAAATGTGTGCGGTGAGTGAAGTGTGTTTCAGTAAGTAAAGCAATATCTATTTGGTTGTCGTGTAAAAATATATCAAGTTCGTCACGGTGATTATGCAGTCCATTAGCATTCCATAGGATGATAGCTAGGGGCTTTATGCTCATCGTGGGTAATTAAGTGGAACTTCGGTAAGGATTCTCGTGAGTAGAATGATGAGAGGCTTGATAGTCTCTTGGAGATCTTTCAGGAAGGATGACAGGATTGAATTTATGTCGATGGAGTTTTGGATTTGGACTGGATATGGGTCTGGAGTTTGATATTGATAATTAACGGGTAAAGGAAGGTTGGCTGGGGGTTGTACCCGAGGTGCTGGATTTACATTCATTGTTTGATGAACTGAAGGATTCATTTGATTGTTGTGATTGGAAGTGGTAGGATATGGTTGCTGTGGCGGAAGTTTGACTATTAAGGTTTCAGGATGGAGAGGTATATGCTGACGTGGGGGTTGGACTTTAGTATTGAATTTCTGAGGCTTGGATCTAGGATCTCGGGGTTTGGGTTGGGAGGTTTGTGGCTTGTTATAGGAAATCTGGGGTTTATGTTGGGAGGTTTGAGGCGCCTGACGTTGAGGCTGGTGCTGGTTCATTGTTCTGCTTTCCTTTTCCGGATGTAGAACTGTGGTGATAGGTTGTTGTAAATTGTTCGGTGCTTTTGGCAATTCCGGGAAGATAATAAATATCTAAGCTCATACGATCAGAATATTTGTATTGTACTGTTATTTTCTATCTAAAGCTCTAAGTATTAGAATAGCTCTGACACAATGACATATATATATATATATATGATTGTTTATCAACATAACAATTTCTTTGAGTTATATAATTTTTCATTTTCTTACATACTAATTTTGTTACTCCATTTTTCCATAGTTTAATACTCCATATAATCGCTATAATTTTAATTGTGTCTTCACCGCTATGTCCAGTACTTTTCCTATATATTTATATATACAGTTTTTTCCTATATATTTACATTTTCTTATGTATTTTTATTTGTGTAACCGTCTTACCAAACTCTCTGTATTTTACTAATGAAAACATCAGAAATAATATTAAACTTAAAGCATGAGATGCTAATGTACAATCGTCTTATTATGTTGGTACTACTACACATTTAGTTTTTAAAACCAACTCTATTCGATTTAATTTGACGCCATTCTATTTTGTACTTTGTGGTCCTCCTTGCCCTTTCACAACTCCAATCCCATATTATTCTCAGTGAGGTTATTGAAGTGAACCCCGCTGTTTTCAACGACCTCGGGACGAAAAGAAGGCGGACCCTGACCTAACCGAATTCCGCAAAGGTGATAAAAAAGGCATTGGTGAAAGTGGGTGGGACAGTAGTGTACGTGACACATCCACCTCTGCCACGGTTAGTGTGCTCTTTGTGGCCAGCACATTAGTCAGGATTAGTGTACCTTGGCTCTTCCGCCAGCACCTTCGGGGAACTCGTGTCGATCGATCCTTATTTACCTATAATAACCAACTGGCATGGAGTGTAAATAGTTTATGTACTTATTTCATAAAAGCTACTTGTGTATTAGCTGGTCTGCAGAGACAGTTAACCACCATTTTTTTTTTAACCTGAACATTGATATGTATGAGTCTGATACTGATAACACCTAGCTTCTTATTGATATTAATGGAAATTTAAATATACAAAATGTAATAATAAAATGCTAATTCTAGCACACTCTATCTAAGTTCCTTTGCTTATATAAATGTATTGCCTACACTTTCGACGGTAACATCTATATTTCCATCCTTCTAGAAATCCATTTGATGACCATTTTCACATAACTTCATCTTTGGAATTATTCCGAAATTCTGGAAGTATTTCACAGCTTCTTTTATTGAAGCTGGCTATCTCCAAAGTGTTATTCTGTTCATTATAAATTGAGGCGTTGAAATGCAAAAGGGTATAAATTTTTCAGTTAACACAAACATAGTCATAATTTAGGTTATTATGGAATGATAATTTATTTGAGACAATTATTTTTAGAAAAATTAGATTGGCTTTGACATGTTTTGAATGGTGAACCATGTACCACTCCATTGAGGACGCTAAATTTGTGAAAAACATTAAAAAATATTATAAAATATGGATTTATCCCTTATTGCATCTCCACGCCTCAATCGACAATAGCAAAATCAACATAAAAAACTCTAAAACAAAATAGAAAACAACTTTATTGGTTTCATGCAGAAAGGCATATGCAAAAGTGCATATAAAACTTATTTAAAGTTAATGTGTCCATCATTTGAATATACCATTTCTTTTTGCAATAGAAAAAAAAAACCAACTAAAATATGAACTTATATTTGTTTTAGCCCCCCATCCTAATACTACCCGTACCACTAATGCTGATGTGAATTATCAGTCAACACTGACTCAGGCAATCCCAAATCACTGACCTTGAAAATGAAAAGTCTGGAGAATTAAAATAAATTTCAACAAATCCGTTAAATCACCTTTACTCTCCGTCGTAAACCAGTGTATTCCTGTCCTCCTTTATCGTTAATAACATCCCTATGATTTCTGTAGAACAGTTTCGATACTTAGGTGTACACCTTGACAAACGTTTAACTTGGAACCCTCATACTAGACTGAAACGACAAGAAACTCCGTGCTGTTTCAGGATATTTAAACATTTTCCAGAGAAACGCTCTAAGCACCCAATTAATTACAAAATACGCACAACATATACATGACTATTATAAAACCCACCTAGAGTAGACCTATGAGTTTCCACTAAGTCATCGAACGCCTTTCGTATCCAGTCTTTACAATCCAAAATCCTCAACACTCCTAACTTTGTTACGAATGACCTTCCATAATGACCTTAATGCCCTATTTGATGCTGATTTGGCCCAACCTGATATCAATCCTTCCAAGATAAATTGTATTCCCACTCAAACCCACTAGTTTCAAACCTCGCAACATCTTCATTCCATGATACGTGGCGTGTGAAAAGAACGTGGCCCTGTGAACTCTATAATATATAGTGAGAATATAAAATTCCTGAGATATAATAAAAGGATATTGATCCGTTCTTCAATAACGTTATGTTTTAGATAATGGTCAAAAGTTTCCATTTTGTAAAAAAAGAAAATACTGTTATATTTTCCACATTATAAAAAATCAAATCTATGATATGAAAATTATAAGCATAACTATGACATATTATCTAAAGAAAACTTTTTTGTTGGTTAGACAGTAGTTTTGAATATTTTTGTATAAATAAAAATACCCAAGTAATAATAAAAATACGTTAACACTTTAGGTTATGTGGCATCATAGATAATAGTGACTTTCCATTTTACAAAAGTAAATAAAAAGATTGAAATCTAGAGTATATAGATTTGAAAATTATATATACAACAATTTACTAAAAAATGGCTTTCTTTTTATTTTATACTACGGGTGATATTAACGATTAGTCAGTACATTCTATATAGAGAGATTTGGTTCTCGTGTGAATATTTTTAAACTTGTAATTTTGAAATTTATTAGCCTAATTGCGTTTTTGTGACATGGTTACTTCTGAAGTAATTTTTTTAATCCAACAACAAATATCAATAGTACTTTAATTTTAATGTTACAAATAATTAATAATACAATTATAAATATAATTTAATTATTATAAATATATGAGAAAGAAAATGGTCCGGTTAGAGGTCAAGAAAATTTAAAAAAAAGTTCTTCCTATATAAGAACATTTTCTTGACCTCTACCCGGACCATTTTCTTACTCATAAATACAAGGTCATCTAATATTATTCAACATATTACAAATATAAAAAATTATTACATAAATAAAAAAAAACTGCACTGCTTACACCGCACTCTTTTATTACGATAAAATGAATTTTTCACCACTTTATTCTTATTTTAAATTTATTGAAAATTATTTTCTACATTATAGCTTTGTTTTCTATCAGAGCTGTTTTTTTAAACAAGTACTTATTTTAATACAGAATAATCCATTAAAATAAATCGTTTGAAAAACATTTTTCGTATTTCTTCGTCAGTGAAGATGTTTTTTGATAAAAAGTTCAGAAAATTGTTTCAAAAAACATAAATGCTGTTTTTTCTCCTCATTAAATAGAATTACTAACCAATTAAGCGAAAGCTTAAGAAGACATCAACAATTAATAAAGTTATCGAAGCGTCGAAAAGGCGTAGAATGGAGAGTGGGGGCGGATAGAATAATTAAAAAATAAATGAGAAAGAATAAGAAGGGGCGATAAATTGGAGACGGCGATGCTTTAATACAATTCGCTTTTCCTTCGGGTTCTTCTCTCTTTATTTATTAGAGTTATCTCGGGAAAAGTGAAATTAAATTGTGGAGGGGGGGGCGATGGCTTGTCTGAACAACTAAGACAATACATCATAGGCCAGCTCCCCCCCCCCCCGTTTTATTATTTCTTTTTTTCCTTTTTTTTTCTTTCTTTTGTGTTCGAGGAGGGGAAGGATTTACCGAGAGAGCGGGAAGTTATCAAACTTAATGATGCTCGATCCGGATCGGAAGAATATGATTTATATCGATACATCGAGTCAGTAAATCTGGTGGGGAGGGACATGTGTTTCCTGGAGCGGGTGAGTTATGCCAGGGCAGAACAATGGCGGCGCGCATGCAAATGACACTTTTGCCGAGTCGCGTCCTGCAGGCTGACGGACGTCCTCTCCACTTCCGGTCACTCGACCAATCAGATCAAGCCTTCGTCTCTGCAATTTGTCAGCCCCACCAATCTGCTTAGCCCTTCTGTAATGTAGGAATTCTGATAAACCGAATAGGGAACTTTATTTATTATATCTATTTAATGAAAAACTCCTTAAATATAATATGAACAGACAAATGCCGAATGAAATTCCTTATTATTTTTCAATTTGGAAATTTACAATACAACGATAATCAAAACTTCTCCGCCTTGTTTTTCGGCCACAAGGTTACTTTGTGAAAGTACTGTTCACTGATCAGAAAAGTAAGTATTTTGACGTACTTTAACAAAATGTATTTAAGTGAAGAATGGTAGTCAGGAGGATTTAGGTGATGTGGTAGAATGATCTAAATACTGATTGGTTAAAGAACGAGACTTTTGACCAACAAACCTAAGGATATTCGCTTCCAGGGGTTATGAATGAAGATTTGATAAAGAAATATGAACGTTGAGGGAACATATTGGAATAAAAAAAAGCACAGAAAAGTTCATAAGTGATGGGAATATTCACTGACCTGCCAGATGAAAATACGAAAATAGTTTTCAATATAATAGACAATACAAACAAATTAAAAAGTAATTATATCAAAAAGGCAGCGGTGATAAATTAATGAGTTGCTGTACCGAAGGTCCCCGGTTCAAATCCGCCTGTAACAGATAAGTAATTTAATCTATGTGAGTACACTCGATTAAGAAAAAAAACACTAGGGATTGATAGTTGTCAATAACAAATCATTTCCCTATACAACTGTTGTCCAAGAAACAGTACATATTCTACCATCTACTGCACCCAAAACCCTGCCTGGGTTGTTGTTTTACAAGTGGTTTTTAGTTAGTTAAAAAATTAGTCATATTTTATATCGATGCAGAAATGATTGACTGTAAATGTAATGAATAAGTAGGACAATTTTTATAAATACTGATAAGTATAGTTTATTGATTATAGTGAGCCGACGGTTGTGTATAACTGTTAGGCAATTATCACGGCAGTTGGATGTGGAGCCAACAAAACAGATTTTTAAATATTTATTTTTTCCCCGTAATCTCTTCAATCCTCTAGCCCAGATGATAGGCCGAAACGTCAACACAGAATAAATAATAGGCAATAAATATTAGAGTCATCAACCAATTATTTTTTATATGACTAGGATGCAGTGCCCTAGCGCAATCTAGTAGAGGAATTAGGAACTATCTAAAGGATTGTTACTGCTTCAATCCTTCACTACTTCAATACAGATTTTGAAAACCAATTAATATGTTGAGTTTTATAATCGCGTCCAAAGGGCTGATTCCAAAGGTTGGATGCGTTTCCAGGATGTTTTTTTTTTCATTTACAAAATGCTGAATTTTAGAAAATATTTTGGTTTCTTTATTGACGGTTTATAGTACTTAAAACCAAATTAGCAATGCATTTCTATGAAAGGCACAAATCTGATGTTTATTTAGTTGTTACATTTTATTTTTAACAATTTAAAATATTTAACTAAACAATTAAAAATTTCGTCACTGGGTCACTATTAATAATTAAAATATATCAAATGATGTATACCTCTGTCAGTTCTAGACAATGAAGCAGCGTATCCTGGCCTGCCACTTGATTACAGTGCCTTCTTCAATAAGTCCTTGTTTATTTAAATTAGCAGTGTTTTTATTTCCGGAAAATTAATCGATCTACTTATTAAAATAATCTGTACTATTTTACGCTACATATATATTGCGTAAAGTACAATTTATACAAATTTTAAATGAACAGGGCATGGCAATTATCTTGACCCCAGTAAAGCGAGGGAAAGATGAACGCACATCAAAACATATTGAACAATTCTGAATTCTATTAATGCGCGAAATACTTCAGCCTTATACTTTATCCTCTGTCAACATTATGAGCATTGTAATCGGCAGTAAACCAGATAAATAAGATGAAATAATATTATATTAACATTAACCATGTGAATATATAGAGCAAGAACTTCCATGAGTGTCATGTCAAGGCTAGAGATAGCCCTGCTATCAGGTTCACCAACATCTCCACACGTCCTCAGATCCTAGCAGAGATACTTCCTCAGCAGCCAGAGGCCTCTTTCAGCGCTCTCTAAATCTGCCTTCTCTCACATAGGCTTCGGGTGTGGCATCATTAAGGCACGGCACTAAACATGTATGACTTTGCCACAAAACAAATATAAAATGCCAAATCTGTACAAAAAGCTATTATGCGTACATCACATGACTACCAAGTACATATATTAAACTGTGATTAGTGGGTCCAAAGAGTGATTCTGGATCAAATCAAAATTAAAAGCTGCCGCATCAAGTAACATGGAGTTAGCTTATTGCTAATTACATAATAGACAATGAATAAAGTACTATAGGTACCATTGCCAAAAAAAATAATATTAAGTGTGTTTAAAATGTTGCGAGAATCAAAAAGCTGCTAAGGGTTTAATGTAATGTGTATCACTTATCAGCTGTATCAAAAATTTCCTTTGAAATAAAATTGGTGAATCTGTTTATTTTTATTTAGTTCTAGACCAAAATCTACTTGATGATTCCAGTGAAGAACCGCTAATTTTGATCACTTGAGGAGTATAAGGAAGGTGATATTATTATAATAGTAGTAACTTCTTGTATGATGGTGATTTTGATTTAAATTTTGAGGCTAAGAACTTGTGGCACAAATTTATCTAGTACAAACTTCTTATTTCAAAAACCATATTTTTAAAATTATATTTTAACATGCCAAAATATAGCTTTGTGGTGACCATTCTTTGAGTCGTTTAATATTCCTATGTTTATCCTTCTACAGCGGAGTATAGTGTTAAATGATAGAGCGCTAAGTTGCCGTGCCGAAAGTACAGTACCGGGTTCAAAGCAAGCTGTGGCAGATAATTTATTTAATCTCTTAACATCCAGGGATGAAGACTGTTGGATGTTCAAACCCTACTGGGATTCACCCAGCCTCTTTAAAGGTCTTTAATATTGGGAACACCTGGCGGTTTAGCATGATATCGAACAAATGACACCTCCGTACACCTGATGTCCTAGAAGCAGTGCAGTTTCTACCAAGTACTGAACCTAAGACACTTCACTGGGCGCAGAGGTACAGTTTTTTTTTTTAATCTGTCTACTAAATCATAATTCAATAAAATTTTCAAAGCATTTGCAAAAACTATCGAAAATAGATTTTGTTTTTCATAAATCAATCTGTTAGAGCAGGAAAGCAATGGAAATCAAGTGTCCAGGAAGTCGGATATCTCTCTATCAGCAATACCTGTTGAGTGTCTTTAAGTGTTAGAACCGTTATTTTTTATGGGGTGATCTGCATAAGTTTAAAGAATATGTGTGTTGGCATTTATTCATTGAAATTTTTATTAATTGTTATTATTATGGTAATTATTTTTAAATGTTTTTTTTTGGAAGAGAAAAGATTTGCCCTGGCCGGGATTCGAACCCGGGTCGTCTGCTTCTCTGTAGCAGTGCTCTAAGCCACTGAGCTTCCAGGGGTCATAGAGCACTACTGCGAAGAAGCAGACGACCCGGGTTCGAATCCCGGACATAGCAAATCTTTTTCTCTTCAAAACAAAAATCTAGTACTTTTTCCTTTCAAACACTGTTTGAAAAATCATCCAAATTCATTCTTTAGATAGTTAAAAAAAAATAAAAATACCTAGGATGAAATTGTCATTCCTTGTTTGTTTTGTCTCCCATATCCTTTAAATTAAGTTACAACTTAAGTATTTAATTTTAAACCATATTTTAAGACTGTAAATGATTGAGAACCAGTTACTACTTTTAGCCACTAAGGATTTAATTTTCCTCTTCTTATCATAAAATTGGCCGTTGTAGGGACAAAGCATCAAAATAAAAATGTTGTACTAACATTGCATAGATTTAACGTTACCTACATTATGCTCCAAAAGTTAAAGCATTTAACTTTCTTTTTTTTATTAAACTAAATTAATTTATAGTTATTATATCATCTTTTTTTTAATAAAAAATCTGTGATTCTAAAAAACATTATAATCCCCTACTCTGTCACAAATTGTATTGTGTACTATCGATTATCTATTAAAATGATCGAAAAACTAGTGTCTTAATTTGTATTTGTATAATCTTTATTCTTTCTTAAGAGATCCGATCCTCAGATCTTGTTGTTTTTCTTTCTTCGTACTTTTTTATCCCATCTACTTCCTTCCCGTCATTCCCATTTCTTAGCAAGTTCCTTTAGAAGACAAGAGATGCGCCGGGTACACGGAGACAAAGTTTCCCGCTATTTCCCAATAAACGACTCTGAGAGGCGAGGAGATTCCTGTGCTCCCACGGTCGGTGCTAATGGTGGGAGAGCTGTGGGAACTGTCCCTATATGGAGCACTCTCGGGTTCTCCTTCCAGAAGAAGTGCCGTCGGGAACTCTGTTCGCCAGAAGGAGTCTTGAGCCCGGGAACTATGAGATGCCCATCCCACAAAGTATAATGTCAGATCCGCCTGGGTTCTCAGTAATCGAAAGCTTTGTTGAAAACTAAGGCAACCTTATCTAAATATATGGGACACAAACAAGACTAGCTTGTATTGGAAAGCTTAAAAGACGAGCCATTTGAAATAGCCTGGGTATGATAAATCCAATATCGAAACCCTTTACAGCTTCTCGAACTATATTTTGTATAATTCTGAAATTTCAATAAATGCTCATTTGGTACTTGTGATTACGCAGATCGTCATGAACTGTTGTCCGCCATTGTTTATAACCTGAACACTGGTAGAATATTATAGAATAGAAAAATTATTTTATTCTGGAAACAGATCCCTTAAGAATAACAGGGAAATTAAGGTCATTATGGTTTACTTTGTTCGTAACAAAGTAGGGAGCATTGAGGATTTTAAGAAGGATTTTGGATTGCAAGGATTGAATACGAGAGGAATTCGATGACTCAGTGGAGCCCCAAAGCTCTATTCCGTCTAGATGGGTCTAATGATTTTCATTAGATCTTTTTTAATTAATTGTGGGCTTAAAGCGTCTAGTAAGTGTTGAAGTAGACTGAAACGGCGTGCTGTTTCTTCGTTTCAGTCTAGTATGAGGCTTACAAGTTATGCGTTTGTCGAGGTGTAGTCCCAAGTACTGGACCTGTTCTATAGCAATCAGTGAGTGGGGTGTTATTAAACTACAGAGGTGGGCAGGAAGTCGTTGGTTAATGACGGAGGGTTGAGGTGATTTGATGAGATTTTTGGAATTTATTTTAATCCTCCAGTTTTGACGTCAATTTTCAAGTTCAGTGTTATAAAATTAATGAGTACGAGATGCTATAACTGGACCTGTGTTGACAGATAAAGGACATGTGTCATCCGCATATGTGGTAAGGATATTATTAGGATGAGTTGGGATGTCAGCTGTATAAACTTTGTAGATAATTGGTCCGAGGATACTGCCTTTAGGAACACCAGCAGATTGCAGAAAGTGTAATGAGTAGACAATATTATGATTTACTGTGAATGACCTGTAGGAGAGATAATGTAGGATTGGATAATGATAAAGTATGTATAAGGTAGGAATTTACGGAATTTGTTTAGCAACCCGGGGTGCCAGACTCGGTCGAAAGCCTGTTCAACATCAAGATCGCTGGACAATACAATCCATGTTCCAAAGCTGAGGAAACAACATCCACCACACGATGACATTGCTGGACTAATGAAAATCGAATATATAAATAGTAGAATGATTATCTAAACCCCTCTAGCCACTACATAAATGTTTTTTCCACAATTTCGAAGAAAACATCTCAATTTTATCTTCTTGTCAGAATCATTTGATGACCTTTTTTTACATAATTTGATCTTTGAAGTTATTCCGAACATCTGGATGTATTTCATAGCTTCTTCTTCCAAACGTGGCTATTCCCAAAGTGTTATTCTGTTAATTATAAATATATAATAGACCGTTAAGAAACTTAAATAGGCAGTAAACAAATTTTGAAAGAAAAAAACAAATACGGACAACACACAAATACCTTAAATGAGAGGAGTGATAAGATGAGGCTACACGAGAAAACACAATATATAAGCAGGTAGGAGGAAGGTCCTGATCTGCTAAATCGTTGGCACCACTCATTTTTGTTGTCAATATTTAATTTCATTACACAAAAAAACTTTTTTGTTAAAGTCCATGTTCAATTATATTTAATTAAATTTTAATTTTTCTTTCAAACCAACTTTATGTAGGCACAATATATAATTAATCAATAGGAGATTAATCTCATGATACGAATATTTTTATAAATGTATTCAAAGATGCAAATCATCTCCTAGGAATAACCTCCAAGCCACGTCACTGGCATTAACAACAGTTTTATAGGACGTTAATGGCATCGTTTTCACATATTTAAAGGTAGTTACGTATCCTAAAGCTCCTGTTGTTAATTAGTTGTTGAATTATTTTACGACCAATCAACTGACTCGCACGCAGGGATTCGAAATCGTTTTCAACACGACATCTGAATGTGGATAGGTATCTCAATCCACTCAGTGAATCGAAAATATTTAAGAGACGCCTATCAGATAATATCATTTATAAAAAAATGAAATAAAATAAAAAAATTCGAACCGATCTTTCAAAACATCCGTAGCACGCTCTGAAATGCCCGGTATGCACTCAGCTCTAACAACGGCCAGCTTGTGAATGAAATGGAGACTGCCTTTGACTTATAATTAAATCTCTTTGGATGAGTAAATTTGAAATTTTTATTATTAACACGCATGGTATTTATATATGATTCAGTCGTTACTAATAACAACTGGCAAACCCGTCAATATTAAATAATGATACTTTTAATTGCTTACTTTCCTTCATTCTTAAACTTGTTTCCGTATTATAATACTTACAACAAATTTTTAATGTTTATATATATCTTTATAATTTCATATAAGGGTATAACCACAAGGTCAAATTAGGAATTGAGGAAGATTACACTTAGGAGTGGAGTCACCTTAAGCATTGGAAGTATGATCTTTGGAAATATCTTAGTACTCATTTTAATGATTTTTATTATGGTGTATAATCAAAAACATGACATCCACAGTAACTGATTGCAGATAAATACATCACTCTAAAGAAATTCAAATTGTAAAAGGGTACGAATATCCTGTTAATCTTCATCTTCCATCACTGATTTTGTTTCAGCCTTGTCGAAACGTCGACTATATATATACAAATATAAAACTATTCGGTATTAACAATATTGAACTGGCTGAACCACGATTATTTATTTTATCATAAGAATCTTGATCTGAGCATATGGTTTATTAATATTTCGAGTTTTCCATATCTCTAGTGTTGTTCGAGACCTCTTTAACCTTCTGCAACAACTCGCTTCGACTGACCCCTGTCTGCATGCAGTGGACGTCTGTCAAGATCCTGTTCGGGGTCAGTGGCTGTCCTCAGATCCAACGGCCGCTGTCAGGTCTAGCTAGACAATGGAACCCTGGCCTGCCACTTATATTATTCAAAGTGTGTCTTCTTCAATAAACTTTTTTTGTTTAAATATGCGACTTATTTATTTCTGATAAATTAATTGAAATACTTATCAGTTTAATGGAAACAAATGTAAATTTTTTATTATTGTGAATTACTCGTACAAACAGCTATAGTTTAAAAAATACCATAAACCTGTTATGAAATTTCCTAAATTTTTCAGGCCATTTAACTTGGAAAATACTTTCCTGAACACAAGTGAAGTGAGACTGGTTATTTCGAAACTTGCTTAGTTTGTTGTTGAATTTGATTAGGTAACCGTGTAGTGTTCTATCGTAATATTGTAAACTTTTTTAATATTCTGATATATATTTACACACACAAATAATAAATAATGATGCTGCAAAACCCGTGACCGAATATAGAGTTTCATTATAAGTAGCAATCACTTTTCCTGCGATGCTATGGCATTTACGACGTTCCCCAGGTATGTTTATCACACATCTAATATTGTTTACTAATGTTTGATTGAGTCATTCTATTATTCCATTTCTCCAAGGGCAGTCAGACGCAGAAAAGATCAAAGTAATATTTATAAGTATAAGAATTTTCGAAAATGATCGGAATCGATAGCGGAATATCTGTCAGCTGAAATAGTTTCTTCATTAATACTTTTAAATCATTCGAATTCTGCGAGGAAGAAATTCTCAACCTGCGATTCTCAACCTTAGTCCTTAGAACCTGCAATACTTTGTAAAACGATATTTTTGTTGATTTGTAGAAATCTTACACTGTATCCAGACTCATTAATTCAAATGATGCCTTAGATGGACATAAATTCGTCAAAAGACCCATTTTTATTCTAATTCATCCTTTTCACACATATAATACATTTATTACAATATTCCTTTACCTTTTTATATGAATAAAAAGTATTGCTTAATCCATCATTTTTTTTGGGCCATGTCCAAATATTATATTGTATCAGTTTAGCCTATCGAATTTCTGATAGGAAAATTTTCTTTTTACTGTTACTTAATTTGTAAATTATGTCATCATCTGTTCTAATTCTTTTTCATGCTTTTAATTCTTTTCATCTGTCACTTGGTCGTATTAATTTACTCTAAATGGGCAACATTTGTAACTTTGATTTTATCCTCTGTTTCAAAGGTTTCAAGTTTCGGATTGCAAGGTAAAGCATCCGCCTCTATATATTTTTTTCTTGTTGATAAGTCATATTAAAATTATATTGTGCCAGGTATAAAATGAGATTTCCTAAAGCTTCATCGGGTCTAGATTGCAACTTCAAATTTTCTATCGGCTTGTGATCAGACACTACTGTAGATTCTCTTCCGATTAATAAATGTTGCCAAAGTAAGATGGCTTCTTTAAAACATTCTAGATATATCAATTTCTTCTTTCTTTGACCATCACTTAGTTTCTTTGAAAAATAAAAAAACTGGATATGCCATCTTCAGTTTCTTGTTTTAAAATTGCACTCATTCCCTCGCCTCTGGCGCCTGTGTACGTATAGATCTTCTTGGTTCAATTATAAATTGTTATAATTGGGGGGGGGCACACGTCAAGTTTTATTCTATAAAATCATTGTTGGTACTCTTCACTCCTTCTGTATCTTTTTTAATAAATCAATTAAATGTCTAAGTCTTTTAGAGCAGTATTCAATAAATTTGTGATAAAAATTTATTTTGACTAAGATTCTTCTTTTTATTTGGTACTGGGAAGTGCGTAATTACTCGTATATTATCTGTTACTAGTACTATTTTATTCCATATCTTAGATATTTCTGTGCAAACTTACATTTGTTAATTTTAATTAATATTTTCTCTTTTTTTACAGCCTTCAAGATTTCATTTTAATACTTCATTCAAATGAGTTTAAAAAAAATAATACATCACCAATGCACAGAATCGATTTCTTCTTATTATGTTTCCTTAAGTTCTTTGGAAAATTGGTGGGGAAGTTTTGAATCCAAAAGGTGGAACATTAAATTGACAATGTCCTGTTTCAGTTACAAAAGCTAATTTTTCTCTTTTATTTCAACTGGTTTATCAGCTAGGAATACATATCTTAATCTATGAAATTCACTCTCACGAAATATTTTCCAGGATACTAATATAAAATATTCAATGCAACGTTTAAAAATTAAAATGATAATTGAACTTCAAGCATAAGATAATTGAACTTCATTGGTTGTTAGATTGAATGATCGAAGGAGATACATGCTTTAATGATTTTCCATCAGTTCTCCCTGCAAAGAATTTTGTTTTTGCCCTATTAGCGCAGACCTACCACAAGGCTATTCGACAAACAGACTACGAAGCGACAGAGAACCTCAACCCGCGGCTGGGAGCTGTGCTGGGACATTAATTGGCAGGAGGGGACCTAATTTCATTTCGATAAAACGTCGATATTCTCGAGGACGTCAATAAAGGACATTTGCATATCGTCCTTAGTCCTGAGGGACCTTCGTAAACAAGATTTCTAATCCTGTCAATGGCTTAATCTGCTTCGTCAGTGTCCAGGTAGTCCTCCAACGTTCCAAATCGATAGTACGCTCATAAGAAAAAATTATAATTTTCTCAAAAGTTCATGAAAAACTGTTCATTTGTTTATAAAAATAAAAAAGTTGCGATAATACACCCATCATACAGCAACATTTGAATTAAGACCAATAACTAATATGGCTAATTGAAAAATGTTAACAAATAACATTGAAACCTACTTAATATGGAAGACATACAAAAAATAATTGCACAAAAATAGTTATAATTACGTACATATAGTACTTACATAAAAAAAATATCTCCGTTAAGATAGAAACCCGATCAAACATATAAATAATATGTCGTATTGATTACTATTGACTAAATTAGAGATAGCAAATGTCTATAAGTTAAAATAGGATTCTTGTTATTACTGCTCCAGTAAATAACTTTCCGGTATGTCAATATTTTTAATTACCCCATTCATTAGTTGCCTTAGAAATTTTTTTTTCAGCAGTTCTTGCAGTCTTACAAACCCTTGCCTGGATTTCCAATAGGGATCTAAAAAAAAATAGTATAGGTGAATGACAAAAAACCAGACGCTGAAAATTTATAAACCAAACAAGTAAGATTAGTACTCTAAATTCATACTGAATAATAATAGTCGATCTTATAAATATGAATATATATATATATATATATATATGGAAGAAAATGGTCAGGGTGGAGGTCAACATTTTTCTCTTAAGTAGAGAGAACTGTTTATTAAAGAGCCAACGTTTCGACCCACGTTGCAGGTCATCTTCAGGGCTGTTAAGGTGGTCAACAAATACTCGACAACCTATTCCTTCTACAATTCAGAAAGCGTATTGGATTCAGAGATCATGAAGAGAGATGCAGATAAGTAACCACAATTAAGGAGACTGGGAGAACCACTGGAGTCGAAGAAGGGTTAGGACGGAGTTATCAATTTTTCTGCCACAACCGATATCGAACCTAGGATTTTTCAATTACTATACAGTGCTCTTAAACATCGAGCTATCCAACGTTTTACTGAACACATTGGATTAATTTTTATTTGCGTTGAGGGAATATTTTGTACATATGTAAAATTAAAATAAAAAAAAAGTGTTGAAAAAATTCAATTGATAAAACCACAGAAATTCATTTTTTAACATTCGCCTATGATCTTAATCTATCTTACATTTTAACTAAAGTTCTTTTTAAAAAGTACTGTTTCAATAAAATCCAAGGATATTGGTAAATATATAAAAATAAGTAAAATAATAATCAAGTGGATACAAAAATATTATTTATTAAAAATAAAACAAATATCGGAAAAGAAGACCAAACCAGTCTGGTTCGAAGAGGTGGAAAGAGATTTACAGGAGTTGGGGATTACCTTCGAGGATGTCTTGGAAAGCAACCGTCTCAGGATAAAACTAGATACCCATGTGGGTTTTCAAGAAAAGCTTAAGCTGAGGAGGGGAAAGAGATGGACAGAAGAAAGAAGGGAGCAGCACCGGCGACGGATGAGGGAGTACTCGGCTAAAGTCAAAAATAAAAAAGACATTTGAAATGACGTGGTCCTTAGTAGGCCAAAGTACGAAAACAAAAATACCAGAGTTATAAATAACAAAGCAACGACTGTAATTTCAAAAAACAGTAATCACTACCAGTGGAAAGGCAAGCTTTAAATAGGGGCAGTAGCAAGAAAATTCAGTTGCTACGGTTAAATACCCGATAACAGGTAGACTTATTATAAGCTTGTATTTCATTATTTTTTAGTTTTCATCGTTCCTGAAAAATAGGTATTTTCATGTAAAAATATTGAAATTCCGAATGAAATTCCACCTGGGGAATTCTTTATATCTTCAACATGCTCAGCTATAAAAAATTCATGAAATAATAATATCTTCTATACCTTCCGTACTGTATATACTGTAAACATTGGTTGCATCATTGAAAAAAAAATCAAAAGCAGCACAATATTCAGATACAATAAATGTGATAAAAACCTGTGCATTTATAATTTTATCAAAGTTAGTCACAAAATTATTAAGTTGTAACTTGTAACCCTGGACTTATCCCCTTACCAGTCATAAAAATTTGAAATCTGAAGAAATGTATGCTTTTTAAATGTATAATTTCAGATCTTCACGACAAAATTTTGATTGTTATATGTTGAGAATAAGAGAACATCCTGAGAGTTAAAAATATAGAAGATCTACCTGAGTGGGAGACGGCTGGAGGAGAATCCTGACATAAATCACATAAGATGAGATCTGGAGGCGGCTATTGTTCCTCTAGCAACCCTTCTGGAGTCTGCCTAGAATCTGGACGCGGTACCGGTACTATGAGTCTTGACGTTCCTAGAACGTCACCATCATCACTATCAAAAAATAAATAATTAAATAACTGAAATAATCATTTGATAACACGCAGAAGGTCGATTATTAAAAAAAAGAAGCTAAATAACTTAACTTCTGACTTTTAGTAATTAACTTACTAGTGGCATTAGTTAGCGGGGTGTCTCCTGGGGTCAGACGAATACCCTGTCTTGTAGTGAGAGAGAAGAGTACTAACGGTATATCGCCCTAGTATTTTTAAAGTAAAACATTTTCGGAAAAATGTAAAAAAATATAATGGCCAACCTGGAATAACATTACATGGACACAAAGAGTGAAACAAGTTCTTTCCGGCTGAGAAGTTCTGAAGCCGGGTGGATACAGTTTTGATGAGTGATAAAGTTATATTTGCCCATTCCTTTCGTGGTCTTACAACCAAATTAGTTGAAAAATGAGTTGTATCACTGTAAAAACCCTAGTGTGATATGGAGAAAAACATACAAATATTTAGGTAAATTACTGCTTTAAATTTATAAACTTGTATGCGTAGGAATACTTCAGTTATGTGTTATAATATAAGCTATATGTTATAAATCAATGTCTAATTTAAATGAATTATAATAAAAAATTAAAAAATAACACAAAATAATATACTGATATGACTAGAATTAAAGAGCCTATGTTTCTACACTTGTTTAATTAATTTAACTTTAAATTAATAAATAACGGAAAAGGAAATATAAAACAAATGGCATCTTCAAAAACAGTGAACGAAGAAGTGTTGTGTATTTATTTATTTTCATAATTTTTAATTTCTTCCACAATAGTCTAAACATATGACAACTTCTTCAGTAAATGTTTAGTTCAATATTAAATAATAAAGCATATCACATTTTAACTAACAGAATCACTCTTAAATCTATTAAATAAGTTGAAATATTTTTGGTTGTTTTATATAATTTATATATTTTTTAAAAAATATTTTCGTATCTAAAGACTTACGGACCAATAATTAGTTAATTACTAAGTATAGTATTCTATTATTGGAAAATAAACGAGATACCATGCAATATGGCTGCATATTAGGGATGTCAACGGCAAATTAAACTCAATTAAAATCCTTAATTATATAATATTATCCCGGGTAGTTTTTAATAATCAATCATCGATAACATATCATTTGGATGTTAATCATGTACAAATCATTTAGCTTAAATTATGCAATATATGACCTAGAAACGAATCCACTTAAAACGGCACGAAACATGTGGACAAAGCTCATTTAAGAAACCTGATCAATTATTACTTATTTACCATTAATTATATCTTAATTTAGTTGTATTACTTTAAAAATATATAATATATTACATTAGAAATGGCAGAACTAATACCAAATTAATTATAAGGCTATTTTAAACAACTTCAAAACTGATTTATTTTGAAAATTTGGAAGTCGATTGATCTTTATTACTGGAAATTTACATATACTTATGAAATTTTTTTTTTCCCAACAAAACAAAAATGTTATTATCATGTATGTATCATATACACTGATGCTATAGTAGTGCAGCTATTATATATAATATTTTCTTTTCGTTCTGAATTCAGTCTATTATTATAACATGCATTTGGTAACGTTTCGAAATTATATTGTTATCATTATTATGGCCTATCAGTGAAAAATTAGGCTCTTAATATATTATATTAAATAACACACCAGTCCACATAAAAAATTGACACGAGTAAGATGTTAAAACATAAATGGTACTTGAAAATATTACTGAATGTTATTACCACATTAAATACAAAAATACAATAACTAAAATCCTTTATTTTTACTGTTAGGGCACTATTATGAGGACAATATCGTCTTGAAACATTACCAACAGAAAAATTAAATTGATCTGATTATAATTGATAATGATCGGTTAATAGTTATTGCGATTAGAAATTACAAACAAAAAACCGCTGGGATTTTATTTTATAGTCTGCTTTATAATTTTGGGGAACGTTTTATACATAATTTTGGGGAAAGGATTACCTAGGATAAAATAACCAACAATCCACGAAACTTAAATAATACTTAAATTATGATTTTCCAAGGTCATCAGCTATTCTAGCACGTTTCTACCACAATAAAAACTAATAATTACCAATAGTCGATATTTTATTAGACTCGGGGTGTTATTGATGCCTCAATTATAGGACGAGTCGTAAAGCTGGATTTATTGTCCGTTTTATGGCTCCAAGTCCATTTAAAAAAAAAATACAAGCCTTAAAAAAAAATAGTTTATAAAGAGGCGGAGTGATTTTTTCCTTTCCCATGGCCTTCAGTCCTATCCTAGTTCTGCGAGATTTTTCCTTCAGTAAAATACCGAAGCCATGTTTTCTAACGGCAGCATGAGCTGATACATCAATAATTCATTTAGTACCAAGCAGGCTATCTGGTGGGGTTCTGAGTTTATAACAATAAATAAATTATTTAAGGGGTCAAGATTTAACCTAAAATGCTACAAAGAATATATATATATATCGTATTTGTATTTATTTTGAAGCTTATTAGATAAACAGTAAAAATAAAATATAAAATAATGTAAAAATGGAGTATCTATTTGCTACATATTTAAAAAATCTTGGAGAGTAAAATGGTCTGGGAGCTGTTAAAAGAAATAATTACTTAAACAGTGATAAAATATTAGAAACCGAGGTTCGAACCCGCATTACAGGTCTCCTTCAGAGCTGAATAGAAGAGACACCAAAATATTTAAAACTTAAAATAATTGGACTAAAAAACTATTGGAAATAATTAATTTGATTCGAAATAAAAAATTGTTTTTATTTTATAATTTAAATTATTATTACCTTTACATTTTGTTTATTTAAAAATTATAAATTTTTTTTTTAAATATTTTGTATCCTGCCTATTCAGTCCTGAATAAGACATGTAATGTGGGTCAAAACCTCGGTTTCTAATAGACGGTCTATCGGACGCTCTATTTAAGGAATTATTATCATTTTTATTCCACCCGAAGCATTTTATTTTTTATATTTATACGTCTAATCAATAATTAGTCAAGTAATCAAAATAAAGGAAGTAATGACATATAATAGAAGTGGATAAACATATAATTTAATACAATATGATAAATGCTGGCGTGTTTTAGCTAATAAAAAAAAATATTGATAAAATTCCCTAGTATTGTATATAATAAACAATACAATGGAGAGATTTATATAGCATTGGGAATGCTACAAAATTTTAAACTTGTTAGGTGTTTTTCTATTCGAAAAATATTTGTAAATTATACCCAAAGGTTTTATTACACCATTTTTTAATATTAACAACACTGGTTATCCATTTGTGCTTCAAAGTATAATCCACTTGAAACAGTTACAGTTAAAAACAATTTATACAGTTTTCTCAATTTATAACTTTTAACTAATGGTGGAACTCATTTAGTCTTTCAGTTAATCACATAATTCCACTTCTGCATTCCCCTCCTTAATAAAAATATATGAACATTACGCCTATGATAACTCTTTAAATCATTGCAACTTCATAACATTTAAAAATATTTTTTTTCAAGACGAGTTAAAAATAAAGTCACCGATATGTGACAAAGGCATAATTCCTTAAATAATGATTTACTATTTTACTAAAAAACGACGCACATTGCAGGTCTTCTTCATACAAACACATTTAAAATGGAATATGAATCAATTATAAAAAAATAAAATAATACATAAAAATGAAACTATTGGAATAAACCAGATACAAAAGTAGGAATAATTGAACTTATTACTTACACTTACAAGTTTTTTCATCATTATTTTTATAAACTTATATCACATTGTTTTAGTTATTAGTCCTCAATATTTATTATTAATAAAATGTTTTTTTATTGTTTAAGGAATTATTCCTTGTACCTATACCAGAACCATTTTCTTCACCAATTTTAAAATTTGCTATTTCAAGAATTTAGCACTTCCCTATTAGAATGATCCTCTTCGCAATAGAAACAAGAAGATTGAAGTGGTCACTGAAAGAATGGGTGAGGACCGATGGCCAAAAATAATCTTCGAATATTGCCCTGTGGAGGAGGGAAGGAGGAAAAGAGAACGACCCAAAAAAGATGATTGGAGGATGTGGAGGAGAGCATGGCAGCGAAGGGTCGTAGAGATGGAGACTGGCTGAATCGAGATCTGTGGTGAGACCTTTTAGAGACGTAAAACAACCAAGTTGTTAAAAATCATTAATAAATAAAAAATATTTAAATATGTATTGATATAAAAATATGTAACCTACTTAAACGAACATTCCCATATTCTATCTTTTAATAATGTAGTTTATATATCGTCGCTGTCAAAACAATACCGTCAAAGTACACTTTGGGCGATTTTACAGGATAGAAAAAAAAAACGCGCCGACTGTATGCTCGGCAATTTATAATCTGTTCTTCATCTATACAATTTTGGAACTATTACTATAAAGATTGAAGAGAAGTATCAGCAAATCATACTCTGCCATGTTCCTGACACTAATGCGTCCGTTACCGTTACTAATTCATTTTTATCAAAAGTTTTAGATAGGCGGTATTGTTTTGACAGCGACAATATGAAACATAGTCATCGTCTACAACGACAAGTAGCATATTTCTCCAAAGTATTTATTTTAGCATCTCTGTTTCTTCCTTTTTGTGTTTAGCAAAGTAAATGTTAAAAAGATTACGAAACTAAAATATATGCTCCCTATAGTTGATTCTAATGGCAATCCTCAATCTCTCAATAAATGCACTCTTTATATTCAAGGACGTAAAGTAAATAAATACATAACCTTCTGTATGTTAATTTATAAGTAAATGGATGTGAAAAAATAAACTGCACAATCACCTAAGTATAATAACTCGCTCCCTCAGCTACAAGCGGACAATAACAGTTCCAAGCCTACATAAAGTCCGATCGCAGAGCTCCTGTAAGTGTCATATATCGGCAGGATATTGGAAAAAGAACATGAGCAGGGAATGCAGAGGCCGCTTGGCAAATGCTAATTCGAATAAGGGACTGTGAAATATAGTGGGATATTGGAAAGTGGCCTTCTTATCTGGGCAGTAAAGTCGGCTAACTGATGCCTCATGGTGCAGTTCAGTAGCAGTGGGTGGACTGCATCCTATCTCGGGTTCATCTGCGCTCTCCGGGTGTAGGTGGCGGTCGTCCCAGGCTATAGTGTCTGTCTAGGTACACAAGTCAGTGCAGGGTTGTCTCGTTAAGCTTTCAATTACTAAGTAGTCATCCCTATAAAAGATTTTAAAAAAAACTGTCCTACTATAATCAATTTCTTCTTCCTTATAATGGCAAAGAGATGATTTGTCCAAGATCATGCTCAACCATCTAATTGAGAGCAACCACTTTATAGAGGGTGGGTGATCCCTATTGAGTCTAAATTCACGACAGGGGACATCCGTGACTGTTTAGCGATTATTAATGTATCACCAAGAGCAGAATTTCAACATCAGTTTTGCAACTCAGCGCTCTACCCACTCAGCTGTATAGATCGTCCTATATAAGATGAATGTATTAACCATTCATTAAGAGAATTACACGAAACCACAATTCGAATCCATGCTGATAATATTTCGTTACGAATTTTCTTGTAAAGTAGTCAAATAAAAATTAGTGAAACTAGGTGAATATTTCGTAAAATATGTGGAAAATAATATTCGCAGCAATATTTGAAAAATCATAATCGACATAATCAAATTTATACTTATGACTATATAATGTGGTGAGAGCGTAACCTTGGCAATCAGGGTTAATAATGAAATACCAGTTTCGGTCTAAATTTGGGTTTTTCACACATGGTACTCAAAATATTTCCATTTAACTCACTGATTATTTGATCGTACTCAAAAGTACTCATTATACCGATTCTTGTAGAAGTCGTCAAATTTTCTAGTATTTATTTTTAATAAATTCTACTATATTAAAGAAACTGAAAAAGAAGAAGACATACAATTTTAATTAAAGGGATGAGATGCACTGTTACATTGTTGCACAATAATAATGTTTAATAAATTGTTCATGTACCATCCGCTGTGTTGTACATGAAGAACACGTCAATTACTCTTGTAGAATAGCGGACTTCAAATCTATGGAGGTAGGGGTTGTAATCGTCTATCTCGACTCTAAAGATAAGACTTTATGCAAGCGGCAGCAATGATCTATGGAAAAGCAAAAGGATCTGCCAAAAAAGAATAACGAAACCATTGCAAAGAATTGATTAAACCTAGGAGGGTTCCTTTATCACCAAGTTTTAGCAAAAGAGGGAAAGATTTCTAGTTACAGATGGACCGTCCCAGAACTACGAACAAGAAGTACCCGGAGAGCCTTGGAAGGAAGAAAAAAAAATCAAATAGAGACAGATAAAGCCGCAAGTGAAAACCGTGGACTTAAAATGGATGGGCCGAACTGGGAGCTCATCTGCTGAAAGGCATTGGTGGGTTAGGAAGAAAAGAATAAAATTTTGAGTTGTAATAAAATTTAAAGCATTGCTGTTTGAACTCAATTTTGGATTATGAGAGGCCCGGCTTACTTACGGGTACTACCACATCTTGTCCAATAAACTTTTTTTATTGTTGCAGTCAGCTGTTTGATATTTTATTTATACAATTCACTCCAACCTTTTCCTTCAAGACATTTATGAAACAAATAAAGCCTAAAATCAATGAGAAACCTGGATTATCTAAAATGTTGGCAAATGACCGTTTATCAGAGCATATAAATTTTGAATTGTTATTAGGCGATTTGATGGCTGTTATACAACTTTATACACCTCTCTTTATCCAGTATTCTTGTTCATGTCCTCTACTCCTGTTTCTTTATTAAGTAACATTTTTGATTGGCTAACGTAACAAATAACGCTTGAACCTACCATTTGACAGAAATATTGCAAGCATTACGAGATCGAAACTGCAACCATTCGATTAATCCAGTTACTGGTTCTGCTATTTAACATATTTCTAGTGCTTGATGTTTTGCTAAAACTATAAAGAACTTTATAGCATCTATACATATTATAAAACAAAGTCCTCGGCCGCGTTTGTTCGCGGTGAACTCAATAACTACTGCACTGATTTTCATGCGGTTTTCACCAATGGACAGAGTGATTCACCAGGAAAGTTTAGGTGTATAATTTGTCGAGGTTTTGTGTAAATGGGTTGGAATATCGATGGGTTTCACCGAAGATGCTGCTTGGCTAATCACGTGCAATTATCTAACGTGCAAGATAATAAATCCTACTAATATTATAAATGCAAAAGTTTGTATGTATGTCTCTCTTTCACCCAAAAACTACTGAACGGATTTGGATGAAACTTTACAATAATATAGGTTATACATCAGAATAACACATAGGCGGATTTAGGGGAGAGGGCACGGGGGCACGTGCCCCCCCCCCCCAGACAGTTTTTTGTGTACTGTGGAGAATTAATTATAGTACATAATTAAAGGCAAATCACATGATCATAGTTGTTAAAATAACAGAAAGAACATGAGAGAAACTATTGTTTTGATATCCTACTATCCTACTGATATTATAAATACGAAAGTTTAAAATTTACCATGATTTTGTGTAATTTCTAATATCAAGTGAGTCGGATAAATTTCTGCCCTCGGAGTAGCTTGCTCACGTGTTTCTTACTCGCAAAATCTACACACATCTAATCCTTTCAGTTTTAATCTCTTGCTGCTGCCGTAAGACAAGTGAAATCGTTATACTAAGTAATCCATTTCAATAAATCCAATAACATTACATAATAATCCTTGTAAACCGGTGTCCATCATGTTTCACGGCTGTGCTGATCCGTTTGCGATGAAATTTGATATGGATAATTTCAAGCCTGGGGAAGGACATAGGCTACTTTTTATCAACACACCACACAGGCGAAGTTTATATGTAACTGTAACCTCATTGACGAACACACCGAGCGGTCAACACAAAGCAGAAATCACTGAACTTAGCATCTTGAAATTTGCAGATAGGTTCTTTGTTTAATTTAAGAAAGAAATTTGGATAATTCCACCCCTAAGTGTTTCCCCCTTAGTATAACAGGGGTTCAAAGATTGTATGCAATCTGTCAGTTTCGAAGCTAGATATTTTAGATGTACGAGTAACTTACCATAAAAAAAAAAAAATTATTTATTTAAAATTATATGTCACGAAACTTTATGTAGTAGAGCAAATTCCACGCGAGCAAAGCCGCGGGCAAAAACTAGTTCGTAAATAAAGAAATATTTGGTTTTGTTTTTATTTTTATAATTTCTATATAATAAAGTAGATTAACTGAGATGGGAAGAAAGAAAATCAAGACACTCAAAGAAGCCTAACCAATGATATTCACGCGGTCCTTAGTGGCCGCTACGTGATAAAAAATAATTCATTACCCAGACAAATTATGTAGGACTAATATCCCTTATTACTCGAGAAAACCTGGGGTGGGTTGCTAGCTCTATATAATAACAATCTATAGCAATCTTGATATAACTTAAGATTTTTGGATCTATACTAAGGAAACTACAGCATGTACGAAAACATATTGATTTTATTCAATGAAGAAACAATCCTTTGACCCGTACATGTTTACATGCATATACTTTATAGTTGGTGATAAGCAAACACCTATTAATAATTCATTTGATTCGGTAGCCTGCCATGCAAGTCAGAGTACGATTGCCTATGCAGAAAACCTTACGCAGCTGTTGCTGGGACCACAGACCGTCTTGAGGGATTGTCACATTGTAGCCAAAGAGACCCAGGTGATCCATAAAGGAAGTGGGAGGATACCATTTGTCGCAAGGAGCGGTGGGACATGAAATTAGAAGCAGCCGGCTTTGGGTCCAGGAAGTCACATTACAATAGAGGAATCACAGTTCGGTATTTTTTTTCTCTTGCCTCGGCGTAGCGGCAGGGTGTGGCGTCACACCTGTTGTATGACACAATGGAGCAATTAGTGACGTCATATCTCCATGCACGTCTGTCATATCGTTAGAGGATTGGTCTGACGTTTACTGGATGTACCATCGGAACTAAAAGTGCCTCTGGATTAATGATTAGTTATAATAATATCTGTCTTTATTTAATATCTATTGTAAAGGACTTATATTTCTTTAAAAAATCTTTCTCTTCTTCATGGATCTTCATAGAGTCGCAACATTAAAAGAAATATTTCCCAACCATCCTATTATAGGAACCAAAACTCGCAGGAACTGTTGAAGTCGCGGAGAGTAACCATTTTATGAGGCTCGAATTAAGACTAAGGAGAAGATTATTTACGAGCACTGACAGGAAAGGATCTCCTATGCAGCAGTAAAAATTAGGCCCAATCCCGACGAAGCCGGCCGTGAAGTAGAGGGGAAAATAACAGAGTACTGTAACGAAGGCCCTTGAGCAGGTACCTGGCGAGGTTTTAAACAACAGTCAGAGTACTCGCCTTAATTGATAACTCGGGTACTTGACGAGGATTGTCGGGGTTTTATAATTATTGGTGCGATTTACAGTCGAGCTTGTTAAGTAATCAAATTAAGGATCAAATGAAGTAATAAAAAATTTAATGAATGTTTTCGTTCTCCAGATATCCATTAATATTAACTCCAATTTTACGGACCTGCAGACGAAAGTCTCTTCAATGCTGTAAATAATTGTAGATTGTGTTGTATACTTCTATTTAAAAGTTTATCTTCTGAAATTCAATAATTGAGTACCTACTGATTTTCAAAACTAATTTTAGATTCTGATTCAAATCAATCCCTTTTTTGCTTTCCACCTGTATTCCATTAGATGTCTTAGATAGCTGAAGTAATTAGGTTTTATTAAAATTAAGTACCCTGATATGTAATATCACAGGGATGCAGATAGATGTTAGAGGCGTTATAAAAGCGCTTGGATACATTGAAAGCAAAAATTAAATGGATATATTACCATAAAAAATGTCAAGATCGACGAAATATCCACCTCCCCTCAACTCAATAACTTATTTCTGTAACCCTTGAATGGATGACGTAGAAGTGGATGGATTTACACCAAATTTAGGATAATCTGGGGACGCGAATTTAGGTGAGGGAGAAATTTCGGGATACCTTATACATAGAATTTCATTTGCTGATTCAGAAACTAGATGACATAATAAGTTTCTGCAATAAAGTATTCATTGTTATATCAATATTTTCATTCCCACTTGATCGGAAGGGTTCATGTTGCTTTCTATTTAATCAATGAATGGTGTGCTGTTTTGTAATTAGTTACTGAAGTATGTTTCTATTACTTCAGTCACAGTTTTTTCCTCTTTTTTAATGTGATCATTGAATAGACTCTAGGTCTACACGTTATCCCTTGAACTACACCTTCTCAGTTACACCTCTCTCCTTTCTTCCTCTTCTGCAGGTACAGGGTCCTCCGATAATCTACCGATGACTGGAGAAGAAGGATGCAGACTGTATGGCAGAACGTGAGGATGGAGGCAGAGAGCGGATAGGCGACACAATGCGCCACCTGGGCGTTGCGTGGAGCCAGGGGCGCTTTTATCATGCTTCAACGGATTTCCTCTCGATCGGGTTTAACCTTTCTGCCTCAATGATGTCGCATTTGCATATTTAATGCGACATTATTGCTTTGAGTGGATCCTGTTGGGGGCGCAAGTTGACAGAGCAAAGCATGCAGGTACTTATTTCTTAAGCAATATTAAACTAGTTTTAACATTGTTCGAAACCGATGTTGATGTTAGTTGGGAATAGATAGATAGATATAGATATAGATATAAAATGCTCTTTATTAAATTATTTACAACTGTTCTTTTTAATTTTATTTTCCACATTAGCAACCACAGCATGGTACTTTATACCGTCTGCCGGGAGTTTGATTAAACTACTAAACAACAAGAAAACTAAAAAATAAATCAAATTTCTTTTTGACATTAATAATTAAATTCTGAAATTAAAAAATGTCTATAACGACCTGCATTACTTACAAAATTATAATTCTCCATATTAATAATATAATATATATATATATTTATTTATATATAGGTATATAATATAAATTAATAAACCTATAAAATTCTCTCCATTCAGAATATCTATTAATTTTTGTTTTGATATCAGCTCATATTTTAAGAATTTTTTTCTCTACAATTTTAAGACGGGACACACTGCCAGAAAGTGAAAACTGTTTTCAATTTCTTTCAGATTACACAGTGAGCATAGCTGTATATTTTGCGAATCAATTTCAAATGGTTTGTAATTTAGATTCAGAAGTTCCCCTCTACATTTCATAACTACGCTCATTTTTTTTGTTGCTTTAAAATGTCTATGGTAATCTATTGTTTTATTTAATGAGCTTTAGAGGCCGTGGTGTGTGCCCTCTGCTGCTTTTGCATGGCAAACTTGGATAAAATAATCTTTGTACAGCTCTAACATTTTGAACATTTCTCCCTCCCAAGTACCCACGCAGTTTAAAGTTAAATCCAGTCTATAATTTATTTTTTTTGCAATTTCCCCCCACTCTTTAAACCATGACATGTTTTGTTTTATTATTTCTCTTGCTATAACTGTACATAGCCTATTTTCTTTATAATCTAGTATTTTTAAAATATAATTGGATTGCATTTTTAGTGTGTACATGTGTATTAATTTTCTATTCATTTCTAAGTACACAAAGTAATTTGGGGTATTAACCGGTAATTTGAAATTTTTTTTAATGAAATACCTTTCAACTTTTTCTATTTCCTCAAAATATTTGTGGCCCCAAACTTGACATCCATAGGTTATGACATTTTTAATTGTTGACTCAAATACTTTAAATTTTGCCTCTAATGGCACTTCTGGATTTTTGAACAGTTCTCTCCACATCATATTAATCCCAACTTTTGCCTTACTTACTTTTTCTTTAATGTCATAATTCATTTTTAAGTTATTGCACATCACCACCCCTAGATATTTGTATGATTTCACACATTCAATTTGTAGTTGGGAATAAAACGAACGCTTGAGCAATTAATATTTTGTAATAATATTTTTCAAAAAGGACTTGCATATGAATCGCAATATGATTTAATTAATTTTGGTTTATTTTTAAACCAATGATATATCATAAGTAGTTATTTTACGGGGATATGTTCCCTTGATAATGGATACAAAAAAATAACGAAATTATGTTTCTGCAAATTGCTGAGTAGTATAGCATTCTATAATAAGCTAAGGTATCATCAATATTATTATGGTAGAACTCTTGTTCACTCACAATGATGGGGTGGTTGGTTTAATGGACATTTAAACATTTAAGTGGTAATGGTGACTTTTCGTAAATTTAATTATTTTTGGCTTAACTGATTTTAGAGCCCATCCAACGTTACCCAGATCACTGCGATTACTCCTCTAAACAATTCCACAGAAATTCTATAAATAGACATTTTCAACTTTTCCTTAGATTAATCAAGCTATTTTGTCTAACACTAGGCTTTGCTACCTTATTTCTCATGGTTTCAGTCCGGTTCTGAATCTGAAGTAACGGGAGTATAATATAAACTGTCACTCACTCAATTGTCGTTATTTGGAGGTACCCGTTTCTGTTCAAGAGTACCTCAAATATCCATAACTCCATTTCCAGAATCACATGTTTTTCTGCTACGCACCTCTGCTATGTACTCAACCCTCTTAATGGGTTGTAGAATTTAAGTTTTTTATTTGTTTTGTTTTTTTAATAGTATTAATTCATATTTCATTGTAGATAAAAAATAAATTGTACTAGAAAACGAAACTAATAATTGTCATTTAGTACATTAGTGGAAAAATTCCTACCAAAAACCTTAAGTCTCTAAACTAAAACAGGAAATTGAAAATACCTGTGTTTTTTTTGTTTTAGTTTAAAGACTTAAGGTTTTTAGTAGGAATTTTTCCACTAATGTATTAACATTTATTTAGTGTCTCTGTTGACCTTTCCCTTTTTCAATTGTCATTTAGATTAAAATATGAATGGAATGATGATCATTTTTATCGTAGAGAAGCGTGGGAGGCTTTATCTTGATTGTTGTAAATATTTAATTTACTGATAATGATAAAACTATAGCCATTGTGAAAATTTCTTAAAAAGGACGACATGTTTTTTTTTTGTGATAAAATGAATTTTTTCTTCCATTTATATTCAATATAATTTCAATAAAATAGATCCAAAACTCTATTGTGGTTTTTTCCATTTGCATTCTAATAAAATTTAATGTTTCGTTTTGAGTTTTGGCTCTATTTTATTGATTTGATTTGTGGTATAGCCGTTTTTCCACTTCATTTCCTGATGGATCGATTATACTTTAATTTGATTCAAAACGTCTTGGGGTGGAGGTGCGGTCTCAGGTTATGAGCCTTTTTTAGCGATTATTCGTTGGGATGTATTGCACTTCTGCTTTGAGATGTGATTGATCTTACTCTTTTTTGTGTCTTGATTATGCCTGAATAGGCGAAACGTCGACTGATAATTGTTTGTTTTTTGCATCAGATTTGAAACATAAGGCTCTGCTTGTGGTTTTTTCCATTTGCATTCTAATTCAATATAATTTTCTACTTTTTAGTTTTGTTTTCTATTAATCCATGTTTTTTAGAGTTTTAATGTAATACTCATTTTTTTTTGTTCGGTTAGCTACAAGAGCGTGTTTTTTATTTTTTTTTAAGCCATTATTTTTTTTGTTGGAAAATATACGAAATTTCCTAGTTGATCCTGTCAGTAGTCATATGCTTCTCTCAAAGATTAAGCCTTGGTAATTTGTACAAGACACAACCGAGTCTTTGGATATGAAAATTCGCTAATCCTAAAGATTCTGGATAGGATAATGTGACATCCTAGTAAGTAATTGTATTGCCATCCCTTCTTGATAAGTGTGCAAAATATCAATGTTATTCGATATTTTGAATTGGGTTGGCCAAAAATCGAATTCAAAGATTCTGTTACATTCAAATGTACAGGCGAAGTATAAAATAAAAAAATAAAATAAGTCCACTAATCCTCTAAACAGTAACAGCGCACGAGCCGGTGTGACGGGCGCAGAGCCGAGATAGGAGCGCCCTAAGGGACACTTTAGAACTCGAGCAGTTGCACTTAATCAAAGCTTTATCTCGGATCTGGTCCTCTTATCAACAAGGCAACCCTTCCTAGGGCCTCGTTAGATTCAATCTAAGCGCAGATTATCTCGGGCCTAAATCGCACGCTTCATATTTTATTTGGTAATTTCAATTACGAACGAATTAGGGGAATGTGAATACTGCGGGAGAACGACTCCCAACAACGATGTCGTCAAACTAGTAAGCTCGTCATAGAACATCCTAAAATTCTGTACATATTCTGGATTTACCCAAAACCGCTATTCTCCCAAAACATTACAGCGTTACTGGTTATATTCATGAGTTGCTCCAATGACCGTAACCGAAAATCACATTAATTCATTTTTTTTTTTAAATTTATTTATTGAAATTTACAACTGTTCTATAACAATACAAGTAAATATAATGATTGAAACATAATGGGCATGGATAAAGTCAAGGAGAGAAACTACCCAGTGGTCGCACTCAAATAAGAAATCAAACTTAAAAGGTCGCGAAGCCATATACTTTTCAGATGCCCCGGAGTTTTATCGGGAATTGAAGAAGTAGCTAGGTTTGAAACTAGTTGGTTTGACTTTAGTGGGTTTGAAAGTAAAGATAGTCCAAATTTGCAACAAATAGGATATTGACGTCATTACGGATGGCTTTATTCTTATCAAAGTGAGGAGCATTTTGAGGATTTTACATAGCATTTTGGATTATAAGTATTGGATAATAAAAGAGTTCGATAGCTTTGTGGAGCCCCAAAGCTATCAACTCCGTGTGTCCAAAATGGTCTTATAATAGTCAGGTATATGTCTTTTGTAATTAATTAGGAGCTTAGAGCGTTTGTCCAGTAAGCATAATATTATTCTGAAACGGCAAGCAGTTACTTTTTTTCAGTCTAATATGGAGGTTACAAGTATGTTAATGAAACCCTCTATATGTACCTTATAAAAACGAAGACAAGAGTGATAAACAGTAATTTTGAAATAAAACTCTAAAATTTTTAAGTAGTTCTACTTCAGTTCTTCAGGCAACTAGCTAAGATGATGGCTCCAAAGTTAGGTCGAAATGTGTTGGCTTGTTGAAATACAAATTTACATTGATTGCAACCTGCCTAGTTATTACATCATAAACATGCTTTTAATTGTGGTTTGTCTTCGGTGCCTCGAGGAGGTTTTATGATCATGAGGACCTGTGTGATGAGTTAAAGTGGCTTTTCCCCTACACGTAGACAATATTTCCAATATTCATTCTTATTTCAAACCATCAACTCTCAAAATTCCTGATACGTCTACAGTTTCTTACAATTCAAATTCCTTATCCAATTCCAGGAAACAAGATCTCACTTTTTCTTAACTTTACACTCTTTTCCACAAAATCAAAACATTCGAGCGCTCCACAGGGAGGAACTCATTCCCCATAATATCTGCCATGCTTCCGTCCTATCGTCATTAAAAATCCACGTTGTTTGAACATCTACTTCATTTCAAAACACGTGCTCTCTAATCAGTTATAATTATTATCATATTTCCGTCAGAAGTAACTAATAACATTTTTTTTGTATGACCAGAAACTACTTGACATTTGTTTTAGGTTTATTTTTAAATACCTACATACATACATACATACATATATATAATATATATATATATATATATATATATATATATATATATATATATACAAAAAATATATATATAAATAAATATGTAAATACTACATGCATCCACACATGTACACATTTGTTATTCCTAAGGGATCTGATCCCTAAATAAAATTATTTTCCTATTCTGACGATTGCAGTATATACATTATCTTAACATTTAACTTTTAAGAATATCTTAAGATCAATATAATGAACAAATTAAAAAAATATTATAAAATAAAATTATATATCACAAATAAAAAGGAAAAGATGGATGAATAAAATAAAAAATAGATGAATAGCAAAATAAGAAAGCAACCGAGATAATAATAATATAAACAAAAAAATCATCTTAAACATAATAAACATGCAGATTTTTATTAATAAATACATAGTCTCATTGAAAATTTGTTTTCTACATTTCATATCTATATTTCGTTAAAGGGTTACTCTTTTTACAGCTTGTAAATAGCTAAATGTAAAGTTGAAGAAACCTTTTCTAATATTGGATTGATTTGATTGCCTAAAGTCTTCCGAAGGAAGTCATTCTAAGTGCAACATTGTTATTTTTAAGGCTTAATTCGTCGCGCTTGCCGAAGTCCATCCCCTAGCGACAGCCCTCCAATTACCCGGAAGGTCTGGAGCAGTTACTGCCGACAACTCTTTCACCCCCTCGTCGGAGGTGGATATTCCGCGGGCCGTATTAAAATATCAGCCTCCCAAGACACCCCCTTTCCTCAGAGTTAATAAACAACTCGGCATTAATTGAACGGGTTTATAACCCCTTCGCCTTATTAAGCTCTAATGGAGCAGGGTGACTATTTCCTTTTTTTTTTTTTTCTTCTCTATTTTTTCCCCTTGAAACCCCTCCTTCTTTTTACCGGAGTGAGAAATTAATCCGTCACAGGCCAGAGTTTATTGCGCCGGTTGGATTAACGTGTTTTGTCTTGATTCGTTAATTGAGCAGTAAATAGTTGGTGGAGGATTTGAAAAAAAGGGGGTACTAAGGGAGAAACCTTGTCCCCACGGATTTATGTGAAGGCGCGGGTTGCCAGAGGTCTCGGTGCTGATTGCTTAGGCTGGAAATAACTGTGGCAAGTGTTTAATACATGATTTCACAGAACAAGAGAAATATTTTTTTATAAGCAATTTCTAAATATATTATTAATTAGTTAATATTACAGGTAAGAACTCTGAAACAAGTTATGTAATGCATATTATAGTGCATGTGTATCTATCGTATGACATATGAGTAGTTTCTAGTGATACCGCATATTATATGCATGATTAAAATATTATATGCACATTATAAGATATTACAAAATATAAATTTTACTCGCGTATTCTGTAATCGCGTATTATATAAATTTTAATTATATAAATATAATTCGCGTAACAATTTTTATACAGTTTACAATTTTTTTTATTAACACATCGGCTACGGAACTATTATTATTATCCACGCGCGCCTAATCACTAAAACAAAATCCGCCAACAGATGAGAAATGTAAAGACAGCTTCGGGTGGAAGGTACGAGACCGAAAGGAAAACCAAGGAAGACATGGGAAGGCGTAATCCAGGAAGCCTTTGACAGAAGAGGTTTGGAATGGAGAAGGAGAAGACGATTGGTACAGGAGAGGGATGCATGGATCAGGCACTATAAAAAGGATCCTCACACCGTTGGCGGTAGGAGAGTAAAAGATTAAATAAATCTTTCGGAGTTGTGCCTTTTACAAAAGGATATTATTTAACAATAGTGACTATCTTCCAAAGTACCAATGGTTATGGTAAATGAATACAAATACGTTAATCATTATCATCTTAACATAAATATACATAATCATGGTTCATAAGAAGGAATAATCATTTTAAATTGTCCTATGTAAAACTGGACTTAAACCTCAGAATATTTCTTAACGAATGAAAAACCATTATCCAGTCATAACATTTGTAGTTATTAATAAAAGGTTTCGACACTAGATGTCATTTTCAATTATTTTGATAAATATCTTGCATCAATTAGCTTGATAAATAACTTACAAAAATTATACGTCATAAAATCTGTAAAGTACAAACAATCACAATAACAAAGATGCATAGTTATAAAAAATATGTCCAATATATTAGCAGAATTAGGTACTAGGTACCTTATTAAATGTCATTTTTAAATATTTAAAATTTATTTACTAGGGGATCAACTGTCCTCCATGGTCAGCTGTTATTAGCTGATTCAAACTTTGATCTGTGTAATAAATCCTGTGATTTATATTTTAATGTTAATAAAAGTATCTTTATGTATTATAACACCATACAAACAAAAGATACAAAACAACAATAAAAATCAAAATCAAAATCAAATAAATTAATAAAAAAAATTTTTTCAATTAAAATATTTTTTTATTTATAATTAAATAAACTAAAAACTTTATGACTGGATAATGGTTTTTCCTCCGTTACTAAATATTAAGAAGGATTAATTAGAAATACCTAATGCCTTTTTATTTTATTTATTTATTTTTAATTTTTAATATGTATAATTATAATTATATAATTTATTCTTAAATCCACGTACTAATTTCTTTTAGAATTATTTAATCCCCTATCTGAATTTCCCCCTTTCCCCGATCCTTATTGAACTTAGCCATTGATGCCCAAGTTTCACTCCTCTAATTTAAAACAACCAGCCAACGAGAATACTATTAATATATTTTATTTTATTTTTATAAAATCAAAATATTGGTTTTAGTGACATTTTTATTTTATTTTTAAGGCTGTTGCCGAGCCTTCACCACTGGCGCACACTGTAGGCTTGAATTTAGCGAAAAATGTTTCACGAATTGGAAATAGACCTTCATATTTTTTAATGTTCTTTTCTATTTCTAACCTATATAGGACGTCCCATTACTACAGATTTTCGGCTTATATTCCTAGGGTTCATAGGCATTAAATAAATTTTAACCAAAATAAATTGAACATTTCAAGTCAGATTCGAACCGTACCCTCTCGGTTCCGACATTTTTAAGGTAGACAGAATTGCCATGGCCACCTCAACTTCCATATATATATTTCTTTGTTAATCCCGCATAACTAAATTAAAATTGATGAATGCACAGAACCCTAAGTGTACAACATCTTAAAAAAATCACTCACTGTTTGTGGAGTTAGGTGCTTTACCTTATTATTTCCTTATAAATAAATAATTCTTGTTCAATGAACAGAACGTATATAAATTGAATTTCGAGGTTGCTAATTTAAATAATTTTATTTCTAGACTTTTCTTTCTAGTATATAATGTACAATGGTTGCACCAATTTTAATAACTATTTAGATAGTTACATATACAGCTGAAAACATATAACAAAAGAGGGTTATCTTAAAACTTTTATTGTTTAAGATGTAATTCTGACCTCATTTTAAATTGTGTTTTTATATAACTCATTTACAACAGGAGGAGATCTGGCTCAGTGGTAGAGCACTGATTTGCAGTGACGAAGGTTTTGGGTTCAAATCTCGTTTGCTGGCAGACTTTTATTTAATCTATTAGCGATCCATGATGGATCCTGTGGGAACTAAGACCCTCCTGGGACTAAAGTGGGTACCCAAAATAAGGAAGTAAAATTTGGCGGTTTTACAAAAGTACAAATCACCTCCCAACACAACCGGAGTCCAAGAAACAATACTGATCAAGTCTCCACCAAGTACTGATCCCCAGACCCTCCATGGCTTGTAGCGCAACAGGCTTTTTTTTCTAGTTACATCGATTGGTTATGAAAGGGTAAATGTCACATTAGGATGATTATCAAAGTAAACAGTTAATTAATGTTAGTATATAATTTATATTTTTTATTTTGATTGAAGAAAAAATAAATAAATAAATTAACAAAGATGAATCGATGTATCTTAATGAAGCATATAAAAAAGAAGAAAAAGGCCTTCCTTGTCTTGTGGAAGTCATTGGTGTTCGGTCTTAGCAATTACGGGCCATGGTTAACATGATCACGTAATTCGTTTCCGGTCAGACGAGTCAATTACTCCCGTAATAATAATTTAATGTAATTGCCAATAATTTATGACACGGGCCAATTATTACTGAACTGTAATTGCACCACAAGGAGTGTTTGTTTTTTATTTTGCAAGATGGTTGCAGAGGATAACTGTGGAGCTTGTCCAATTAGAACAAACCGGGGTACTTTGGCGTACAAGGGATGACATGGTCATAACGAGCATGCTAAAAGTATTAACAAAATGTAAATCGCAAAAGAGATCTTGAAACAGTCAACAATTGAAGATTAAGAGATAGGATCTCAATAATCTGACTTTACATAAATAATTATGGTAATAAATAAGAATAAAATTAAAAACATTTTTATCACTGAAATTAAAAACACTAAAATGATTAACATATTTTTTTAAATTAAATAAAATGGGATCAAAATACTTTAAGATATTTACTCGATAAGTTTTTTTTTTTTTAAATTTTCCTAGAATGATCGCTCTATGTATGTTTCTGGATTTAGTTCAATTTTATTAGATATTGGATATCGTTCTAGTTATTATGGTGAAGACCGGACAACGGATTAATTTTAGTGACCAGTTTTACTTAACTACAATGTGTTTTTTAATTTATAACGTTTTGGGTATAATGCCATCAACGGATACAGATAAAACTGAAAATATCTAATAGTGGTTAAATTCATGACATGGATTAATGTGTAACTACATCTATTTGTAATAAGTTCTCAAATATTGTATAGTTGACTATTTTAAACTAAAACAAATGAATGGAAGCATGAAAAATATAAATATAATATTTAATTTAATGAAATTAAGAAATAAACTAATCAAAATACTGACATGTTCAATGGCATCATAAAAACAAAAAAGGCAGGTACCATGTAAACATCTTAGAATAACTAACCTCAATGCTTTGATAGTTTTCCTATTTACTTAAACAACAATATTTTGAACCAATTTTATTATGTCACAAAAACAAAAAAAAACAAAAAAACGAAATTAATTCTCTTTTTATTTTTTATTTTTTAATACTTAATAAATATTTGAATTACTTTTATTCCTATTCATTACCATAACTATTCATTGCAATGCATGTCTTATTGAACACGGCAGTTTTTGTAATATCTTGAATATAGAAATAAAGAAATCTTAATTGTATTTCGTCATTTGCCGTTCGAAGGAATGTCTTATGTCCTGTGACATAAGACAAAACTTTGGAAATTAATGAATGTTTAGAAATTTTATTTTCATATTAAGTTACCAACCTTTTTTCTGAAGTCAAAAATGATACTGTAATTAGCAACTGGAATTAAATCTATTTAATAATAATTAAATTTCAACTCTTATGTTTTGTTTTGTTTAGCAGCAAAAATCATATTTATTTATTTATTATATTTATATTTTCTTCTAGAACTTTTTTCATTGCCCCATTTCCAGAGGGGGTTTTATGCCCTGGGATCCGCTCCTATAAGAACTAGCGTAGATTACTTCCATATTCCGAAGGCCATCAAGCCAACCCCGATTCCTGAGCTCTGGACCCTAGCCAGGGACTCCTCAGACAGGATGTTTTGGCCTCAAGACGATCCTACAACAGAGGAGTATTGATCTTAACTTTTTTACCACCCCAGAGCCGGTAGCCGGGGGAGCGACCCCAACGTGAAATTGTTGTGTCCTGCATACAAATAAGGAGCCCCCCCCCTCGTGTACGGCAAGAACAAATTCTTGCGATGCTCTTAGCTCCGGATCGATAACCCTATACTCCTGGATCGGGCCATCAACGCCCAGTATTAGGTCTTATCTCCCTGCCCTACATGGCCAAGGTATATATAGGAGGCTTGGTATTTAGGCAACTTTCAAGAGGAACGTCTAGTTCAAGTATGTTTATATACCACAACAATACACATTTCAAAACACTAAAATTAAAAAAAATATAATATTGTATAAATATTATGAAATACTTATATTTATATAAACTAGTTAGGGGGCAATCCCTGCCTTAAGCTGTATAATGGTTCAAATAAATTCCAAAAAAGTTCAATAATGTCCAAAAGTTTTCTAGATATTTTTAGTTTTTTCATAATAAATTACCTATTTTGGGTTTATCAATCTTTATATTTGAACAGTTATCTTTGAAGTTCAGGTAGGTATTAAAAAAAATAGAAGGTATCTGTTATGTTCTGCTGGTTGTCGCTTTGAGTTGAGTTACAATAGGATATAAGAGATAAGTTTTAACTGATTATTCGTTCCATTTTTAATATTTTACAACAATACAAGTGAGCTTACGTATGGAAAAGAGATTGTAATTATGGTTAATGAGGAGTTTTCGGTAATTATTTCATCAAGAAATTAAAGTTTAGATATGTGTTTGCTGTAACCTTCATTTCTAGATGAAACGATTACCGAATTATACACAGTTCCCCAATTACATTCTTTCTCTTCCATACTGGCACATGATAGCTTTAATTTTTGGAAAATATTAAAAGGGAAACTAATGAAAAGTTAAATCTTGTTATGACTCAACTAAGAGCATATAGTAAGTACATTATTGACATGGTTTAATCGTTTTGTCTTATCATATGATGAGATTTTATAATGCTTCATTTTAAGAAAAAAATTATTTTTGTGTTGAAATTTCACTATTTAAATTTTTTTTTTTTTGGAGGTACCAATATTAAATCTTTTGAAATTACTTATTACCTAAGTTCTACTCATTCTACATTACTGTACCCAAAGAATGTGATTTATGATCATTCCTAGAACAATTATAACATAATATTATAGGAATAAAAAATAATTACTTGATTGATATTTTTAAAACTTTAATATCAACTAATTTACGATTATCATATATTATTATATGTAAAGGAATATCCTAGGTTATAATATACAAAAGTTCAATACGAGTCAAAACTGCCATAAGGTTTGAAAGAGTTCTTAAATGTAAATACAGGAAAAATGACAATGAACGGTTAATTTTGGAAAACACATCAGTCCTAAAAGTGTTTAGAAAAATGATAGCATAAGTTGTTTGAAACCTAAATGTTACATTATAAAAATTATTACACGATTTAAATACGTAAATTTATGATAAATGATGGTTCACAAAGTAATTATGTTTTATTCCTATATAATCGAACTAGATGTGATCATATTTCACCTTCTTTGAATACAATTTTCAAAAGATAAAAAATTTGTTTTAAGTGGTATATTTGAAAAAAAACATAAAAAGCAATTATTTTTTCTTCATAATATCAAAAAAAAACATGTACAATACAATTAAACCATTTTAAAAATGTCAGTTTTCTGTTACTTTCGGAGCTCCAAAGATAACTTTTCAAATATTTAGATAGATGAAGTCAAAATAGGTAATTTTTGATAGAACGAAAAATATCTAGGGAATTTTTTCAAAAGTTTTATTTTAATATTGAATAATTAGTGCATTTTTTAAAACATTTTATTATTTATGATAATCATAATAATAATAAAATTGTATTGGACAATCAAATTTAAAAAATGTTTATATTATTACCATGAACAGTAAAATGGTAATTAATCATCAATCAAATTGAAAGAAACAATTTTGAAAATAATTTTTGTAACGATATTAATAAAATATGTAAAAATATTCTTGAAAAATATGGTATTAAATGTATAAACTAACAATAACTATTGGTAGTTATATTTATAAATAAATTAAATGTATAAAGTATTAATAATATTAATTTAAAAACAATTCGCCGTTTTGTTTGTTATAAAAGATAATTGCTTTTTGATATTCTAAAGCCATCAAACTACTTGCCATCTCTAAGTAAGACGATTTTTATAAAAAAAAAGGTCCAATGATTTCCAATTTAAACTAATAAAAAAACATGTATTACTACAACCCATGAAGGGTCTTGGTTTCAGTACGTGGTACATACGTACTGTTTTTAGGACAACGATTGTGCAGGGAGGTGATTTGTCCGAGATCAGTGAATGAGTGAGCCCCAAGAGGGTCTCCAGATCCCATAGGGTCCATCCCCAGCTGTTAACAGATTATATAAAGTATCTGCTACAGCTGGATTTGAACCCGGGATCTTCGCACAACAACTCAGAGCTCTAGCACAGAGCGCAATTTTGATTAAAAAAGAAGCTGGTTCCTTAAAAAAATGAATGCCATAATTTTTACCTAATATGGTACCTAATACTACTTATGGACGAAATTATTCACTAATAGGTTTCGGAATTTTAAGAATGTGTACACTTTTAAATTTCTTTTTATTATATTTTTAGAATTGTGATAATAACAGGAAACAATTGATATTGTATTTTTTTTTATTTATTTAAAATAATTACGTGTATTATATTATACTCTAAGACATATTAGGTTATATATTATTCCTGTATTGCTATTCTACAGATACTTGTCCCAGAATAAATAAAGCCTTTATTATTATTATTATTATTATTATTTAAACACACTTTCTTGCTTTTGGGCTAAACGTGTTTTGACTTCATACATGTCACACAATATGAAAACGTGTTAATATTGTCTGTAACCTCACTCTGAGCCATTTTCATAGTTTTCTACTGTGTCATTCGGTTGGTTTCAGGGAACAACTATTTTTTTCCGAGAAAGTAAATTTTTCAATTTACTTTAAATTATTTATTAAAAGAAAAGTTATTTGTATTTAATTATTATTTATTTTTCAGTTTTTTTTGGTGTTAGACCCCCTCTAACATACCCTAATGCCCTGGAAACGGTAATACCCTAAAGAATACCCAGTGTGGAGGAATCTCTCGCTTCTGGAGGGCTGTTATTTTTGCCTACTGGAATTGTAGGGCTCCAGTGGCAGCCCAAGAAGCTGAGGAATGCGACAATTCCTGTCCCTTTGGACAAATAGCCACCAGTAAATAATGCATTGTCAATTAGTTTACCGACACTCTCTCAACACGACGCATCAAATAACCGTTTCTTTTCCCTTCTTGTTTTTTTTTCCCTTTTTTTTTCTTCCTTTCTTTTTTAGTGTTGTTTTGTCTTCGGTAGGACTTCTTCGCCTAAGGACATTTGTTATTAGGAAACTGAAGGGTCTCCTGCTAAACGAATTTCCACCCTCCTGCTATTTACAAAATAGGGTGCTAACAAATACCTTTTATCTTATACGTAAATATCTTAACAAAGTTATATCACTTTTTAATTTATTTATTGACATTTTAGAAATTTTAATTTGATATAGAAAACTGGGTTTAATGGAGATACTATTCGTTATAATTAAAGGTGTGAGGCAAAATTAATCAATTAACATTTTTGATAATAATAATTTAAAATATGAGTGAAAATCAAGTGCAAAAAAAAGTTTATAAAAAGTACGATCCCAATATTCAAATTAAATAAAATAACTAAGTTTGTATTTTTTAAATTAAATTACGATTTATATCGAATAGTTTGGTGCTGAAGGATCACTCAAAAACTATTCAAAGCAACTAAACTCCTACTACACTATGGTGATTGTGTACTACGAAAACATATATGGTTTGACGTAAATTAATCCTTTAAATATGAGTATAAATTATTTAAATGAGGAGGGGCATCATTAGCGAAAAATATTATATTAATTTTAAAACCACACTTCGATTTGACGATATCTTCTCCTTTTATTCAAAACAATGAGAAGTTCGAATTTATTTTTTTTAAAACAACAACTATAAAACGTATAAATGATAAATTAAGTATTAAGTTTTGCTATATTTCTTAACAAAAATGGTATATTAGGCAAAACTAGTTATATGAAACTGTTACTTTCGCTGTCAGTTTGTTTGTTTCATTTAACATCACATTATGCTGCAAAGCAGGTGACGCTGCTGAGTCCTAAATTTTTGTCCAGTTTAAGTCCTATCCAGGTATACAGAGAATAGGGATCTTATCTAATATATTTCCTCCCACAGGCTCGGGCTACCATTTTACGTCCCGTCGGAAGAAGACTAAAGAATATTCAAATTATGAATAACTAAAGATATTTTTCACCATTTAACAATGACCACTTGTGAAGCGCCGGTTGTGGCCATAGTTGGCTTTCAAACTAACTACCATTCTTCCCCACACCAGGTGACCACTTGTTTTCAATTTAATTATTCTGTTTATTTTAATTGATCTGTTTTTTCCTCACTTTTTTATTGAATAAATAAATTAAATGAGAATTATAGATATTGACAAAGTTTAGCATATAACTGCTTTTAAGAACTTAAAGAGAACTATAATAAAATGTTGTCCATTTTTTATTGTACTCGTTACTCTTCTGCTTTACCATTTTTTTTCTCCATTGAATTACATTTTTTTTTTAAACCTGTTACGTTTTGCAATCAAGTCTAACAGTTTTATACTAACTGTATAAATGTCCAACCGTGATTTTGATTTGGATATTGCACACTAATTAATATTATTAAACAGTTTACGTTTGATTTGTGCTTAAAATACTGGAGAACCATCACTTGCTTATGAATAACCATTACTGTGATATTGTGGTTTACAGTCCCATATTGGAAGGATATTAATTGTTTCTCGAGAGATTATTACCATAAAACAAGGAACAATGTGGTTTTGTTTTCTTATTTTGTTGTGAGGAAGGTAGTCTAGTAGTGTTTTATCAATTCCTACATTAAATTAGTAACGAAAATAATGTAACTTCTGATGGGTAGTCAATAAATGGGTAGTGGGGTGGCAATTAGGTCGAACGCTGAATTGCCATGCTGAAGGTCCCAGGTTCAAATCATGCTGTGGCAGATTTTTTTTTGATCAGTTAACAGGCTGGGATGGATCCTTAGGGATCTGGAGACCCTAATGAGGCTAATCAAGCCTTTTTAAACTGGATACCCAACGTAGGGGGTTAACCTGATAGTTGAGCCTGATCTCAGACAAATCATTTCCCTGCGCAACCGTTTTTCTAGAAACAGTACAGTCTCTATATACTGAACCAAAGACACTTCATGGGTAATAGTGGTTTGTTTTTTTCGATTATACTATTGTAAAGTGAACTTTTACAATTACCGCATCATGAACTTTATTTGTATATTAACTTTTAAGTTCATTTTATTCTTCCTAACACACATACCACAATAAGGCTATCTAGACCGCAGTACCACCGATCTGGGGATCAGTGGCAGGCTGACGATAAATGACAGGCGATATCGCAGTAGGAACCGAATCGATATGACGATGTGAATTCTCCATATCCTGGGGGGGAGGGGTAACAAGTCAATCTGCGGCGGATGGGAGACCACTTAGCCTGGGGACGTGATATCCCGCTTCGTCGAAATAAAAAATAGCTCTTGAGTCACCGGGGGTGGCTCCACGGTCACGTAAGTCTGCCGAGGAGGCGTTCGCTGTTTGTCGAAGTGTGCTGGGGTCGTGTGCTTGAGTGGTCATCGTAACGCATCAACTGCAGGGAGATTTGAGGGAATAGCGTGATGCTTTGTCCAATGGGCAAAAATAATTGTTACTTTATGTTTGGCTTTAAGCTCCCATTAAAAGATATCACAATATGGTCCATTGTTTACTCTAAACAACTGTAGTTTAATCAAGTTCCATATCCATAAAGTTATAATACTAATTTAGTGAACAGCCTACATTATTATTATTAATGTCAACAATAACTTACACAATGAATGATCAATTATAACTATTAGTGAATTCAGGGAGTGATTGTAAGGACAGCTACCCCCAAGAGTACTAACTTGCTTGGCAGAAAACAGAGCAACAGAACATCAGAAGAAAGGTGACCAAGAGATCATTAGTGCGTTAATGCATTTGTTCAGAATGATATACAGAGGGGATTCAGTTTCAGATGCCATATGAATGGGATATACCACTTCAATTTATTAAAAAGGAATAAAAACTAAATGAGCCAGTTATAAAGGATTATCTGTCTAAAGTTCCACCTCACGAATCATTGGAATAATCATAGGAAGAGTACTGCTTGAAATTCATGAGGCCTTTGTGGATATTGGAGAATACTAAGAATGAGACAGAAATAGGTGACTGCGTATACATACTGATTTATTTTGTGTTCAGTAGTCTTGTGCCAATAGCTGAATTGATGGATCCCAGTGCTTAGATGGGGACTGCATCCACATTAGGTTCTTAGTAAATCACAGGCGCTGGCTATTGAAGATCCGAAATTCTTCAAGCACAGACGAGGAGGCCAAGAGCAAGCAAACCCATCACCGAGAAAATTATGGTAGATGGGTATGTTGGGTTCTCAAATTCTTGAGTTAGAGCATCCAAGGCTGTTTGCGCTGAAAGGAAGGCTAACACTACATATTGACTTTGATGGTGTCTCACATGATTTCATACAATAAGTACTTTCGTGCCTTTGACCACATCTAAACAATGTAGTAGAGAATGGTTGTAATATGATTTTCTTTGACCGGATTCTTGATACCTAATGAAAGATTTCGTAATTATTACTTGGTATTGGGTAACTCCTGGGGATTTTTAAATCGAAAATGTAGTAAGGAAGAAAATAGTTGGGGGTGCAGTCAAATAAAAACACTAAATAATTTAAAAAAAATTTTCCTCCGTACGTTATCAATAAACTCATCCATGCCTATAATAACCCATCCACCCCCACCCTATCTCCACATCCGCCATCTACCTCTATATACAGATCCATGCCATATATACCCACCCTCTCACATAACATTCAAAAATCCTTACGTTCATATACGCATCGCCTTTAAATCCCACAACAAACTCTCCAATATTTATACCAAAGTAAAAGATCCCATTCCTCTTAAACAACGCTCCCATGTCGTCTACCGCATCCCCTGCTCTACTCCTAATTGCAACTCCTCCTACATCAGCGAAACTAAGAACTTCCTTAAAGACCGTATTTACCAACACAAATACTCCATTTCCTCCCATAACCTTACCGCATCAAAACTCTCCGAACACGCCTTATCCCTTAAACACAATTTTGACTTTGATAATACATCCATCCTAGCTTCTGTTCCCAACCATGATAAACGCATACTCTCTGAAATTATCCACATAAATTTAGATTCCTCCACTGTTAACCTCAAAATCGATTCAAACAACTTATCCTCTTTCTACTCACAAATTTTCAACTTACTAAAAAAACCTTAAATTAGTTTACCTTGTTATTCCTTCCCATTTTCATTCTGTTACTACTATAGTCTCTTTCCTATAATACTTATTTTGACCTCTTGACATCAAATCCTACTGTTTTATCACCCTACCTTTTCCCATTAATTTAGTCATTATTTTTCGTGGCCCTCTATAAAATAGTCATGATACACATTTAAATATAATAAAATAGTCAATATCTCTTAAAAATAGTCAATAAAAAATTACTATTAATATACAATTAACAAATAAAAATAAAAATTAGACATATTTTTGGCCGTCAGATATCGCTGGCAACACGTTCATAACGTATTTTTGGTCAGTTAGACCGCGTCCAGTCTTGCTCCAGCCTTCTGCTGCTACAGGTATGCACATTTTTATTACTCATATCTTCTCCTCACCCCTTTCCTTCTCTTTTTGGCATCCATCATATGTTATTATTATTTGAGATTTCTTTAGCATTTAACATCACTTTTTCATGATATTTTATTCTATTTCCATGCTCATACCATATTGTTACTTATATTTCTATACGGTCCTTGTATATTTGTCATACATTTATACTACTTCATACTATATGTATGCATTTTAAAACTGTTATACTCTATATTTATATCTTGACTTGCTACTGTTATTTTTCCTTTATTTACTCTTTAATATCATTTTGGCTATACCTTCTTTCATTTTACTAATGTAAACTCCCCAGGATCCTATTATCTTACATTTTATAGTTTTTTATATATATTCTACTACCTTTTCCATAATTTTACTTCTCACCTCTGATGTTTATACTTTTTCTTTTTAATTAACTTTTTGTCTACTTCCTTCTTTTATCTTTGTAAAAAAATCTTTTTGGCATCACCACCGTTCTGTACATTTTCTCTGTAATTTTTTTTATTCATATATATCCCTCACTTTTGTTCTAAATTTCTACCTCTTTACATATATATTTTTTCTCATTTATCATAAACTTAGTCTGCAATGTATTTTTATAGTTCTGTTATTTTGGCTGTTTTTCTTTCTTAGCTCTGAAGATGACCCACAAAGTGGGTCGAAACGTCGGCACATAATTAAATAAGTAACGACTTATTTAGTGTTTTTATTTGACTGCACCCCCAATTATTTTCTTCCTTACGACTATCTTCCAGTCAACCATCCCCTCGCTTCTCGAAAATGAAGTAGTAATTTTTTTTTTCAATTTCCGCAGGAGGGTCGGAGGGAGGAAACTTAGTTCCTTAGAGCATCTTTCTAAATTTCTGTAGCCGTTTGAGAACTATGTGCTATCACTCGTTTCATGGCTCTTTTAAATAAAAACGAAAACAGTGTAAAATTGAGACACATATCTGATATTTGAATACTTCTATATCCATCACTAACATAATTACTTTAAAGCAAGTCATGATAACTGAAAAAAAAATGTTAACAAATCTAGGTATAATCTAAATAAAACGCAAACTACCATCTTCTATAACCATTCTTTGTTCAAAGAAACCCTATGATGTAGAATTGCGACTATTAGAATTGTAAATATTAGTCATGTTTATGATTTGATTTATTATTAATTTGTTTATAAATTACCGGAAATAACTTTGAAATATTTAGGTATACAATGTGAAACAGATATCGTTGTAGATACCAGACAACTCCGACCCCACCAGGACTACTAGAAATCCTCCGAGAAGAAGACCGCCGCAGAACCTCATCGGAAGACAGCACCCCCTAAGGCGACGATAAATTATTAAGAACAATAGAACAATTGAACCCGAGGGCGGGGGTAACCGGATTATGAAGCGCTCACTGGATCCCGGCCCTGTTAATTGGAGAGCTCGAGTTTAAACAGCCAACTCCCAACTGGAGAACTTATCGGGATATGAGACCCCGTTTGCAGCGAAATCGAATTTGGGGACATGTCGGCTCCGCACTTCTTAGCCAACTTAGCCTACTCCTCTCTCCTCTCTAGCGCTTCCATAACTTCCTGCATAATCCCCAACTTACTCATTTACTCCTTCGTATACGTTTACACTGGATAGCTTTATTGATAACGATAGAGAAACCTAACTGAAATACAATAATCATAATTTAAAAAAAATCAGTATGACATAAATAAAACTGGTTCCATCTCAAATCAATTATTTTTCATAGTTATGTTGAAATATAAGATCTAAAGACCCTGAGATCTACTAGACTCAGCCGTCCTCCATTAAGTAGGTATCCTTAACCTGGGGAGGAGTCTCCTTGAGAAACCTTTTTAGTTGTACGGACTATTTTGAAAGAAAAACTTTGAGGTTGGTGGGCCTCGAAGTTTTCTTTCAAAATAGTCCGTACAACTAAAAAGGGTTCTCAAGAAAACTTCGAGGCCCACTAACTAAATATAAATGTACAATAAATACCCAGCACCAATAGATTAGAGTGGAGGGGGGTACCGATCACTGCTCATTAGCTTATATTTAATAACAAAGTTGCTGTCTCGATCCACTCTTGGATTAAGCTATGCAACCAGTATTTACTAGACGGCTAAAATTGTTTTCACTCAATTTTTTTTAATCTATTTACGCAGCATAGTGCTTGGCCCATTGGTTGAAATCCGCTGACCTAGAGTATTTCCTTCACACGGATCATTATCTAAGTATAAATATCGAACAAATCAACCTATTCGATTGAGATTTCGTCCATCTGGACCTGAATAGACACGACAGTGGATAGACATGCTCAAAACTTCACATAACGGGGTGAGAGGTATGACTTGCAAGACTCAAGTTTGTTTCTGTGTGGGAATTTTGTAAACTTAACGGGGATTCACTATTTACGACCCCATATTAGTTTTTTCTGCGGCTAATTTTCATTTGTTAGTAGAGTGTATAATATTGTTACATATTCTATTTTAAAATTTTCTATTTATATTTATATCCCATTTATCCCTTGGTTCTGTGCCCTGAATAATTGAAAAATTGGATTTCTAATCCAAGGTAGTGGGTTCGTTCCCACAGGTGATGCCATTTAACAATGCTATATTTTAGGGCATTACACATGTTTCAATATTTCAATTGATTTTGGGATGACAGAGTAATATCTAAGATAATTTAAATGTCCTAAGCATAATCTGAATTGGATTCTTTTCCTGAGGTTGGTTGTGTTAAACCAAGTTAATAATCAGTCAAATTAATACGTTGAAATTATACCATCAATAAGGCATTCATAAATATACACTGCATCTGCAGTAAGCACGTAATGAATTATAACGTATACACTTTATTAATACAAATTCTAATTTGAGCTATCATTAAATATTTAAATTGAGAAATTACGATTAATCAATAAGATATAATAGAAAATTGCCATAAAATACATTCAGAGCTTAAATTAAAACTTATCTGGTAAAACATGGGTGCAATTAGAGTTCTTGTTGAGGTATGTCATCCCGGGTTTGGCTGTTTCTTTGTTCCACACCAGCTTCCCCATCTTCGGTTACCGCCACTGATCTTCCTTCCAGAAGTCAAACTTCAACTCCCGCTTCCTCGGAATCTTTCCTAGAGTCTTTTACCAAAAGTTGAGTCTTGGACCCCCCTCTTCCGGATCTCTTTAACCTCCTTCACTACAATTTCTTGCTACTTACCTGAGTGACCAAGTTATATAGTTATTGTAACCGTCTTTTACTAATATGCAAATTCATATTTATTTCTATAATAACCTCTGGCACAAAAAGTTGAAGTTAAATATAAACAGCGATATAAATCACGATGTGAGGGAAATGCTCACTGGAGAACCTCTTGTGTAACATATATGAAGGACACCTCTCACAGGTTGATTGGAGGAAAAACCTGGCGGTTGAAACCTTCCGGGAAACCTTTCTGAACAACGGTATTCCGAGAGTTAGTACAGTCTCTACCTTTTACTGAACAGTAGGGGAACAGATTTTTTTTTTTTGTTTTTTTTTGGAGTTTACTCCTTAAGAAACGATTTTCATATTTAGCCCGCGGTATAAAAATTTTATGAGGAGTAAAATCGAGCGTTTGGCCCGTTACGTTCCTTTGCTCAAAGTGCATTGCGGCCCTTTTCTTTCTTTCTCGATAAGATTGTATTATTTGTTTTACATAACAGATAGAAATTGAAAGTTAAATCCCGATTTGTATATATTGTAAATAAATCTTGGAGGAATAAAAAAAAAATTAAATTCCGGTTAAATTAATAATAATAATGAAATATCTTAGTTGGAATTGTTCAGAATATTAAGGCAACACAGAAGATCTATGTGCACTTGGTAAATTTACTGTGACAATCTATAAACGTGTTATTATTGCTCAAAAATAAAGGAAAAACGCTATTAAAGCATGATTTCTTCGTATTAAACCAGCCCATGAATGCTGTAAAGAAGGATAGCTGTAGACAGGATGGTTAAAATTAAATTTAAAACCTTAAATTAAGGTTAAAAGCTTTGAACTAGTTAAGAAGATAAATATATAACCTCAATGTTACCTTTGAGCTTAGATGTTTTTTTATAATAAAATATTAATCGTATTTAATAAAGCAAGAAAGTAATAACTAAAAATCAGACGATGACTTCCTTGTACCCATATTAAACCGTGAATCACTAACACAAAAGTGATTCTGAATCAAGTATAAAATCTCCATGTACGACATCAAGTAATATTTCATGATCAGTGATTACATATCTAAGAATACACCAAAATTTAACATTAAGTAAAAAAAAAATTAAATGTAGACTTTTGCCTCCCATACAGTTTTCAAAACAATAAAGATAATTTAATGGTTAATTGTTATTTTAGGTTTATCAACACCCAGTAAACGGTCCCTCCCTGTTTTGAATTGTATAGAGTCAGCGGCCTTGTACCGGTTTGAGAATAAACCGCCCTCAGCGGACTCAGCCTAATGTTATGTCTTAAAATACCGAAAGGTAATATAAGGCTTTGAATTGTATAGAAGCATTACATTTATTTATTTTATTTGTATTGTTTTTATTGTAAATCTATTTTGGAGGAATAAAAAAAAAATTAGATTTATATATTATTATCAAATATAGTTTCCATTGATATAAAATGTTAAATACTGAAAAAATATAGTTTGTTGTTATAATAATATAATGTTTTAATATGTATCATATGACTCTCAGGTTACGATATTCAACCAAAGATCTAAGGCATGAAGGGCTACAATGTGGTTAACCGATTTTGAATTATGTATGAACAAATGTACATATAAATGATATGCCGAAACCGGTCAAAATGGATTCAGAGAAAATTAAAATATACTCGTGCACAATAATTTGAAAACTTCAATCGCTATATCATCGGCCGTAAGGTTTCATATGGAATTTGTATCAATGCATACAAAATGCCTATTATAAATCACACTGTTATCAACCATTAAAATAAAATTATTGGTATATAATAAAGGGGTTTATTTAATGTTAATTTAATTTGTTATGACTTTATTCTTTGAGATTCTTTGTTCCCCAATTTTTATTTCCACAAATATTTTAATTGATTATATCAGCCAGCTACTATAATTTTGTATTGCTGAAAATATCATTGATGGGGGAGGAGATTTGAGACTTGAATCTACTAAAAAAGAGCGCAGACGTATCAGCCAACCATTTCAAGAAGAATACAGATCCATAATGGATTTCTAAAGATTAAGTCGAGACATGTTGTGTTTTCTCTCTTAAACGCAACACCCACCAACTTCTCCTTTTTAAAGAAATGTTTAATGCAATTGTGATTGCTAATAGAGAGACTCAAATAACGTCCTCGGGGCTCTATGGAGTTGTGGCCAAATCTCAAGAAAATCGATTCCATAAGAAAAATGGAACAGACTGGATCGGACGGACATTCTTCAATATTTAATTTCTACCTTGATTGAAAAATAAAACCTCGAATTTTAACAATAGTAATAGAATTTCGAACAATAGTTTCTTAAATTATTAGTGGTACTCACAATATTCTGATTAATTGTTTTACATTATAATGTTCCAGGAATCCGAGCAATAGCAGAAGAAAACAAGTACTCTGTATTACAGACATTGTTCCTTTTATTTACTGGCTCTGTTCATTTGTTAATTAACCAAGGTTTTGTTTTTTCAACTAGTTGGTTTTTAAAATAGTAAAGTAATTGGCAACATAGGTAAAGACTTCACACAAAAATATAAGTAAAAGCACCTTTTCTCCTATTACGCTACTGTAATCAGCTAGACACTATGGCACATCTGCTGGTTCAAGAGAAAACATAAATTGCTTTTTAGTGAACACCTATGTTATATGTTACATTACTAAAACTAAGGTTAAAACCACAATATCTCCCATTACCAAAATAAAACCAGGTTCGTTTTTGGGTTCCAAGTACTATTGTGGTCTCAGTATATATTTTTACAGAATACATTTTTAGAAACTAGAGTTTTTTTTCCAGACTTGTGTCTTCCTCTGACTTGAACTTCTTGAAGTCCCACCCTTATTTTCCAGATACTTCATCCTCCACTGTCTCGTATCCTGGATATCGTGTTGGGAGGTCCTTTTTCTGCTTCGTAATGCCTTTTTCTGGTAACCTCTCCAGGCGGGGGTCAAAGCCTTCAGGATCAACACTGGAGCCGTTTTTTTACCACCAGACGTCTTTTCGTGTCAAGTGAGGTCAATAAATAATTTGTTTGTACTTTCTTCTGGGTAAGATGGCAGATGCTCAAGTTTTGATGAGTAATATGCTGTATTCGTATTTATTATAACTATACATTATAGAATCTGTAGAAATTCGTGCTTATAAATGTCTTATAAATGCGTGCTTAGTGCCAGGAGTAACTATTGCTTTCAGTCTCGTTGTATGATAATAAACTCTAATATTGAGTTTTAAATTAGTGTACATTTATTTATTATAAATTTCTAATGTTAGTATTCATTGGTGACCATATATTCAAACAACAACTTTTAACCCTCAATGGGAATTAAATAAGGTTATGTTGGGAATGATTAAATTCGGCATTCCACCCATTATTTCCATGTGATATGTCTGTAGCGCCGGTGAGTAAGCGGTTAAATGGAATTTTGTCCGTAGAGAGTTAAATATATCGAAAAGCAGATTCGTGCCAATCTCATAGCTTTAACTTGAAATGGAGTTTTAATATAAACGATAATTCCTCAAGTCAATGCATGACTTAATTTTTCATCAAGATAAGACAATTCAGCAGAAACAAAAGAAAACTCTACTCTTGACAAAATTGCTGCAACTCTCGCTGAAAGTCCCTTTTATAATAATCTTTCTCCCACTGGCAATAATAATCATTTGATTGCCATCGCCCATGATTTATGCGTAGTTTTTGCCTAGCACTTCTTCTCAGTGATGTAGTGAATCACCTTCTGGTAGAAAGGTCGCATACATCACCGAGCAATAAGTGTCGGCTGATAGGAATGCCAGTTTCGTAACTCAATGGCTCTCGATCTCATAGTTGCGATTCTACTTCTCGAGTCTTTTCAGTCAAAGGTTAAACTTTTATGATTATTGCTTAAATATGAGACACTCCCACACAGGCTCAGGCGAAAAAAAACATTCACATACAGACACACAAGATACATACTCCCTTGCACACAACCAAAATTAGGAACATATTACGATTTAACACGTTTGAATTCTTTTACCTCTACTTTTTCTTATTTTATATAACAATACGTACCTAAATACAAAAAAAATTATTATTTAAACTAATTAAAATTAAAATAAAAAAAAGATTCGTACATATTATTTCTGTTAATTTTTGGAAAAATAATATCAATATACTTTATTTATTTAATGGAAACAACAACTCCTTTAATATTTATTTTTTGGCATTATAATATAATAACATTATTTATAATAAATTATTATATACCATAAACCTATGGTAAATATTTAAAAATGAGTTACAGTTAATACAGTAAATTTGATACACATATTAAATATAGACATTTTAAAAATAACGAAATAATAAATTATGAAAATTTATTGGATATAGAAAAATAATACATGTTTCTTTCTTTTTGCTACAATGATTACTACAAGATTATATTATGACATTCAAATTGTTAGTAGATGCCACCTGAGAAATGCATTAAACATTATTATTTTTAATTGATATTCAAAATAAAAATTTCTTTACCAGTTTGGGCGCTAATTTCTTATGCGATGATGATTTACTAATTAAACTTTAAATGATCATTTCTCGAGTTTTGGGAAAAGAAAAGTTAAAAAATTTAGATTGGAGAATGAGTTAGATGATTTTCAATACATTACATCAATGCTTAATACATTGTATTATTCGTATTAATTGCCCCAAATTATATTACATATAAGTCCAAATGAACATATTCATAATTTCGAGTTATGCTCACCTGTAATATTTTTTCTATTATTTTTGTATTTATCTATTTTTTTGCAGGGTCAACTACATATATGAATAGTGGTCTTTCTTTTTAGGGATTTTAAATAAGTAATTATATGAAGATATATGTGACATTTTCAGAACGAGCGACCACCAACGTCAAAGTGATGTCTCTTAGGAACATTCCAGAACTTTGGAGTTATCATTATTGCATGACGTCTGTATCATTCGGAGTATTTGTCTTTTTGGACGAAAAAGAAATATGTCGGGCAAATTTAACTACTACAAAATAATAATGGTCTTTATTAAACTCCTGAACTCTTTAACTTTTAACTTTTATTAACTTTGAATTGAATATCGTTGAATATTAATACTTCGTAAAATTATTTTTTACGTTATGTTCTTAGTATTTACAGAAAAAATAGACTAATATAACTGAAATTTGTTCCGATCAACTTAAGAATTTTCGCTTGATATATGTAAAAAATACTGATTTGACTAAAAAACAACATCTAATTTGATTATACATGATGGAATGGAAATTTTCTCGCAAGGTGTTAATAAATTCGGTTATAAAAACTTTTATAGTCAGGGCGCTATTAATTACGTTAAACAGGCAACATTAGTGGCTTTTAAGTGGAACCGAATCATGGTCAGACTGAACCATAAAGGCCAACTAATCGTGGCCAAAGTGAACTCTAAAGACCAAATAATCATACACATTAGTTGGGAAAAATCTATATTTAGCGGAAAGGGAATTGTCAGCGTGACCAAATTCGGTTAACGGGTGACACAGTTGGAAAGCCGTCAATGGGAGATAGGTCTTAAGTATCTGTTTTATGGAGCTATGAATAAAGATGTAGCATGCATATTCATTGGCGGCATCTAGCGGCCTACACAGCCAATAGCGTTCCTTCTTTCTGTCAACGACTTTGCCCAACTATTTCCTTCGTTTTTGGGAGTTTTCTGTCGACATCCCCGGATCACGATGTTTATCAAATAGCCGCTCTGGTGTGCGTATTGTGTGTTGTGAAACTCTGCCGAATGAATGCGAACAAAAGATAAAACGACTATTTAGGCTCCAAACTCCGCACATGGTGTGCGTGAATAAAGAAAGATTTAGAATCATTTATATATTTGATTATAATTAAATGGAAATAAAGGAGGTTTGGAAAAAAAATTATATATTACAGGAATTTCATAAAAAAAATATTACAACGATTTTTGGGTAACTACTTCAATAAAACAATATACTCGGGCTGTATAGGACTTCAAAGGAAGTCTTTAGCCAACATAAAAAAAAAAAAAAAAAAAAAAAAAAACAATATACAAAAAATAAGCACGATAATTTATTAGGGGTATCATACCGACATGTAGAATTATTATTGACAAGGCAGATGTATTACAATTATTTTAGATTCTCGGTTACAAAATTAAATGACTTTTATATATGTGGCGATCAGGATCAAATGCGGAAGGGTCCAAAATTAAAAAAATTACTATTATCATTTTTCGAAAAAAGCAATTTTTTTCAAACACGACTCGTTGCTGCCTTATTTATCATAGGTTTTAATCTGAAGTTTCGGAACTATTAAGCATAGCTTGATTATGGAATTATGTTTTCTGTTACCTGCCGTGAATAGGCACTTTGAGATATTGAGGTCTTTCTGGGGCTCACTCAGCCCCATAATATCACTCAGCCTCTATAAAGTGGACACAGTTTTAAATGGTAAAGAAGGTAGTTGTAAATAATTAAATTTCCAATCTCTCATAGTTGAGCTAAGCCATTGAAAAGCTTCAACTGTTAAAGAATTCAGTAAAGAAAATACGTTTTGAATTATAACACGACAAACTATGAAGTGTATTTAAAAATAAACTACACAACTTATATAATAGAGGCATCAAGTAACAGAAGGGTTAATAGACACGCAGAAATTTGAGGAATGGTGAAAAAGTAGAAGGATTTTAATTTTTAAATATTTTTATCTTGAAAAGAAAAGATTTGTCCAGGACCGGGATTCGAATTCGGGTCTCCCACGCATCCGTCGTGGTACCCTGCCACTATGAGCTATTGGGTGGGAGTCCCGGGTTCGAATCCCGGTCCTGGACAAATCTTTTCTCTTCAAAATAAAAATATTAAAAAAAAAAAAAAAAAAATAGATTAGAAGGATTTTAGGTTGGGAGAGAAACTCAAAAGACGAGGGGACCACAGAAGAACAAGATCCGGAAACGGAAAATAGAAATGATATAAATTGTTGATTCGCAGTCCAGCAGTGAATGTAAAAAAAAAAAAAATTGATGAAGGCAATTTAAAATTTATTGCTGAGTACCAAAAATTTAAATTAAAAAATCAATACCAGAACACCACTGATTCAATTTTTATTAATTCGTTGTAATTTTATCTATTAATTTTTATTCATTAGTAGTATCCAATATCAAGTAATTAGACATAATTTAGACACATACAATGAAATACAAGTAGGTTTTATTTTCATTAAAGATCAAATTTTTATTACTGATTTATATTTGTATTGAATTTGCAAGAAAACCATGTCACGTTCACATTGTAAATTCAAGAAAGTTGTCCCTAAATTTTGAATAATTATAAGCAATTATAATGGAATAAGAATTTGCTAAAAAGTTGCAAACATAAAAGTACTCAAGTTTAGAAAAACAAAACAAATAAAAGTAATTTCTGGCCAATATCTTCCTGGAGTGGATGTAGGCGTGAATATTTAAACAAGAGAGAGCAGCACTTGCTGCCTGGATCCTGCAATTATCATGGCCGTGCGATGAAGGAGGCAGAGGCAGCCCGTACTGTAGAAAGCATTAGTGGAAATTACATTTCCCTACGCTCGGTTTTCTTCTTCACAATTTCCTCCTTTTACAGATATTTCTAACAGGGAACTCTCACTTACAACACCCAGACAAAATTTCCTCATGCCTACGAGTTGTTATTCCTTGTATGACTATCCGGACCATGTAACAACCATCCATGTGCAGTGTCTTGAGATGCTCATCGTATGGACATGTAAAATAGCACATAACATATCTAACAACATTGCGAATTCAGCGTAGAATAATTCAAGATTATTACTGTTATTAGTATTGAAGGGTAGGAGGTGTTACAAACATTAGTGTAAGATACGTTATTTATAATGTGAATTATTTTAACAGTAAACCATCGTCGAATCGAAGTCGATAATGGATAAAATTGTTATCATGGTAAGGTAATGCGCAGTGGATAACTAATTATGTTTAAGCAATAAATATGTTTTATTTACGCATATAAAGGTGGTTCTATGGAGTTTCTGTAAGCCGCATAAAATATATACTTATTGTTTCATCTGAGAAGGTTTAGGGATACAATTAGACCTTTATTATTATCAATTTATTCCTCCATTATTCTAAATTTATATTTCAAATTGTATATAGTATTTCAAATATTGTTGAAGACTTTTTATAACTATGTTTTTCTAAAATACTGCATTGTCTCATGTAAGTATTGTAATTTAACTTTTATGTTTTGTTTATAACCAGTATTGATGTTTTTATACACGATGATAATGATCATGTCATTGTTTCAGCTAATTCGCACTCTTCCCGATTACTTCTTAAGGTTAAATTCATATGGTGACAACGTACGTTTAGTAAAAATCTAGTATTATACAATTCATTTTTTTAGTATTTAACGTAATTATAAAAAAATAAAAATAAATAAGTGAAAGATATATTGTTTTGCAATATTCACGTTTTTATACATTTCTTGGATTTTATATTTTATGTGTTAATTTAAATACTTCTTGTTTGTTTGATTAAGGAATATTCAACAAAGACGTTGAAAATTATTTGTTACTATAATGTTCTCTATAAGTCTCTGAATAGATATTTTGGCAACAGTAGTTGAAACGGAGTAGATATATATAGTGGAATTTATAGTTATTTATAAAAATTAAAAAAATAATAAAAACTATAAAATTTTGTACCCTGATATCAGCAACCCTTTCAAGTTTGAAGTCCATTAATGCCAAATTAATGTAAAGAATAAGAAAGAAAGAAAGAATTTTCAGCATATTTCCTTGTTTCTAGAACAGTAATTTAAGGTCTCAAAGTTAAGGATTTATTTTTTCAAAGAATATATTTCCCTTATTGTTTTTTTTTTCTCACACGGACAAATTTGAAAGTTTGTTGATAACAAGAAGATAATAATTAATAATACACTAAAAAAACTATCTGCAAAACTCAAAACCGCTACCAAATTACTAATTCACACAAAATAAATTGGAAAGTTAGTTGTATATGTAGTCCATGAAATAGTGTAACTATACCAAACAGCTTAAGCACTAGATTTAATGTTTTGTTTCGAAATTTGTTAATAAATAGATTTTTCTTCAAAATAATTCAAGAATTCAATTCCATAAATAACTCATAGCGTAATAAATCCATAAAACCAGTAATAAAAAAAAATAGACACATACAGAATTGTCAATGCTCCTAAGCATAATACCGGATCATTACAATTTCAAGGTTGACGGACTAATATAAAATTTAATTCAAAGTATCTACTTAAAATTATCACTTTTTATCACTATGTTATTTTAATTTACTTATATTCAACTCAATTCAATTAGTATACTTTTTAAGTTTTGCATGCCGAGTGTTTCAATGCTATACCTATTCAAGATAAGTAAGAAAATATTAATAAATCCGTTTGGGGCGTTTACAAGAAACAGTTAAAAAGCCACTTTTTCTTTACAATCGTTGAATAGCTAATTTTACAATCGTAGAAAAACCAAAAGATTCTTATTTTGTAAATGAATCAATATAATATTCGAATAAAATATGAAATTTTCATCACATAAGTAGTAATACTCATATCTTATTGTTTTATTTCAAATAACACCTGTATTTCATTTTGTAATTTAAACCATCTCCACTTTTGTATCTGGTTTCCTCTAATATCATTTTTCTATATTTTATCTTATCTATTTTTATATTTTTCAATTTTTAATCATCATGGTTATTTGTTTTTATCTTAATCATCTGCCGGTGTTCCTCAAGGTAGTATCCTGGGGCCCATCCTATACACGATATATACAGCTGACATCCCAACCCATCCAAGCACTGTCCTCACTACTTACGCTGATGACACATGTGTGTTATCAGTTAATAAGGATCCATTTGTTGCATCCCAATCTCTTCAATCCCATATCTCACACCTACAAGAATGGTGTCAAAATTGGAGGATTAAAATAAATCCTAACAAATCCCATCAAATTACCTTCACCCTTCGTCGTAAACCTACGAATTCCTGTCCTACTGTATCGTTTAATAATACACCACTGAACCCTGTCGAACAGATACGTTACCTAGGACTCCATCTGGATAAACGTCTCACTTGGAATCCTCATACAAGACTGAAAAGACAAGAAACTGCTCGACGTTTTCGCCTACTTCAACACTTACTGGACAAACGCTCTAAGCTACCAATTAATTACAAAAGACTTATTTACATGACAGTCATCAGACCTATTTGGGTATACGGAGTTGAGCTTTGGGGCTCTACTAAACCATCCAATTCATCTCGTATCCAATCCTTGCAATCCAAAATCCTTCGTAAAATCCTCAATGCTCCTTATTATGTCACAAACAAACTCATCCATCATGATCTTAATATCCCATATGTTACTGATTTGGCCCAAACTAGATACCTATCCTTCCATAACAAGCTCCATACGCACTTGAATCCGCTAGTCTCTCAGCTTGCTTCCCATACTATTCCTGATAACCCTCCGAGGCGTCTGAAAAGAAGATGGCCTCGAGATCATCTACTATAGAACTTTATTGGAGTGCTATCGATGGGTAGTTTCTCCACAAGTGTTTTCATGTCATATTATACATTTTTGCACATTTACTTGATATAATACCATTATAGTTGTAAATATCATTGAATTAAATAAAAAAAAAAAAAAAAATCTTAATCATCTAGGTACCCCTGACATATGGGTTGAACGTTCAATTTCAAATAAATAATTCAACCCTGTTAAAAAAATCATTTCTCTGATCTCTAAGCAAACTAATTTCTTCCCCATATATTAATGATCAACTATTATTATTCTAGATATTAATCATTCAAAAGATCATTGTCAAAAAAAAGTTTATTAAAAATTATTATTATTAAAAATTTTTAATAGAGACATTTGAAAATTCTGTTAGTTAAAACAAATTAAAATTTGAGTATTGGTAAAGGTAAGCATTCTAATGATGATTTTGACATTATTTTATTACCCATTTGAATATTTTTAACTGCTTCAGTCTTTTTTTATTTTAACTTATGTCATTATTTCTATGAAACTTCAAGTTCAATCACGATAGAGCTTTAAAAAAATAACACATTTTGGAAACGAAATATCAGCTATGCCGTTTCTGAATTGAAAAGGCGTCAACCAATACAATTTCTACTTTAGGCTTAACTTAAAAATTCCAAATTTTGAATTAAGTCGTTCTTTTGAAGGACCGATGTGTCATAGTACGTAAATACAAAATTTTATTTTTCTGCACTTAATCGTTTGTGTCTAATACGAGAAACACATTTATGAATGCTCCTTCATAAGTGACGTTGAAATGGATTCAGAAAAAGCAAAAAATAAATATCGAAATAAAAAATTGATAACATTTGTGATTACAATACAATACACTGCTTAGAATAATGTAGCATACCATAGAATTGTCGTAGTACCTGTAACATTGGCTGAAGCAAAAAAAAAAAGTCGAATCAATTACAAGATGAGTTTGGAATTCAATTTAATTGGATGGTGCTCAATATTGATTTGTAGATGAAAAAATTGATTTTATTAAGAGCATAAGGATAACTATAACATTGACAAACAGATAGCTTTATATAGCATAAGATAGCTTCCAAAAACTATTGCTATCAGGATGTGCTGTAGAGTTGGGTAAGGAGGCCAGATATAGCTATCAACCTGGAGTGCGATAACTACCGAGAGGTGAAGTAGCTATCGTATGCTCTGACAAATTACTGAAGAGATAGCCCAACGGTAGCTTTCGAAATATCTACGTCTTATCGTCAGCTCGACTTCTACTACAACTACAGGCATCGACTGCCAGGAGGCCATAAATTCATTTGTTTGTCAGTATATTTTATCATTCTGTTTAATTGCGAGAAAGAATTCGTTTGATCATATGGAACTTGAACTGAGAATAATGAGGTTTATTGGAGTGGTAGATAAAGTCCTGGAACAAATGGAGAACTTCAAACACCTGGCAGTGCAACTAAACAAATTACGCATCGATTTGGAAATGACCAAGCGAATCGAAGCTGCGGGCACGATGTTTGAAGCGGTTAAGGTGGGATTTCTGAACCGAAGAGAAGTGGAAAAGGAAACGAAAGTGGGTTCATTCAAGTCAACATTCCTTTCTATCCTCACGTACTCTTCAGAATCCTGGACGCTGGCAAAGAAGCACCAAGCCAGAATACAATCAGCAGAAATGAAATTTCTCAGGAAGATTGAGGGTAAAACAAGAAGAGACAGAGAGTCCAAAACACAACTATTCGGTTGAACCTGAATGTAAGCCAAGAGGACATAATACGATGATTATCATTTGTAACAGGTAATTGATAAATAAAGAAAACAAGTTAGTCTAAGATAGTAAAAAAGTAATTTTGTTTCGGTTCCAGCAACTCATGATGGAGGTTTCTTTCCAAACCCACCGCTCAGTATTACCTTCCTAGGCGTTATTTATGGGCTATGGGACCGTTTGTGGAGCTTCTTTCGGTTTTGATCACGATCTTTTTCACATTTTATGGTCGTATGTTATACAAATTTCACCGCCTGTAATCATTCGTTTCAAAAATGACTCGACTTCGTTTGGCTTCAGTAGCGACTCATGTCATTCACTGTTAATTCACGTAGTACCCCAGTATCAAGCTTCTTGTATTATCCAGTCTTATCTAGATGGTTCAAAACTATTATATGGTCAATTTTATTCCTAAGCGATATCTCAAGATCAAATATGTAAGTATACGCCGAATATTTGACAATCACATACTTTTTCAACGATTGGCCGGCATTAGCGATGATCATCTTTAACAGCGAAATATCCGGAACGGAGCTGCATTTTCCTTGTATTTAGTAGAAAAAAGGCAAAATATGGCAAAAATGACCTTCTTGAAAAAGTAGAAAATAAGTTTCAATATATAGAGTTGTGCACAAAAGAATTTATTTTATCGTGAACAAAATGTGTGGAGTAATGTTTCGATACTTTCTAAATGACTCGTTTATATATGACTAAATGACACGTTTATATCATTTATCAATACCAGTCAATAACATATTTACAATTGACAACAAGCACATTACGTTTTTTTAAGATTAAATGAATTTTTGTTTATCACTATATTCTTATTTTAAACTTATTGAAAATTATTTTCTGCTGTGTAGTTCGGCTATCAAAAAAAGTTAGGTTGTTGAACTTTTTTTTTGTTTTTGTTGCAAAACATACGGAACTCCCCAGTTGATCTTGGCAGTAGTTATATACTTGTTTCAAATATTAAGCAATGTATGCTTACCTAGGTACTCGGCACAAGAAATTTCCGAGTCTTCGGATATGAATGATCGCTAATCGTGTGGATCTTGGACAGGATAATCAGATAAGCTTATCAAGTTATTATTGTTTTATCAACGGGTCTTGAGAAGTGTGCAAAGTTTCAATTTAATTCATCGTTTCGAAGTGGCCGAAAATCGAGTTCGACGATTCCGTTACATTTCTACATACAGACAGGCTACAATGGAAGCTTGTTAATATCATTTTTTTTTTCATTTATACCTAATGAATTGATGTCTAAACATCGACATACTGAACCTCCTCAACCTTCACAATGACATATTCTCGATTTGTAACAATCGATTTTTACCGCACCATCCAATTTTGTATACAACAAAAAGAAGTATGTATTGGGCATACTTGATAATATATCACGTTTATATCAACTAATAACATTCAGACCTGCGATTGATTTATTCTTTGCACAAAAATTTAAATTAAAATTAAATTGAAAACTCTTTTTCCAATGTACGTCCACTTGTCTTCAGCCATTAGGCCATCTTCCTAAAGTAGTCCTGTCAAGACCTACTCCTCCCGAAATCCCCTTCCTCGAGCAGCCCTCCTCCCAGCTCCCAAGTACCCCGGCTTATCCTTCGCGGCTATTAGACAATCCCCAGTCGAGGAGCGTTAATTCCCGCTGAAGAAGGCAGGGGCAAAAACAACAATGGCTCTTCTGCGAACGTGATTGGCTGGCTAATGGTCTACGTGAGTTCCTTCTTCGTAGTCCTAGGCCTGGCCTCAGGGTAACTACTGCTTAGTATTAACCTCAATAATTCATAAATAATAGATCATGAATAAATAAAATATAATATTTCATTATAGTTTTAATTTAATATTTTCAGGAATAACTTCTTTTTTGCTCACTACAGAGGCAAGTTTCCCCTGAACTTTTTAATGTGGTTTATAAAGATATAAATATACAGTGGTCCATCTTTAACTACTTTGTTTTCATTTAGTATATAGATGTTCTGTACCTTTAATGGTAACCTGTTATAAACTATGAAACTGTGCAGCAATTGATAAATAATCAATATTTATTACACGTCCAAAAACTAGGAAGAAGATATAAGTATTGTTCCGACAGTTGATGGGGTAAGGTAACGAGGAAAAATATTTTATATTAAAAAAAAAGAAGAAAAAACTGATCGATGTTGTATATTCGTTCTATTAATATTTTTTTTAAAGTAGGAGAAAATAATGATGTTTACATTGAATCGGAGGAATGAGTCATAGGATTGTAATATATTTACATTTAATTTAATTAACAATAATTAAATATTTGTAAAAAATCACATGGCGAAATAAAAAAGATAATTCATAAGCATTAAAATTACAGTAAAAAGTTACAAGTATGAGATAACAAAAGCATTGATTGAAAAGCCAACAAAAAGAATAATAATAATAAAAAATGCCTGAAGAAAATCAACATTGCAGGAACTACTTAAACTTTCGAAATTACTATTTATTATTAAATTATCTCTACTAACTAAATGTTGGTATAAAAAGGATCTGAATTTCTTTATATAAAAAAAATAAATAAAGAAAAAATGGAATCGAAATTGAATTAATGATTACTAAAACCTATCAATCTTGTAGATTTAGTTTGTGTCATAATAATAATTTATAATAAAAATAATAATAAGTTCTATAATAATGAGTGTTATAATAAAAATTGAAAAAATGTAGGCTACCGATACTCAAGCTTTATTTATATTATCATGGAATTCAAAGGGAGTTAAAAGATACCAATATATTTATACTTTCTAGGTCCTTTTCAAAGACATTTATCGAATGGGGTTTATGAAATCAAAAGATTATTGAGACCCGAGGATTATTTAAAAATTATCTAGACTCGATATATCAAAATATTCATATATTACTCATATATGCTAACATATGATATTCCTATAGGTCCCGTTTTTACTAATCTTTAAATATCATTAAAATTAAATTAGTTTTTTTTAATAGTAATTTTTTAATACTGAAATATTGATTATATTCACAATTGACTTTACAAGAAGGTACTAAACCTACTAATTAAAACACAAAGACTTTTTATGTTCAGAGAGTGGTGAAGGTACAAGTTACGGCAATCGCTAAGAGAGAGGTAGAGCTCGCTATCGAGGAGATAGGGCTAATTGCAGCTGTCCTAACTAACGCATTCTTCTCCTATCGATAGTGTCTGAAATATGGCATGGGTATCGATATAGCTAATAATAGCTCTCTCGAGATAGGGTATAAATAAGTTTAAATAGCCATAGAAATGATACGGCCACCGTGAGCAATCGAAATTTTATCACAATACGGAACATCGTAGGAAACGAAAATGGCCGAAATACGATATAGTCAAATTATATTAATCCTTCATTTAGAAGCACTATACATAAATAGGCGGACAATTAAGTAAAGTTTATTCATCCATTATTTTAAAATTAAAAAGCAATGATTCAAGAATCCTAGAAGCAAGGGTAAGAAGAGTTACCGACTGCCAGATTGGAGAGGAGCAATTTGGATTCAGAAACTCGAGGAGTACACAGGACCTGATTTTCAGTTTGAGGCAGGCCATGAAGAAGTCGGTCGAGAAAGGTAAATAACTTTCTGTCTCCTTCGTGGATTTATAAAAGGCATTTTTCAGAGTCAAAACTGAGGACATAGAGCGAGCTCTGTCGGAAAAGCAAGTGGATATTGGCACGATTCTGGCAGTCTACCGAAAAACAAGGTACATTATAAGAATTGGCAACCACACCTCCAAGGAGTTCGAGACGATGCAGGGAAAACGCCAGGGGTGCAGCCTAAGTCCCCTACTGTTCATATTGGTGTTGGATTGGGTGCTAAAGAGAGCCAACCCAGATTGCGGCGTTTTCAACTAGGGCATAGGAACTAACAGCCTACTTTGTATACAGTTCTCGCTTTTGCTGACGACCTCGTCGTGTTCGCTGAGGATGACCGGGACTTACAATACAAGTTAAATATCATGCAAAAAGAGTTGCCGAGCATTAACATGGGTATTAATCCAGATAAGACCAAATTCATGAGAATGGGAAGACGTCCTCACCGTGTTATGAGAATATTGAGACTGGAGGGATCTGCCCTAGAACAGGTGAAGGATTTTAAATATCTAGGTGCCTGGATCAACGAAAGCGGTTATATCGATGGAGAGATGACGCAAAGGCTAGGAGCAGCTGGTTGATTGTTAAACGCAGTCCGGAAGGGTTTACTCGACCAAAGAGAGGTGACGACGAAAACGAAGATATCTGTCTGCAAGTCCATGTTCCTGCCCATCCTATCTTACTCCTCCGAATCATGGACCCTTACCTCAAAACTTTGTGTTCAAGGGCAGATGCAGACAATGGAAATGAGATACCTAAGAAACGTTGAATAAAGGACTAGGAAATATAGGATCCGCAACACCACAATGAGATCGAACCTCGAGGAACAGCCGGTAGAAACCACTCTTGAGGAAAATAAGCTAAGGTGGTTTGGGAACCTCCTGAGGATGAGCATGGAGAGAACGGCCAGGATAACATATGAGACGAGAGTAGACGGAAGGAGACCAAGAGGAAGACCACGGATCACCTGGGAAGAAGGCGTGCGGGAGGCGCTCAGGAAGCGAGGGCTATTCTGGAGCAGGAGGGGAGAATTGGTTCAAGAAAGAGACACCTGGGACAAGCTCTATACATGGCATCCCAAAAGTGCGCAGCGGTAGAGAGGGGAGGATTATGATGATGATGATGAAAAGCAATAATACAAAAAATATTTTAACTCCGAAACAAATTGAGAAATAATAATGATAACCTGACCTAGTAACCTACCCATAGTTTCTAATCTCTTAACTGATTCCGTATAATTGTAGTAAAATAGCATATTATAATTGTACTGATTAAGTAAACATTTTTAAGAATTGTTTTTGTTGATGTATATATTTTTAATAATTTAATTCATAAGGAATTAAACAATGGTTTAAAAAAAATATATACAACTCACCTCTTACTTCATAACTCAAAGATTTAAAACATCTTTACAAAAATAAGGTTTAACAAATTCTGAAACATTAAAAAAGGTAAAAAAAATTCTTAAACCGTGATGATAAATTTAGATATTAATTATTTAGTAATGCACTTTCAGAGGTATCTATACCTGGTGTACTAATGGTTAGTTCATTTTTAGATTTATAAAAACGTTTTTTAATTGTAATTATTGTCTTTCCAGATAATTCACTTATAACTTATTGAGTTATATACGATGTTTGTATGATGCACAATGCTTTTTAACAATTGAAAATGATTTAATAACTTAATTGTCGAAACGGTTTTAAAACAGTAAATAATTGTTGAGACTGGAAACTGGTTTTCTTGCTTGAGCATGGTTACTAAAAGATTGCAGTCCAGTGTAGTATATACGAATTAAAATGAATTATTTTAATCCTTAAATATGAACAAAAAAACGAGGAACAGAAAAAAATAATTAAGTAATTAATAAACTAATGGTGAAATACCGGGGTTGATAAGTAAAGTGATTAATTATTTATTAATTTACAGAGGGTAACTACCCATTGTAACAGCTATATTAAAAAATGAAATAAAAACAGTACCATCATAACCGTCATGAGTTTTGAGGTTCTAAACATGGTAGAGACTGTGCTGTTTTTAAGGCATCCATTATGTAGAGAGTCACACACTACCACTGAGTTTTCCCCAACTAAGGATAGACCTTTTCTTTGAGAGCTGGGTGATACCTAGGAGGAAGTATATTCCCATATTGTCAATTTATCGCTGTTAAAAGATTTAATAACTTGGCTGCCTTAACCAAATTCCAACTCGTGATCTACACCTACTCGACCACTAAATCTTTTACACACTGACCTACCTCGCTCGGTTAAAAAATGTAAATAATCCAAAACCCTTCGTAAAATTTCTAACGCTTCTTACTTTGCAAAGCCATTCGTATTGTCCCAATTGCTGCTGATTAGGCCTGAACCTGATATCAATCATTTCATAACTAACTTTATTCCCACTAATTTCAAATCAAGCTACTTTGAATTCCAGATGATTCTCTGAGGTGTCTGAAAAAAAGATGTCCTTGTGACCATCTAAGTTGTTATTGTTATTTGAGTACTAACAGTGGGTAGCTTCTCTACTTGTCTGTATCCATTTCATTATGAATCCTTCATGTCATCATATTTACTTTTTGCATTGACATAATACATTTGCTAATTTCAAAAAATAAATTTTTTAAAATTTATGATTGTCATTATTTAACAGCAATTAGTACCCTCTCACCTTTAAAAATAAAATTTCACCTCTGCTTTTCTACTTCTTTTGTGTGATGAAGTAAAAAGTTTTCTTTCTTTTCCTTTACCATGAATGTTCCACCCTAAAGCATATTTCTCGTCGCCTCCATCAAATGTTTTGACATGTGTCTTATCCGCTCCCGTTTCTTCTTTCTCATTTCGAGATGGGTGAGTTCTCCAGAGATCTATTTAGGCTACCAGATCGTTTTTCATACTTCCCAAACCATCGGTTGTCGAAGGTTAAAAGAGGTCCGGTGACAAGTACTGTTTCATTTCATTTTTTACTGGACAAGACTGACAGAATAAACAATAAAAAAAAAAATACACTAAGACATAGAGAATATAATTAAAATTAAAATGTAACGTATATTATCAATTACAGAAAAGGCTCTTCTATAATTACTATACTACACTACTATTACTATAGTACTATATTATACTATATATATATATATATATATATTTCTCTGTGTGTGTGGAAGAAAATGGTCCGGGTTGAGGAACAAATCAAAAATTGATCACCTCCACCCGGACCATTTTTTTCTACATATTTTATAGTCGTAGTTTATTTTTGTTTTAGTATTATAAAATATTCGAACCAGAATCCATCTTTAATGACAACATTTTGTAGGAAGGTAAATAAATAAAAGATGTTGTACAATGAGTATCCATTTCAATTGATGACAACACTAAATGATATCTTTAATTGAAAATCTTTATATCTTATTTAAAAAATAAATACTACCTTAGTTATTCAAAATCTTAATAATTTGGTATTAATTAATTAATTTTATATACATGTTTTATTTGACATGCAATGTAGGAATTCGAGAATTACGTGATTTCTTATGATAACTATGGTTTCTCAGCTTATTAATCACTCACCAGTCAGGATGAATTGAATTAATCGATTAAGGCTGTAAATTTTGTATTCAGTTGGAAGTATGTAATATACCTTATTACTGGGAGTAGCGTCAGTCAGATAGAATATTAATTTTAATTAACGTGATTAATTGACAAGTTACAATCAGTTTCAGCAACTTGTCTGTCTTAGGTCAACTTCTCCATTTAGTTTATATGTCAGGGAGTTTCAAACAGCTGAGTATTATATTGGTATATAATGTTTAGTCAGTCCTGAGAAGTTCCTAATTTTAAACATTAATCATCCACATATAGGTAGGATGATGTTTTATACAAGAATGGAAAAACAAAAAGAAGGAAATAAACACTCTTATTATTTCCTTATCCAAGAGGATAAATATATTGCATAAAAATTAATTCATGCTATTATTTTTTTTAAACTGGTTCAATTGAATACAGGTGTTATTCAGATAGATGCCCTTATCGAGATGAAACTGGAAGTCAATAGTTCAAAAATATAAGAGCTTAATCTAGTACTGTTTTAAAAAAATACAAAATGGCATTCTTCCTATTGTACGCAAACTATCATCAGTACGCAGAATCAAAATCTGGCATAAATTTGGTGACATAAACTTCATTAGCTTAAATTAAATCTAAATAAAAAAAAATGGAGGTTAATGGGACACCCACATTAGATATTTATGACATTAAATATTTTGAAAAAACATATAAATATTGAACACCTCTTATGAGAGATGTGTAGGGCTCTAAAATAATTCCAAAACTGTTCGATTTATTCCCGGAGTGGATGATGTCGACTCAGTGGGAGACGCCCGATTTACGAACCCAACAAACAGATTTGTGGATCAGACACGCGCCTCGGGCTATGTACATAACTATAATAAATATAGATATATATTCGGGTGTTTTTTGTCGTTCGTTAGTCCTAAGGCCGTAAACGAGTGATTAAGACGTCTGTTGGGAGTTATGTCTTTGTTTTCTGACTCCTGCTTGAGTGGACAAGGGGGCCAACCTATCTTAAATATTCCTAGGGTCAATTATGTATTATTTATGGCATTAGCTCCGAATAGTATAGCTTGTATTTAATGATTTCCATTTTGGAACGTCCAGGAAGAAATTAAGTCGTTAAATTCCATATAGGATCGTTGATGAAAAGATGATAATTGGTATTTATGAATGCATTACTTCGTTCTATAAATTTAGAATACTATGGGGTTTACATATGATATGATTACCAACTTTCCAGATATAAATAAAAAGTTTGGAAAAATTATTGTGAGTAAACATTGCTTAATGAAACCAAAACCAATTCCCATTTTTTTAAAATCATTACCATATTAATATTTTCTTTCAGGTATTGGTCATGACTTCACTTTGACAGTAGTCATGAGAAGATACTTTAAATAAAATTAAAATTGATAAAAAGGGGTAAACTTTTTATTAGAAGTACAAATACGCTACTTTTGAATCTACTACTCCCTAAAGCGCTTTAATTGACAATAAGGTTAAACAAATATTATCATCGGTTAAAGTATTCTAAAATGATGAATGAAAATAATTTAAATCTTTCGATCCTCGATAAAATGTTTACTAATGAATAATTATTTAAAAAATAAAACCCCTAGATATCTAGGATGATGCACCATGCCCTCATTTATTATAATTTATCATCTTTCAGAAGAAGCTAGACATTAAACAAATGTTGCTACTTGTAGTTTAATTTCAATTTATTTTTGGATTAAAGTGATCAAGTTGTTTAAAAAAAATAGCAATTTATCTTCACAGACATAAAAATTTGTTATTTATTCTTTCAAATTTAGGTACCCGATATTTGAAATTTGGTATCATTCTTGTTATTATACTGTAGTCATAATAAAAGTAATTGACTAATCATTCAATATTTACGACTGCTCCTGCATTAAAATGACAGTCCCTTTTTTTATGATTGCCAGTCGTGTCAAAACTAAAAAAAAATTTATATTGGTAGTTTGATGGACAGCTAACCAGAAGAACCATCTTTATTCGTTCCTTCAGCACATCTAAGTAGTGTGAATATCGAACCCACCAGCTTATAAAATAATTTATGGGATTTCGAAAAATCATGAGAGCCGTCTGATTTAAAAAGATGAACAATGTAAATACACTTCCATGATGAAATTCACCAGAAAATAAATTTTTTTAAATCAACCAAACGATATAGCCTCACATCTTACCGTATACAGCTGGATGCATTACTTGTTGATTACATTGATTGATTGATTATTAAATAATCCTTTACTATGCTGGTCTAAGAAAAATTAATTACAGTGGCAATGTATATTTATTCTTCATAACTATTTGGCAAATACTTAAGATTTGGAAATAATTGATTAATTATCACTATATTGACTAGAGAAAAATTTGGTAGATTTTATAATAATGTTTAGATTTATGAAACAAATATAAAGGCATTTATGGAGTATTGTACTCAATGGATTGCATTTACTAATGGATTGCATCAACTAACTGATCTAAGTTATAATTCACTAAAAATATCGATCTAGATGTTAAATTCCATAATTAGTCTAGCAGGGATACTAACTTGCCCATATTCTGGCTCATGATTATACAACGTACTACTGAGTGAAGAAAATGGAATAATTAGGTTAAATAAAAATTTGATAAAACCAGCTATCATTATCATAACCAGGTCATAAACTAATTTTAAATCAATACTGAAAGAAAAAGTTCGTACATCAGATTTTTGATATAATGAATCTCAACGCAAGAAACATTGCTTTGTGACTCATAAATCTATATTTTAATTTATTTATTCACAATAAATCTAGCATAAATAAATAAATCTAACATATTTGTTAAATATAGTAAAGCGGGAGTGAGGTGCAAATAGTGCCTAAGAACCCCCAAAACGGACTTGTGACAAACAAAATAAGAGAATGTTGCGTATCAATGTGAAAAACAAATTGTCTGCAACCTCAAATTTGGATTTATTGGATGTATTATTTAATTCAAAGTCCAGAGTGATATCACCGGTTCATAGCCTGATAGGTGTTCCTAAGTATTTTAAAGGGGGTAAAAAATACATGATTATCCTGTCCTTCGGAAGGGACGTTAAACAGGGGTCCCGAGCCTGTAAGATGTCAGGTATTCGTTAAAAATCCCTATTCTTATAAAACGTGGAAAAGCAAAATTTAGAGCTACCACTGTATTATCTTTCTGATAGTCATGGCAGCATAAAGTGACGTTAAATAAACAACATATTACTTAATTATTTAAAGCGAACATTAGGCGTTGATGACCTTAATGTTGTTTGTTTCTTCAATTAACGTCACTTTATGTTAAATTGTTAGGCTAATCGGACGTTGCTACAGAGGGAGCTCTAAATATTGCCTATCCAGGTTTAATTAGGATAGGGGTTTTTAACGAGTACCTGACATCGTACAGGCTCGGGACCCCCTTTTAAAGTCCCTTCCGAAGGACGGCGTGACTTAAGATTTTTTACTCCCTTTAAAAGATCCTAGGGCCAACTGCCGGACTACGAACCCGCGATCTTGGGCTTAGTAGTTTGTTAATGACCTTAATGTTTTACGCATTTATACAACTCTTGTTTTTTATTTTGTATTTTTTATAACCATTATATTTACTTCTTTTTTCATATTTTTTTTTAAACAATACTTGGTTCATAGCGAATTAACATTCCTCCTTAGGACAAGGTGAGGGGGTAATCCTTGACCCTCTGTCCCCGTGGATATCCGCTCCCGTGAGTCGGCACAATAGACAAAGGAGACCTTCCCGGCGACCGGATCCGCATACCAAATCCATATCTCTAAATATAGGACCAAGGTGGTGGAAGAGGTGTCCGTATCTATTTTTTGGCATGTCATCGCACCTCGGAAGATGAGACAGTGAGAATGCTGGTTCGATTGGAATGAGTACAGGACTTTCTATTTCGGATAGATGATTGATTGATTAACGATAATTGACCTTAATTATACTGAATTAATACAATAATGAATAGTCTTTAGTGGCATATTGAAGGTCCATGGAAATGGATGCCAGGAGAAGTTGTCCCATTTCTTGAATTCAACACGTCCCTCACATCACATGATAAGGCAAATCGTATAGCAGGAAACAGCTATCTCCTACAAAATAGAAAAAAAGAGACTAAAATGTCGACTTGAAAAGAATGCCAGAGGAACGATTGCCAAACTAATCTTTGACTATCAATCGACAGCAAGGAGGAAAAGAGGGAGACCCAAGAAGAATGGTTGCAGAATGTGGAGGAGATCATGGCAGCGAGGGGCCTCAGAGAGAGGCTCGGGCGAGAACTTTGGCGAAAACATTCGGGAACGGTATACAACTTAGTTGTAAAATATAAACTTTAAATAAAATATTGAAGGTTCTTGGGAGGGGGGATAACATTATAAACAAGGATAACATTGAAAAGAACTGAATCTCTAGATTTTTTTTTCTTAGAATAAGTATTTACGGTTTTAATTCTATTCAAGGTTAGAAGAATTTCTGTACAGCACTACTGGTACATTAGGTTCCGACTTGGAGACTGCTTGTAGCTAAATCGACCCTAGGGGAATATGGGGGGACAGCTGGGCTCACCCGGTCTCTAAAAAATAGATATCATTAATTAAACAGAAAAACCTGACAGGTGAACGTGAACTCAAATAAATTACCTCCCTGTAAAACCAATGTCTAAAATATAGTTGAGTAATTTACTAAAATTAGTTTATAATAAATACAAAATATATAAACAGTTAGTAAGTCTCAAAAGGTATAAACTAATTAATGTTCATTACGTAAAGCAATTAAATAATACTAAAAGTAGTGTAAATATTGATAATCACATTTTTTTTTAAGTACCAAAAGTGGAAAACTCTTAATTTTAAAAATTGTCTTTTCCACATTGTAGCTGAATTAGTTAAACAATTCTTTATGGATCTGAGATATCGAGTTCAAAATCGAACCAAAAATGAGTAAAAAGGCGACCAAGTGCCGTGTAAAAGGCAAAATTGTTCGACTAAACTAGCAAAAAGTTTAATAAATTTTTAAATAGTTTTATTTGAAAAGTAAATTTTTTTTCAGGACCGGGACTCTAACCCGGGTCGCCCAGATCGCTAGCCTGGAACTCTACCAATTGAGCTATCCTGCCTCAATTAGGCTCGCTCCCCGGTCATGGCCATATCCTTTCTTTTCACTGATGCCTTGTCCCCGCTTTCTCGCATTTTGCGATGTATTCGATATTTGAACATTTATATAAAATATTTAAAAATTAATAAAATCAATAAGATAATTTATAATAATATACAATGGCGCAAGTCAACAAGATCCAAATTAAATAAATGTTTAAAGAACATTCTTCCCCTCGTATATATCGCAAATTGCGAGAACGCGGGGACATGGGATCAGTGAAAAGAAAGGATATGGCTATGATCGGGGAGCGAGCCTGATTGAGGCAGGATAGCTCAATTGGTAGAGTTCCAGACTAGCGATCTGGGCGACCCGGATTCGAGTCCCGGCCCTGGACATATCTTTTCTTTTCAAATACAAATATTTAAACATTAATAACTAATGAATTTAATAAATTTCAATATATTAGTGGAAAAATTCTAACTAAAAACCTTAAGTCTCTAAACTAAAATAGGAAATTAAAAATACCTGGACAATATTTCGCCTATTGGATAGGTATTTTCAATTTCCTGTTTTAGTTTAGAGGCTTATGTTTTTTAGTTGGAATTTTTCTACTAATATATTAACATTTGTTTAATGACTCTGTTGACCTTTCCCTTTTTTAATAAATTTAGTTTTAAAAAGTTCCAAATTTAATTCTGAACGCCTTATATATAAAGTGTTCCTCAGGAAGACATTATTGGTGTCTTATTGGCCACAAATTCACCACATTTTAGGAATTAGTCATTGCTCAGCTTATTCGTTTTGAACTCAATATATAATATATAACAAAACTTTTCGAAATGTTTTATTTAAATTACTTAGGGAACATTGATAATTTTTTTTGAGAGAGAGCTTTCAAAACCGTTATTTCGTCACATTCTCTAATAAATCATTTAAAAAAAAAACATCTGTACCACTACAAGCCATGATAGACCCTTCATGAGTACATGGTTGGAATCCAACGGATGTGCAAGGTCACGATGCGGCAAAATTCATACTCTACCACCAGGTTTTCTCCCATAGAAGAGTATTCAGTTTATATACCCCCCCCCCCCCCATGGGCCTTCAGGTCCCACTGGGTCTATTCATGACTGTCAACAGATTAAATATGTTTTTCTTGAATTCGGGATTCTCAATACAGCAACTAAGCGCTCTACACTCTGATAATTCTATAGTAACTCTGCTTTGTATTCTAGTATTTGGTTCTTACTTTACTCAGCTATGTACTACACTTCCATACTATGTTTAGGTTCTTAAAAATAAAAAAAAATTAAATATAACAAATTCCGCCCATGCGACTCGATTTGTCACACCCAGGCAAGATGGCCGCACCCGCGTGAGATATGTTAATGTCAAATTCTGCAACAAATGTAACCACATCAAGAGAACAACACTGTTGAGCGGATCGTAAAGATGTCAGCGCCTACGTCCCTTTGTTAACTCTCGGGAGGAAATGGAAAAGTGCATTCTGCATTCTGATGCCGCCATTATCAATATATATCATAGATAATTGAAATCCCTTTCTAATTCCACTCTTCCGTATTCCATAATCAGCTGATCCCTTGTCGGGCTACTGCTGTGGAAATTATTACAGGCTGGGGAACTTTATAGGCTTAAATTTTATCATTTTATGGAAGGCTATTTCAAGAAAATATAAAACTATGACACTGATAAAGGAAGAGGAAATCATTCAGCAATTTAAACACTTTTTTTGGGTGGTCACATCCATAATTGTTGACTAGTGTCGTGGCGTCATCACTTTTTGGCAGTAGTAACCAATAAAATAACACTGGAAATTTCAATCTCATATTTCGAGTTTGAAAAATGGGTTTTGTTTAGAAAACCTATATTTTAAAGGCCATTGCAGAATGTGCATAAATGGTCATTATTAATTGTTTAAAAATATATTTTTTATTTTTAAACCAAATAGCGTTCTGACATATATTTGAACATAATTACTTGTAAAATATAAAGTCGAATGAGTCTATAACAAAAATTGTGGTATATGTTCCGCAGGTTGTCGCTTCGAGTTGAGTTACAAAAAACTTTAACATTTTATTATTTTCCATTCGTTAGCGTATGGGAAATGTAGTGGTTCAAAAAAATTAATCTTATAATAAAATTTATCAAGTCCTCCGCAATTTGAGTTTCGTTCCCTAAAACGGCGGTGTATTATTTATGTCATTTTGAGTTAAATGCTTAAAAAGTTTAATGAATTTAATTATATTTTAATAGAAAAAAAAAACATTTTATAATTACTGGGAAAAAAAGATTAATTAATACTTTGAAGAACAACTCACAATATAAATTCCAAAGAGGAGAGACGCGGCTGAACTTTCATCGGTTATTTTATTTACGACGTGCGCAAACCGAATAGTCTTTTTTTCTAAACGCAGCTAAACATACAAACACTCAGTCACGAATCGACAAAAGGAATAAAGACTTCCAACCTTACCTTCACGAGATATTACCGAGAAAGACATAATAAAATTCAATAATTACAATGAAGAAAAAATTCTCTGCGCGAAGATAAACTAAAAAAAAAAAAAGAAATTTCTTATTGAAGTGTGTGTTTGTGGGATAACAGTTATTATACCGGAGTCGGTGTGCGTATAACATTAGGAGGATAATAACACACCATCGAACCTGATACAGAATCGATAATTGGCTCTTGTCCGATTCTCAGATCGATATGCCGATAAGAGCGTAACCATCACTTATTGAATTTATTTTAGTCGTACTTTATACTTTTCCTTTCTTCCTGTGGCAGTGCCTGTCGGTATTAGTCATAGGGAGCGATAGTAAAGAAAATCATTTCGTAATGGAAAAGGATTTTGTAATTTTGACTAAAGATGTGGACATTTTTATAACCACTAACTTAAGAAGAAAGGGTCAAGAATTCACTTTTACTGAGTTATTAATCGAGATGGATTAGCATTAATAACTAAATTATAAAGAAATACAAAAGTGTAAGCTAAGAAATATTGTTTTCATTAAAAAGGTCCATTTGTGTAAATACTTATGTATCGACTGTTAGTTACTTAAGTTATTTTGAAGTAAAGTGTTAGTACCTCTAGGAAAGAGTGGATACGAGCTGCGTTGTCTTCAGTAGGCCCAAACAATAAAACAACAATTTGTCACTAATTAAAACTATTTTAGTATAAGTATTTTTAATTTCAGTTATTGTTTTTTTTAGTGTGCTGTATTTTCGATGGACACATCCGTTTCGGAGTCCCATTGAAGCTTCCGTAAATAAAATATGTCCAAATATATAAAGTTTTGATATTCGAATTCATTAATGATTTATAAAAAAAACACAAAAAAAAAACCGAAAGATAAATGGTCATCTAATATGTACAACGGTCATATATGTCCCTATCTAAAATGTCCATTGTTAGCAACAAAATTCTATTTATATTTATGCTCAATTACATTATGGATTTATAAAGAATTAAACTTAAATCTAGAGTTTAACAATTATATATTTGATAGGTGTTTTCGTTATCTATTTGTTACAAATTAAATAACAGAAAAATAAGTCTTATTCCCAGTGTTAATCGAGCAGTAGCAAAATACCATTCTAAAATGTTTAACAATATAGAAATGAAGGGTATTTACGATTATATTGGCCTCTCTTATTAGTTAGCAGAATTCTGGTTAAGGCAGTGTGGTTTGGCAAGGCTGTATTGTCTAAGGATGAATATATTAATTATATGAATGGTCAAGACTGGCAAGCATTGTACGAATATCATAATGCCTGGGGTTATAGGAACTGTACCATTACTGAAGCTAATATATATATATATATATATAACTCCAATCTATACATGTAAGCATATTTCGCTGGTGGCTCTAAAGTTTTTACTTCGCAAACAACTAACTCTACTCTGCAGATGTAGGAATGTCTCCAAGCAAGAAAATAATAAATACCAAATAAGAAAATAATATAGTAAGCTTACTATATTTTATCTGTATCACGAAATATAGTTTGCTCGAATACTAAAATCACTAGTTCATTTCAATAATATGTTTAAATTACAAGAAAAATAATAAGCACCATATAAATTCTCATTTTACCAGTTATAAATAAAAATCTTAAAACATTTTTCCTAAAACTTTTTTTTCACTAAACAATTTTTTCAAACATTCAATATTCTCGGAGTGAATATCTAAACCTAACATCTATCTCTTCAAAATCATTTATTTGATTTAGAAAATTGGATCTAGGAATGGCAATCAGAATAAACGCATCAAAATCGAGCCAGGTAAGCTTTCTCTGCGCAAAGCTTCGTGTTCAGCAGTCCAAATTGACAACGACGAAGTACCTTCCAAAAGCAATAGACGTTATCTCGGACTATACTTGGACAAAAGACTTACATGGAACGCACATAAAAATCAAAAAGACAAGAAGGTACAAACAACTGTCACATGTTCTGGGCTATAGCTCTTCACTTGACTTACGAAACAAACGACTTATCTATAGCATATACTAAAAGCTATTTGGACACATTGAGCAGAACTTTGAGGTTCAGCAAAAGAAGTCCACTTACACAATATACAAACATCACAGGCCGAAATTCTCAGAAAAAATGTTAATGCACCATGGTATATTTCGAATCATATCATACACAACGACATCAACATTCCCACTATAAAATCATATATTTATAACAAATACACAGCACTCCACTCATAAATACAAAATCACCAAAATCCACTCGTTCTTTCGCTTTCCTACTCTCTGTTACCTGTACTTTATAGGAAAAGATTAAAAAGACATTGGCCATGAGACCAACTCAACTATTGACATTTCCATTCCAAAACTTGATGTTCCAGTAGAAAAACAAAGAGAATAAAACTTGGATCAAACGAGCTGGGTGCGCAAATGCGCTGGTGTAAATAAAAATTAAATAATAAATAAAATAAAAAACATTCGATATATGTAGATTTTGCTTTCTTGACTGTGTTTACCAGAAAAAGTATACTTTTTTTTTCTGTTTTCCCTCACTCTAGAAGTGAACTCGCTGAATGCCTGAGAATGACTGATCGAGTTAGGCCATCCGGGAGATGTTGGCCTTAGGTAGGTGGCAGTTTGCTCGGTAACTATATTCTGAGGGGAGGAGCCCTGGGGACAACAGCCCCACCCCCCTCCAGACCTCTTCACAAGGACTGAATCTATTTTTCAATAAGATTTGAGCCTTTGGTCTGATTCGCAGGGGACTTCTCTCCAAGACCCCTCAATTTGCACCTATAGTCAGGCTCTGGCGCTCCTCTGTTACTGAAAACCTCAGATTTAAAGAAAGTTAAATGCATTATTCAGTTTTTTTCATCAAGATATGCATTATAGAGCCATTTTTACGTTATCAAGGTGTCAGTGAAGATTTATATGTATAACAAAATGAGTGAAAGCTCAACAACAGGATGCTATGAGAAAAATCCACCCAAAAAAACAAAAGTCTTTAATTACTTTAAAAAACAATCCATTGAATCTTTCATCATAAGGATACACATCAAAAGATAATTACATCAAAGAAGACAAAGTACAAACTCACATAAACAGTCCAAGCAGACTCGTCAAATAGCGACAAGCAAACTTGCTCCGAGGCACTCCACAACGTCTTAAGGATTTGTTTTTGGGAACTTTTTCTATTTCATTCTATAGTATTGAATCTTCTAATTCAGCCTATTCTTTAGAAAGACGAAATGCAAAGCTTATATGCTCGTAATATTTTTGTGCAGTATGGTTTGGGGTAATCGTTGGTTCGTATAAGATTCTTGTATAAATTTTAAGGGTGAACTAACATGTTTTTTTTTTTGTAAGAATAAATCATTATTTTTCCTAAACTCCTCTTTGCAACAATGGAGTTTATAACTTCACAACTCATCATCCATCTTTCCTCAGGGAAGCTGAAAAATTCTAGTGATTTCAGAACACTACAACACGGAATATAATACATATCATGAATTAACGGATGAAGAAACATATAATGGTTATGTTAATTTGGCATTACCTATTTTAAAAAAAAAGAAGCACTAGAACGCATGAAGTGTCTCGGGTTTAGGACCTGGTAGAGACTGTATTTTTTCTAGGACTGAGTTGATTTGTCTGAGATCACGCTCAACCGCCAGGTTTTGCCTCCTATTAATGGTACCCACTCAATAGGTCACCACACCCGGGTCTGAACCCTGAACCACAGAACTACTTTAAGCACAACAACAGTACTGCGAATATTGGATGGGCTTATAGTTCATAAGCTCAGTAATACAAAAAATTCTGAAAATATAATAAGCACTGAGTTGTAGAGGTTAATACGGTCTTCGAGGACAAGGTGGGAGGACTGGGATAAGGATTTAGACTGTAAACACTGGACGGGAGTATGTGAAGAGCATTGAGTGTTATCGAGCCTTCGGGTTCGTTAAGCCTTTTATTATTGCTTTAATGTAGAATTTCAAAATATGAGAATAGGTTTGATTCTTGAAAGCGTTAACTAATGGGAACTATTACACTAACTAACGTCCCTAAATGGTCATTAGTTTTGAGGAACCTGCCATTCCATTAGAGCGATATCATCGACATCAACATATGGGCTAATAATTACGAAAAAAATCTACCATAACGATTAATGACGACAGTAGCTGTAAGCACTTGTTAGAATGTTACACGGCCATTAGGGACAAAATAGCTCGCTACTTGGACAAAAACCGTGGATCTAAGAAGACTTCCGGCTCTGATAAAGAGCCCGGCTAATGTACTATTGACAGATATCGCTGATAAGGATTGGCGGGAAGTGGCCAGCAGGTGGACTCCCCATCTGTGCTGAGTCTACGTCTTATCTTCTCCTCATCTATTCTGTCCTCGGCCAAGTGATAGCATTTGTTTAAAGTGTTATAAACACCAAAATTGTTGTTAATCGTAAAACTCTCTTCCTTCCGTTAAAAACGGTTACTAAAATATCTCTGCTAAGGGAGAATGCTATAGATAAAAATGGTTGGTTTGAGAATTCAAATTAAGAGTTATTAGTTGAAAACTCAAGTATTTTAAGAATTTATTTACATTGGCGAAAATATTTATTTGTTTTATTGAGGAAATGTAAATAAATATTTACTTTGTTGTGTTAATAATAGCAATCTTGTGACTTAAGAGATAGTGGGAGGATGCAGTATCCATGCTGAAAGTACCAAATTGGAAAGTGACACCATATTGACGATATTACTGACAGTGTTTGCTAAAACCGGTCATAATTTTTCCCTGTGATAATTGCCCTTTAAATTCTGAATTCCTTTTTTGGAAATAGTTTTATTGTTTAAACAAACAAAAAAGTATTAACGGAATGGCTGTTTAATGTTTAAAGTTGAAAGAATAATTTTTAGAACTCCTAGGAGAACTGTCAGAAAAATGTTGATAGAAATAAAATCTTCACCATTTCGCAGTAACAGTATCTTTCCTCAAAAGAAAAATTCTCGAAAAAGAAACAGAAAAAATCATTTCTGGACCAACATTTAATATAGAATGGTAATGGAAAAGCCCTTTAAGAAAAGTTTTAAACACTTATAGGTTCAGTTTTTTAGGAACCTTTAACATCAAGATTTCTTTATATTCTTATGTTGAATGCTTTTATGTGCGGCATTCAGCCATTGTTTATTTTGATCGTTTCTGCTAATATTTAAATCCGCGACATGCTAAGCCTGATTATTACTTCTAATTACATAGCAGAAGTATACTGATGCTTATTTATTAATGTGTTTTAATAGTAGATGCTATCGCGAATGTGTGTAAAGGGATAGTAATGATAATGGCGAGTTCTAGACCAGCTGTTAATGATAATTATGATCTGCCGTGGACCAATCGTACGTCATCAACCAGCACTCCATGGGCACATCCAGCCTTTATAAAGTGGACTACTCTAAACGGTCGAAAAGCCTGAAGACTTAGCTTCATTTCGGCGAATTTCTTTTCCTTGAAAAAAAAGGAAACTCATTTTCACATAATAAACCCAGGCCCCCCATCGATTTTAGTGGCATGGGTTTTTTAAAAACATTTATCAATTATTTTATCTTTCTATATCACATATTGTAGCATTTTTTTTTCACAGACGTTGCAAGAGTGTCACTTATATTTGAAAAATTGTATTTCTTGGTAGTATTATTCAATTTTGTGGTGATAAGGAAACTCTTAGTTATAAATACACGTATAAATTGTCGAAAAATATAGAATCCTAACCAGCCGATCAAGAACTGAGGTGGAGTTGGATGTCCTGCTGAAGACAAACATACCTGGAACATTATTCAGGAAGATGATGAAAACGGGAAGGAGTCGAGGGATGAGAACTCAGGCCCCATTCGGGAATTAATTCCACACCACAATATCTGCACCTTGTAAATTGGACTGACCTTACGGGTCTGTTTCCGCTAAGACAGGCACTATTAGTTGGTCAGCCTTAATCCTGAGGGCGCTATTAGGCCCTAACTGTGAAATATGGCGCCAATATACACCGCTTCGCAGATGATAACCGTCAGGTCGATTCATCTTCCAACTATAAATCGCCATGAGAACTATCTAAGATATTTCTGCTGTATCTAATAATGTGATTCGGCCAAAAGGAGGGACATTGTTAGTTATTTGTATGACGTAAACTGTGGTCAATCCTATTCTAATACAGCCTGTAATAAAATAATAAGGTCTGGATTACAAGAAGATTTTTGAAAAAAGTACCTTTATTCGTTATTAATTTATTTTTAAAACTGCCATTTGAAGTAGCTACGTTTTAAAAAAAAAATATTCAAAACAAAACTTGGACATTTCAATTATAAATATCGGTCTAGTTACTTTAACTCCTTAATCCAAAAAGAACCTTAACGAAGAATGCCCTCAAACTAGTTTAATCCTCATAATTTTGATTATGATTTTCTAAAAATGTTTTTCCTCGACTGGATAATAGTAAATCTGAAAAGTATACTATTCCAGCGAAGAATTGTCATATTCAATGATTCAAAGAATTGCCATATTCATTTCTAAATGAGAGGAGATAATCCAATTAATAATAAGAGAGAACCCAACTCAGATGCGAAAAGACATTCGGATGAAGTAGAACATAATATTTAGTCATATTTACTTTACAAATTTAATTTTTTTTTAAATTAACCAACATGGTTGGTTGTCTATATATTCGATGTTTTATAATGTCTTATGTAGGTAACTTAAGAATCCGAAAATTTAACCACTCGACGTTTCGAGGTATTGGTCCACAAATTTTGAACTGAAATGTGGTGCATACAATTGGTGATTTCACAAATTTATATATTATTTACTCTAAATAATTAGAACATCAAACCATAGTCCTTATGTTTAAAACATGATACATGGATATGACAATCAACTATTAATAAAAATGGTCAATATCAAAAGGAGGCTGAAAAGATCGTAGTTAAGAAACCTTTCGTGAGTATCCTCTAACTTATATGAATATAATGCTAAAGAGGAAATCCAGCTGGGAATTTTCATCTCACTTGTGCCCGACATGGCATTACTGTATGTCAAATTTATGAATAATTCATTGTCATTATTGAATCAGACAGGTTTGTATTTAAAGATTAAGACCAAAATAATCTATATCATTTTAAATTCTCTTTAAGGAATGAGCTTTTTATTTTTGATATTGGGTTTTTACATATCAAATACCAATTTTCATTATTTAAAAAGTGAAATTAGTGGAGCTATGTTGCTAACTCTGCACGTGCTTCCAGATTACTAAGCCGTTATTAAACCTCTCTTTTTTCATAATATTTACTATCACTACGATTGAACGATAATTGGATTTCAAGAATATTAATTTCATATGAATCGACCCAATTATAAATAACATTAAAAAAATATTTTATTAAAAATACCTAATGATTTCTGGAATATCGTTTCGTCGTTATGATATTGTCCCAGTTGACAAGAACTCCGCCGAAGAAAAGGCCTTTCTACTGGAAGTGAAGAAAGACATTAGCCGAGACGGGGTGTATTATTAAAGAATCGAGGATTTCTTTCCCGACTAAGAGCCACTTGGGATTCAGAAGAGGCTACTTAGCGCAAGGCAGCAGCCCTTTACATAAAAACCCCAGAGGTTTGGGAAATTATATCCGCGATTCGGGACACACCTCGCCATCCATCAAGTCGCGGACCATCTGGGGCGCTCCGGGAAAAAAATTAATTAAATAGCTTTTCTTGTTCGGATCCGAGGGAGGTAGGGAGAGCGCCCTTACACGCCCCGTTGCTTTGGGGCGCTCTTTAATTTTTACGAGGCGACTCGTTCACTTTGAACGCCTCATTTGCGAAAGGAGAAGACTCTGATTAGTAGAAAGGGAGTCATCATTTCTTTTTTTTCTTCTGGTTTAGTAACAGGTCTCGAGGGATGCTTGAAAAATGGAAAACTTTAAAACAGAATTAGCCCTTTGAACAAATAGCGTCATTTGTTAACTTATTAGCTACTTTATTTACCTTCCTTCCGAATTAATCCATTTTTATTGGGTTCAAAACTGTTTTTCTTGTATTTTCAACAATAAATATATTTACAAAAGGCTTCAGTGGTTTCTTCTGGTTTAGACAGCTACATGGTCTAAACCAGGAGAAACCACTGAAGACTTTTGTAAAAATATTGGCCGTGGAAACTTGAAAGAATAATTATATTACTAAGATAACATAAAAACAAAACAATAATGATAAAATGAGCAAAAACAAGAACCTTTCTATTCATTCTTTCTTGTAGAAAAGACAATTGATTTACAATGATAAGTATTTCTAAGACAACAGTTATGTTTAAAAATAAGTTTACAGTTACATTATAATAGATATTTATAAATAACGTTCTGCTATTATACATTCAGGTGCAAAGAAATACTATAGTTATTAATTGGTCGCCTTATGAGCATTTAATCAAGCAATAGTGCTGGCCTGAATGAAAACTGTTCAGTACCCAACGGTGGTAAACGCCCGAGAGTCGCCCGCAATTAAAGGAATAAGCTAGATGAAAACTACAAGGAAAAACGAGGAAACGTTTTCCTAAATTTTCAGGAGATGCCATTATCATCGTTAGTTTTGTTGAAGTCCATTTTTGTCAAGTCCTGTCAATCTGACAAAGAACAGCATGTTAAGATGCTCGAAGTCTAATTCGGATAAGTTGAGTTATGTTCTTCCCAGCACAGTTCGGATCAACTAGTTTTTCTTCTGTACGAAGATACTCTTTCAGCTATTTTTAGCCGTTTGAACCCATTTTAACCCCTTTTTACAACAGTGTCCACCATTGGGAAATCTATCACGAATCAGAAAAGTATGTACATATTCAATTTATTACAATTAAAAGATAATTTGAGTTCGATGCGTTCGATTTTTTGAGATCTATAGTGTCTATTCTTATTTGGGGGGGGGGGGTCAAGGTGGTTGACGACGATCTCGCCTTCCTTGCAAAACCGTTGGCTTAGAAACTGTATTAGAAACAGCTCCTACAATGTGCAAAAGTTGTATAGGTTGTAGTGGTATACGTTTGCTTGACATATGAAAAAAATAGTTAGCTGAGGAAGCTCTGTGTGCTAGGCACTAATCTCAAGATCCCAGATTATTTTGCTAATCAGATCGGTAGTAGCAAATAAGTATTCATTTTTTTCAGCCTTCGGGATCAACAATGCTATATCAAAAGATCATTCTGAGCTCCCCCTAGCCTATACAAGGTTGTAACCTTGAAGGAGAAAAAATCTGATATTAGAATATTAAGGGTTGGTTGATAAAAAAATAAAAAAGATATTTATTAGTGACATCATATTTATTAATATGATATAAATATTTATTAATGATTTCATGTTCCAGCCAGTAGAACATCAAAGGATGTATTGCGTATATTATTCTTGCTCAGCAAGAACATTTACAAAATGAAAAGTAGAAGTGGCTAGATCTAAATTGGGCTATGAATGTTTGGCATACAATGTTATGCAGGTTATCGAAAGTGTCATTGGAAAACATTGTACAATGCGCCGTGGCCATGTAAACTGTCGAGTAAAAACAATGGAGTGGAGTCATTGTGTGTTAATCGGAGGACAGCTGTCCTAAAGGAACTCCGGGTGTCAAAGGTGCCTCTGGGTCCTTGTGGCGACACCGGAGTATGTTATTAGCTATGCGTTGATCCCTTTAATCCGGTGGCGTGAGAACACGGACTAACTTATTGCACATGAGTCGGGAAATATAATGTAATGCTTCCTGCTAATGACACGTGGTGACCGAAGGGTCAGTAACGTAATGAATGTCGGTGAAGAACATGGGAAAACAATGGGTAGCAGGTGCAAGTCTCGCGTAATGCCATAATAAATGGAAGTAGAGTATGATAAATACCAATTTATTGCATGAAAATCGCAAAATGAGTTATCTGTCCGTAGCCCAAACAAGTTATCGGTCTGTAGCCCAAACTAGTTATCTGTCTGTAGCCCAAACTAGTTATCTGTCCGTAGCCCAAACAAGTTATCTGTCTGTAGCCCAAACTAGTTATCTGTATGTAGCCCAAACCTATAAATCAATAATGGAAAGTCGTCTGCTAGACAAGTGATTGCAAAAGAAACTAAAAATGTTTTAGTGACTCAAAAAAAAACAGACCAACACTGAATAGCTATAATTCTATATAAAGTACCCATCTTTCTCATTTTACATGTACCCATTTGTGTCCAAACAAGAAATGATGCAATTTCAAATTCTAAAGGATACCTATTTCACCTATTCTACTCTAGGTAGTTTCTATATCTACATAGGATGGGTTCAAAATCAATCTTACGATAAATTTTGTGTAAGATATATTCTGGAGTAAAGATGTAATCAGTCATAATTTTGTTTCTTTATAATCGTGTGAAAGTTATTAAATTACCTTTTCAGGATGCAGTGATGAACTATATATTTATATCAAGTTCGTTGGGATACTGAAATAAACATTTACCACTACAACCCATGAAGGACAATGTACGGACCGTACAGCCAAAGACCACATAAGAATAAGTGGTGAAGCCGAATTTTGTCTGAGATGAGTTAATTGTACTGAGTGGAGTAGACTTCTGTCATTCTAGTTGTTCGTAAGTGGCTAAGTCAGGTATTGGCTTGAAATGGAGTAATTGCTTATATTATAACTCAAGTTCAACCCAATGACTATGAGAAAGACATGATTCGGGTACCTTCTTTACAATTAACTCATCTGAGACAAAATTTGACGTATTCACTCATTCACCGGGACTGTAGTTCTAACCAGAGGACCTCACATTGACAATCTTAAATTTGCTAAAAATCAACCTAATGATCTAAAACCACGAGACAACATGGCCTTTCTAGATACTTGATGTCTGATCTTGTGGTATCATGATTATGTAAAGCAGTTTTTTAGTTTTTTATTGCTACTTAAAATACATTAGGTATTGTTTTATATAATCCTTCAATTGCAGTTACGATTTAGTACAAGGATCTGTAATTTAAAAAAAAAAAGAGAAAAAATTAAATATTGCTAAGCATGAAATTAGCTGAAATAAACTCCTCTACAGTATGATTTAATATAATTCCATTTCTAAACTTTCCTCGTACACCGGAGTGTTCAGGAATTTATTGAGTTAGCCGCACAGATATAGCGAGGACACTATTGGAGACTGGGTGGAACTGGAGAGAGGTGGCGAGGCTAGCTATAAAGGTTTAAGAACCATAACTCTCCTCTCTAGGACTCTCTGTCAACCTATTCTGACCCGAGTCTCTTGGACGATAAATGTCAGGAAGAAGTCACTACAGAAGAAGAATGTCACTCGAGGAATCACCATTGACACTCTGTTAAGACCAAGAAGAGGTTTGTTCTCAAGTACAGGCTTTTTCACATAAAAATAATGATTTTTATTCCGATATATGTTAGCCAAAAGTCACTTTAATGCTTGAACATGTTATAATCTTTCAACAAAGTAATAAAAACAAGGTAAAGAAATTTTCGTTATACTTGAAATATTTCAATATTCGGTTAAGTGCTAATAAATGTTGTAGGGATACTTTGTTAATGGTCATATCCATACATTATGACAATAAAACTTAAAACCAGTTTTTACTTAATTTACACCTATAGGTTTAATAATAAATTAGGGTCCGGGATCTTCACTCTCTTCCTTTAACCATCATGATATGGTATTGTATATGATATAACATGTAAATAATGAAATATGTATACAAATTTAAAAAATGATATATAGAAGAAGAAGCTATAACCCTATAAGTTTCATTGAGTATGAACAGTAAACAGAAATTTTTAAACTAGGCTCTGAGTATTATTTTGGCCCAGAATACAGCATTTCAATTCGTTCTTATATAAATCCAATCCAGGATTGAGCCCTTGAGCCAACTGGATTTTGTGGAGACACTTTTCGGATGGTCCAAATCAATACCGACCTGTAAAACTTAAAAATTGGCAAATGAACTCACTAACAATTAAGAATGGTATATCATTTTATGTTATGTAAACATTTTATAATAATATTATGATAAAAATAAATTGTTTGGTCATAAATTAGGGCTTAGTAGCCTACGATCAAACATGGGTCTCCGGGTACACCCCACTCCCTTTCTATAGTAACCCTTCAGAGGGACAATAAAAAGGAAATGATATAGTGAGCAGGAAGCTATAGCCCCAACAGCTTGACAGCGCCTTTTAGATGTAATTTATAATACCATCTTAATTAAATTTTATCTTGTCTTAAGACGTAAAAAATATATAAATTAATGAAAAAGGCATAATTCCAAACTAGTGGGCAACATTAACCTTTTTTTGTTTATTTAAAACAAGGAATGCCTTTAATGGTAAGTTTCTCTATTAATATTTCCATGTGAATCACTAATGGAGGTTTCCAGAAGTATAGCAGACGCCATACAGCTTTTGTTGAAAAATTCTTGAATAAATATATGTATATATTTGATTTTTTATTGAGACTAACGAATTATTATGTTTGCAAAATTTATATTTTATCTTTTCCATGAATATTTTCCTTGTGATTCTTTGTTGCTGGTTATTCTGTACATTTTCAACCCGGATGGGTTTGTTTTTCTTTGACCGGAAACATTCTACTTTTGTGATTAGTAAACTTTCCAGACTTTTTATTAACTTCTGTGCGTCATTTAGGATTCTTTTTATCTTTTATCAAAATAGATCAATATTTTTTTAGTCAGTCGATTATCATTCCTTTTATAAACACCATAAATAATACTTTTAATTCTTTTATTTATATTTTAGTATACAAAAACAAAAGTCGTTGTCTTTTTTCCTTTCTTTTCCGTTTCTCATCCCACAAACCCCTCACATACTATGATTCTGCTTGTTGTGTTCTGTCCACTTTCTTCCAACTTTTTTCTCTTTATTCATACGTTCTAGTTTTTAGATTGGTTACTGATTATTCCTAAGAATATTTTTTCCTGTTGTCAATAACTTCTGTGAAAAGGTCCATCCAGTTGAAGTCTTTGCGAGTTTCTTTCACCCCATTGGTTGTCTCTTTAATTTTTAATCACTATGTTCAAAATCCTATTAATTTATCATCCAACGTTTATTCTACAAATGTGTCTGTAGAATTTGGCTCTTGATTTTTTTATATTGTCTCTGTGTGTTTATACAGTTGTACTGCCAGGTCATCCAGATCCCCTTTTTGTAGTCTGGTCCATAAATCGTCCTTAATAAATTTTTCTATGTTCTGAATTTTGTTTTTCTCTTGCTTACTGCTGTTGTTTATTTTTTTATTCATTTAACATACAGGACCGTTATCCTAACCCCTACATTACAGATCGTCTTATATAGTGTACAATGTATATAAGTATTAAAATAAAAAAATCCAGAATCCCAATTCTTTATTTTGTCTGATTCATTTAAATCTTTAATCAGCTGATAGTAGGATTAATAGAAAGGGCGGAAGTGATCTTCCACGTCCTTTCCTTGGACAGGAAGTCCTCGGCTAAGACACAAGAAGGGCATTAGGGATATCGAAAATAGACCAAGAACCAAGGGAACAACAAGAGGTATTCTGTAATCTGTCCGCTGGCGATGCCCATTCACAATCCGCGGGGCTCTTATCGTCGCCAACGACAGGTTTACGACGAACGGGGGTTGTTAGCCACCCACCTCCGTCCTCCACTTCTTGCGCACTATCTTATCCTTCGCCCGGGAGGTCGCTGCCACGGGCTTCGGCTATGACTTACGTCCTCTCGTTAGGGTATTGTCTCGGAGGTGACTACTATCGATAGGGTATCTGGCGTTTTAGATATAAATACCTTCCTTAACTATAATTTTAATCCTTATCTCGGAGCAAAAAACATTGCCATAAATGAAGAAAGTTAGACTACAGGTCATGAAATTACTACCAATTAATTTAAAAAAAAATAAAAATACCTTTAAGTGAATAGATTGTAACGTGTAAAATGCAATAATTAAGATTTAATTTTAACTTCACCTATTTTTTGTTTATAGATATCTCATATGCATCAGTAAATTAATTTATTTATATTTTTAAATATTTTTATTTGAAAAGAAAAGATATGTCTAGGACCGGGAAGATATGTATCAACTAACGGGAACATATTGAAAATATTTAAAAATTAATAAAATAAAATTATTTATTTATAGTTAATAAGCATCTGTATTTTGATTTTCTTTTTAGTATGCTATACTTTCTTTAAGTCTAATATAGATCGAAATCAAGTATATATTTTAAAGAAAAGCCATTTATTGTTTTAAGTAGCCTGAGATATGAAATTCTAATAGTATCATATTCAACATGTTAAGATATTTTACCTTTATTCAAATAATTTGCCCAAAAGTCATTCATCAGGAGTGAGTCACAAGAGAAATATAGTAAAATAAAATTGATGGCAATAGTGACAATACGTAATACTAGATATTGTTTTCCAATACCACTAGAATTGTATTAAGTACATTGTATAGACTGTACTGATCCTAAGCCAACAGTAATGCAGGTTAATGCACTAATTTTACCCAGATCTCGCTCCCACACGGGATGTTTTTAATTTCTCAGCCTTGATTATACTGTACATGCACCTAGAATGGAAGAAAATGTGGTAGTATATATTATATATATCTATAGAATTTGTTGTTCTTTGTTTGTTTGTTAAACTTCAATTTTATGGTGTTACCACTAATCACTGACGATGCTACAGTTAGCGCTCCATATTTTGCCTTTCCAGGTTTAATTTGGATGAAGATTTTTAACGAGTATCTAACACCGTACAGGGTCAGGACCAGAGTTAAACATTCCATCCGAAGGACGGCATAACCAAGGATTAACTTCGTTTAAAAAATCCTAGAACGACCTAGAAACCGCGATCTTGGGCTTAGTAAGGTTGTTGTGCTAACCATCAGACAGGCCGCTCCATACATACGAAATTAGATACATAAGATAATACATACCATTATAAATTACATGATAACTATGAATATGTATATTGCAATGTAAATATATAATGTAGCCTTCTGGTCAGATGTATATTAAGTTCTATTTCTGTTCTTGCTTGATATTCTAAAGTTACTTTTCTATTCTATTCTATATCTTAATAATTATATTGTTTTGTTGTGAAATCATCCAATACTCCCATTTACACCTTTTATTGACCTAGATAATCTTATCTCCTCTTATCAAAGTTTCGCATTATTCTTCCACCTTCATAGTGCCTATTATATAATTATAAAATCAAAATAAATGTATACATGTTTAATTATATAAATATATTGGATTAAAGATTTATTACATAATTTTGTGGTTTCTAGTGTGATTTTCAAAAGTAAAACTCAAAGAGGGTAAACATCAGAAACATACATGACTTAGAGATATTGATCAATATGCTTTATTACAGATTTGAGCTGAACATATAAGCAAGGAATTAATAATTATAAATTTTAATGATCTGTTGACAGGAAAGGAGAAGATACTTTTCAATATTAGTTATTATTCCTAATTATCAATTAACTAAAATTAATTAAATTAACAAAAAATATATCTAAATTAACTAATTTAGATATATTTTTTGTTAATTTAATTAATTTTAGTTAATTGATAATTAGGAATAATAACTAATATTGAAAAGTATCTTCTCCTTTCCTGTCAACAGATCATTAAAATTGACCATGGCCGAGAAGCGTGCTTCATTAGGGCCCAGGATAGCTCAAATGGTAGAGTCCCAGACTAGTGATCTGGAAGACCCGGGTTCGAGTCCCGGTCCTGGACATATCTTTTCTTTTCAAATGAATATTTTTAAAAATTAGTAACAACTAAAATAAAATTAACTAAATTAACTAACTTCAAACTATACACAGGTGGGTAATACTTTTGAAATTTGAATTTCTAGAAAGTAATTAAAATTAATTTCAACACATTAACAAAATTAACCTCAACGAATGAGTAATTAATACTGATTATTTATTTAAATCGATAATGTAATTGGTTTTTATACCATTGTATTATTGCCACACCAATAAGAAACTTAAAGGAGTGATAAAGATATAGATTACAGATAATTTTGATAACTCAAACTATGTATTAACTTGTAGGCCAGCGGGCAGGTACTTGAAGGTTGCAATAATTTGAAGAGATCTGAATTTTTGATATGTTGTAAGGGCATGTCTGAGTAGTGTAAATCCAATTTCGCAACCGAAAAAACGGATGGGAAAACTTTTGGTGGCCAAAAAACCTCAATTCCTTTAAGCTCTTTTAATTATTAGTAAAGTCTAGTTACCTAATAAATTTTTCGACTCCGGGTCTGGTTCTAAGTCTATGAAGAAAAGAGGGAGTGGAATTTTGTTTCCTGCCCCAGGGTGCCCCAGGGTGCCCCAGTATTGTTCTCGTAGACATTAGTTATTTGTCAAACTTCGAAGCCCATGGCGGTGAGCTTTTCTTCTATGGCGTCAGCAGGGGTGGTGGGATGCAATTTTCCGACTACCACTCTGATGGATCTTTCCATCTTTATTTGGTAGGTGTGGTAATAAACCTTGGTCTCCGTTAGATATTTCACTATTCGCCGGTATGTTTCGGGCGTGTCTGATTGGATCTTCGTGTCATTTGTCCTACTAGTGCAATAGAATTTTCCAAAGCTTACTGCCTTGTTCAATAGGGTGCAGAGAAGTTTAAAGATTTTTATATTTCGTAGGAAAAGTGGTGGAGGCATATGCACTTTAGGAGCCGATGTGGACTCCACTACTTAACTAGGAAGACATGTCAGGGGCTGAAATGAGTTGGTTGAATAAAACGGTGATTCTTTAACCAACTCCGTATATGACCCTGACTGGGTGTTTGGATTCGATGACCCTGTCATGAGTTCTATAATTTCATTAGGAGGCGTAGTTAACTTTATTAGGTAATCCTCTTGCTAACAGAATATTCAAAGTAATTAATTAAAATAGAACATTTAAATAGCAAGCCTGTGTACTCTAAAGCCTATTACACACCTAGCGACAAAGTCGCAGAACATTGTCGAGAACAGTCGCGATATATTGCATCGCAACGGTCTAGAACTGTCGCGATACATTGCCACGCGCCCACACCTAGCGCACTGGAGGATTCAAGCCACTCCACTAAAAAAAATCTACGCGAAGTCCCAACAAATTACTATTTGTGCTGTTAACTTGTGCTTAAATAATATAAGGTTAATTAAAAAGAAAAAGTGTAACCCTAAACGTTATTGGAGGAGAGCACTATTATCTGGTGGGATAACTATGGCTCTGAATCTATTAGAAAATGGGATGGGATTCAGAAAAGATTTTAGGTTATGGATTTTTTTTCTCCATATCATGATATAACGTCATATTTTTTGGAGAGTTGCTCCAACGCACCCCTTCTTTTATTTCTGTTTTCATAATCCACAGCTGTCACATCCCAAAGGCAAGGGAGCGCTTGAAAGTTTTCAATTAAACGCAACGTCACCTCCATAGCGGCAAGGTATAAACAAGTACAGACTACGAAAAGTTGCGTAACATTGCATCATGTTCCCCGTTTTGCCCGGAGGCCAGAGACCCGATACTTTTGTATCGCGACAGTTCCAAAACACCAGAAAAATGAGCCGATACTTACTGAGACTTGTCCCGCGACACGTGTTCCGCGACTTTGTTGCTAGGTATATACTAGGCTTAAGATATAATATTGAAATATGTATTGTAAAAATACCTATAACACTTAATAACTCAGTCTGGTAAGATACAGCGTAGAGTTAACATCTAGGTACCTCTCTTCTTGTCATCTTAATTAACATTTTCTTTCTTACTGTATTAATTTCATCAATCTTGATTTATTAATATTATTAAAAATCGATCTAGCCTATCTGCCTGTGAATATTTAAAAATGAGTAAAAGTGATTCTTAGTGAGTTTCTCTGTACGTAAATCTCTATATTTCATCTTGCATCAGGAATCCCTTGAACCATACCCCACCCGGAGATCCGAACGGGGGAATAGTTTACCTTCGGATAACGAGCATGTTACATTAAAAAGGTGTATGACTATTAGAGATGTGTTTTAAGTAAAACATAATGTTAGTAGGGCGTTCCAACCTACGTTACGTCCCTCAAGCAAGCCTTGTTAATCAGTGAGTCCATCTGACTTAGCCGGAGTGAACTTGCAAGGAATTCCCACCGACTATCCACAGATCTGCCACCCATGAGGCAACGAGGTAACGAGATCCACGCGGGGCTCAAAATATTACTAATATTATTCTATCAAAATTTGTTAAGCGAGTAACAATGATATATTATTTATAACGATTATTCTGTTGTTATGATACTTGATTGTATTTAGATAAAAGAAAGAAGGAAAGTTTTTCTCATTTGTATACTGAGTTTCTGATGGAATAGCCAATTTAAAACAAGAAAATTAGTAAAAGCGAATTCTAGGAAATATCAAAGAATCCTTAGCGCCAATGATTGAAGAGTATTTTAGAGTTTTTAAGCATTGCAGAAGACGTTACAACTCCATCACAAAGCTAATTCACGTCTAATATTTCAGATACCATTCCAGATAGTATTTTGTATCAGGTATCTAAAATACTTAATATAAAAGTATCTTGTGTTTTGTATTTCAAATACTTTGTATATGGTATTTTGTACATTTCTAGATACAACATATAACGTATTTGTGTAAATACATTTCCAAAAAATAAATATTTCGATGTTTTATTTCGATTCATGACCCGAATGCCACACTTTGTACAGAAAAGTATAAAACAATAAATGATGAAATTTGTATCGGGAGTACTTACAGATCGGCTATTTCTTGCCTTATATGTTTTGTTTTGTTTAATAATGAATTTTAAATTTTAACAAGTACCAAGTGTCATGGCCGCAAGGGAAGTTACATTTTCACATCGCTCTGTACTTGAGACATTCTTTTCAGACAATTTCGTTCAAATCATCTCGTCAAACTCTACCAGAACAAAGTGAATAGACTGTACTACAATTTACTTTCAACATTAGTCAGGTGAGTGACTAATAAAAACAATAGACCTAAAATAAATTAGTGACCGGCTGCTAAAGGCAGCAACGTGGCCTTAATCCTTCAGTAATAGATAGGACTAATACTCAACAGAAAACAAGATCAAGGTCAAGGCTTGGCTCCTTATCTTCTCCGGGCTACACTCAGTAACGTGAACTTTTTATTTTATTTTATTTGTTTTCGTGTTTATTTTTCATTAGTTAAATATGTTTATTTGAGTTAATATAATTAAATTATCAATAGTTTATAATTAATAATTAAAAAATATTTTATTTGTATCTCATTAATTAATGAATAATTTAAATATGAATCTGGACAACTCGGGTTGTGAAATGTCGGAGGAAGAGGCTCCGTTTTCCGAATTTAGTGAAACCGACTCACAATACCTTAAAAGAAGAACTCTACAAAAACGTCAGAGAAAATCTGCCCCTGGCTCAGCGAGTAACTCGCCAAACAAAAAAAACAACAAAGCGGCTAGTTCAAAAACTTCAGCTACAAATAACAAACCGTCGAAAGAACCACCAAAAACCCGCAGTAAATCTACTGCAGTCAAGCCACCAGTAGCCTCAACCAGCACCAACGCTGGCCCCAATGATAATACTCGTCAAGACAATCAAGAGCGACAAAAATTCGATGACTTGGAACCTCCGCCAATATTTATCATGAAAATAAGTGATAAATATTTTATAATTTCGTAAAAGAAATAGCAGATCTGATCGGTCAGCCAAATTTTTTAGATGTTACTCTCCAGTAAATGATATAAAAATTAACACCATCAATAAAGATTCATATGAACCTTCAGAATGTGAACTGGTTCCAGAAATGAACCAGCAAAATGTGCTCTTTGTGGTGAGGACCACCCGGCAAATTATAAAGGCTGCCTGGTATATAAAAACTTTCAGCGACAGAGAACACATAAAATGAAAGGGAAACCATAGAGAATAATGTCCCTTATTCACCTAAATTCAACAACTCAACTATATTCCCGGAATTACCAAAAACCGAGATCCTAGATCCAAGCCTCAGAAATTCAATACTAATGTCCAACCTCCACGTCAGCATATACCTCTCCGTCCTGAAACCTTAATAGTCAATCTACAGCCACAGGAACCAAATTCTATCCCTTTCAATCACAACAATCAAATGAATCCTTCAGTTCATTTGAACTGTATGTAAATCCAGCACCTCGGGTAAAACCCCCAGCCAACCTTCCTTTACCCGTTAATTATCAATATTAAACTCCAGACCCATATCCAGTCCAAATCCAAAACCCCATCGACATGAATTCTACCCTGTCATCCTTCCTGAAAGATCTCCAAGAGACTATCAAGCCTCTCATCAACCTACTCACGAGAATCCTTACCGAAGTTCCACTTAATTACCCAGGATGATCATATAGCCCCTAGCTATCGTCCTATGGAATGCTAATGGACTGCATAATCACCGTGACGAACTTGATATATTTTTACACGACAACCAAATAGACATTGCTTTACTTACTGAAACACACTTCTCTCACCGCACACATTTCTACAATACGGGACTACATCACTTACAGATCAGACCACCCAGGCAACACTTCACATGCCGGATCTTGTATTTTCATCCATAAAAACTAATCCCATTCCCTTATTCCTTCCACTCCATCTGATGCTATTCAATCAACCTCAGTAACCATAACGACTCGTCCTTTCCATATCACATTTTCAGCTGTATACTGCCCTCCTGGCAATTCTCTTCCTTATAACCTCCTTGATTCCTTACACCAATCCCTTAGACCGCGCTTCATTGCTGGAGGAGACTACAATGCTAAACACCAACGATGGGGTTGGCGAACATCCAACTCCCGGGGAAACATTCTATCTTCTCTCACATCCTCAAAGAGCTACTCTATCCTGTCCCCAAAAAATCCTACCTATTGGCCTACATCCCTCAAAAAACGTCCCGACATCCTTGACATATTTGATACATCCCAAATTTCGCCCCTACAAGCCAATATTGAATCCTTGGACGACCTTTCATAAGGTCATAGTCCGATGGGTCTAATGGTTGAATTGGTGTTGTTGAGTTTGCACCCCAATTTATTAAAAAAATCTTAGGGAAATTTTAATATAGAAAATAACTAGTATACTCCCTTTTTTATGTACAGAAAGCAGTCGATTGACTTCATCTTTGTTTATTTATTTATATTTTTCTACCAAGTATTAAGCTTGTAGGTTTTTATTCGCGCAGGAGAAGTTAAAATAATTAAATCAATAACCCTAGGTTAAGAAGATAAAATAAGCAATTAAAATGATCATTATAAATGTTATTTCTTAAGTTAAAATGCATAATACATATGAGTGCATTTAAAATGAGATCTTACTGTAACTATGAACTGTATCAGCGACAGAACTGATGGAACAGAACTACTAGGAAAGCTCTCTTCCCTAAGCTTGATGGGTGTGGGGAATTCCGAGCCACTAGGCAGCAGAATTTATGCGCTCAGCAGCGTCACAGAATTCGGTATGAAATGCCCCGATCATCTTGTGGTAGTTATGTTTTGTTATTAACGTGCAGATGTGTTTTAAGTCTAGTTTGGTTTCGAAAAGGATACTGATTAGGGATTCCATATGCCCAGAATTTAGATAGAACAGATCTATATTATAAGTACTTATATTGTAGGTATTATGCGTAAAACATAAATTCAATCGAGAAATGATTTTTTTAAATGTGTTTCTCCCCACGGACTCGAGTAGAACTAATCCACTCTTAGGATTACATCTTGACAAACGATCATTAATACATGACTGTTATAAGGCCTATTTGGGCTAAAGCTTGGGCTCCACTATGTCATCGAACTCCCCTCGTATCCAATCCTTACAATCCAAATTCCTTCGTAAAATCTTTATTTGTTACTGATGCAGCCCGAACCCGACACCAGTATTTTCATGAAAAACTTCATTCCCACTCAAACCTACTAGTTTTAAACCTAGCTAAGAGTTCAATTACTGATAACACAATGCTGCATTTATTAAATTTTTGATTGATGTTTTAAAAGTAAATTGTGTTTTCGACATTTTTTTTCACCCTGAATGCACCTGAATTTTAGAGTCATCTTTTCTCTATCACGTACAGATTTCCCACAAGATCCATGAACACAGATGAAACACGGGACCTGGCTTCAAAGGTACATTTAAAAAAAAATTAGAAGTAAAATACAAACTAAAATCTTTAATTACATAAGTTCTTAATGAAACAACAGTATTTAGGTTCAATATTGATTATATATATAATTAAATAATCTCCAACACCAAATCACTTTTTAAAAAGAAACTTTATTGAATAATGACAATGGCATAGTAATTGGCCTAATCGCTAACTAAAGAATAATGATAATGATAATGCTAATGCTCTACATCTATTAGAGGAGGGGGAATATACAGGAATGATTACTTAGATTCTATGGACACCTGCATGCTGATCCCTTATTCTAGGAAAGACGTCTGAAGCTATCCTTTTACTATATAAATTTTGGGGGGAAAATGCTCTGATGAACAGGAGGGAAGAAGAAACGAGGACGACGGATTGATGACGTTGAGCAGGGACTTAAGGTCCCGTGGTTTCATAGGGCTACACTGATTGCATTAGCAGGCAGCCACTCCTGCTACTGGATTCAGTGAAGCGAACCATCCACTATAAGATATGGGTAACGAAACCACAGGCAGAACCTCATGGGTGGTTTGGAATCCTGCCTACCTCATAGGTAAGTATTTGTTCTTCTTTTACTTCCTCCAAGTTCCATTCTGCTTCGAATAGTTCTACCCCAGGATCTGCATTTTCCTCTGTCCCTTCCAGTCTTTGTCGTCCCCTGGAGTCTTCCTAATAACCATAGATACACTTGCAGTTCTTCTCTTACATATTTATTTGTTATATTCATGAATATGATGAAGAGCAGAGGGCTTAGACTGTCTACTTTGCCCATCGAGAAATATGCTGTAGCTTTTAAAATTCTCTTACTTAAATAAGCTATTAAATACTTGTTTATAATTTATAATTTATAAATAAATATAATTTTAATTAGCGTGTAGATTCGAACCATCATTCTTAATTATTCGTCCGAATATGTATGTGTTATTTGCCAATTTCGTTTTATTTTCAACCTTCATTGTTTTATTTATATTCTTCTTCTTCCTGGTTGTGCATTTCAGCGTGGAGGTGCCTCCGTCCATGCCAGTCACGCATCCCGGTTCCTGGCCAGGGCCTTCATGGCATTCAGGCCTTCTCCTCTTTGTTGTCCCAGTTTGGAGATGTGGTCTGTCTATGTTAGCCTAGGTCTGCTTAGTTTTCTAGTTGGCCTAGCTTCAAAGAACTTTTTCGGGTGCCGATCTTCCTGCATTCGGCAAAGGTGGCCAAACCATTTCAGCTGCCTGTTTTCAACCACTACTCTTCTGGTTCGGGCAGCCACTCTCCTCTGGTATCTCATTTCTGCGGCTGTTAATTGCTCCAGTGCTTGTCCAATGGGACCCAGCTTTCATATCCATAGAGAAAAGTAGGTAGGTATATGGCCTTGAAAATGTGCAGCCTCTTGTTTTTATGTTCTTCCTTCTTTCCAGTAATCGTGTTGCATAGTTGGTAACACAATGCTGCATTTATTAAAATTTTGATCGATGTTTAAATCTTAAATTGTGTTTATATATATTTATTGGGGTCTTTCTCATTGCCTAGAAATCATTCCACCACAGCCTTGAGGCTTAGCCAGGCTTCCTTTTCCAGAGAATTGGTGGTGTTCTCAAACTCCTAATCTTTAATGGATATGAAGACTTCCGAAAACCGATTATTGCACCTCTAAAAACGGATGGAAGACTCGGTATCCGGTAAAACTTAAATTTTAACTTTTTATTTTGAAGAGAAAAGATTAGTTCTGGCCGGGATTCGAACCCGGGTTCTCCGCATCTCTAGCGCGACACTCTACCAACTAACCTACCACGACTCGTAACCAGTCTAGACAAATCCATTCTCTTCACCGATCCCACATCCCCAGCACTCACAATTTTTGCGATGTACATATGGGGAAGAAGGTTCATTAAATGTTACTTTAATTGGGATCTGGTTGACTTTTGTCTTCAAAGTAAAAATATTTAAATGATCACAATAAAATTAAAATACATTTTTTAAAATTTTGTTAAGTGTGGAATGAAATGGTCAGAGGGTGCAGTCAATGATTATACAAAATAAGAATCGCTTATTTTATTGTGCCTACGTTTCGGCCTATGGTGTAGGCTATATTCAGGGCTGAGAAAAAGAAAAAGAAAATAATTATATAAAATATTGCAGTACCAAGGAAGAATAACAGTTTATATAAACAGCAATTATAAGAATAAATAGAAATACAGAGAGTAGGATGAATTATGAAATAACTGGTGAGAAATAATAAAAATGGAAAACATACTAAAACAATAAAAAATATGTTGTTTGTAAAATTACAAATAATGGTTATATAAAAAAGTTAAATAACAGAAGATTATGATTTTTATATGTATTTATAGTTAAATAGTTAAATAAAAAAAAAACAAATATCAAGTTAACATATTTATACAACTATTATAATATATGTACATATGTGCTTACAAAAACTACAACAAAATTCTTTGCTTGGTATGATAATTAAACAAAATTAATAAAATGTATATAGGAAAACATAAATTTGCTTAATTTTCTACTAACTATCAAATAGAAATCTATTTTATCAAATAGAAATTTCTAAAATTTTATTAAAATTTACAATCATGTACATTTCCAGATTGTGTTCCGTAAAGTTATATCGTCGGTCATCCAATATGTGTTTCAGCTGTGAAAACATGAAGCTCCACAGTAACACTTGTGATGGGACCTTTTGTAGTTACTCAATATTACTGGATCCAGCAAAGCTTCCTCGCCTTGTTTGTCTCCTGTCGCGCTTTTAATTATAAATTTTTCTTTAACTCTAGGTACGCCTTCGGGAATAATGTCAGGGTTTATGAAATTATTATTTGCTCCGATTACTCTTGTCTATTACGTAAGGTAGCTGATCGAAATTTATGGAAATTAAATCTAAAGTCAAGTGTTGCTGTTCTGATTCAGACGATCTTCTAAAAAATGGGAAAATTGATTTTCAAATTCAAAGATTGTTTTGTCCCTCGGTTCTTCTTCGGGGTTTTGGATGACCGGCTAATAGATACCGGAGCAAATAATAATTTCATAAACCCAGACATCATTCCCGAAGGCGTACCTAGAGTTAAAGAAAAATTTATAATTAAAAGCGCGACAGGAGACAAACAAGGCGAGAAAGTTTTGCTGGATCCAGTAATATTGAGTAACTACAAAAGATGTCCCATCACAAATGTTACTGTGGAGCGCATGTTTTCACAGCTGAAGCACATATTGGATGACAGACGATATAACTTTACGGAACACAATCTGGAAATGTACATGATTGTAAATTTTAATAAATTTTAGAAATTTCTATTTGATAAAATAGATTTCTATTTGATAGCTAGTAGAAAATTAAGCAAATTTATGTTTTCCTATATACATTTTATTAATTTTGTTTAATTATCATACCTAGCAAAGAATTTTTTTGTAGTTTTTGTAAGCACATATGTACATCTATTATAATTATTATATAAATATGTTAACTTGATATTTGTTTTTTTTAATTAAACATCAATAGTAATGAGCACTTATTTGTTTTCAATAAATCATGGAATTCAAAACTACTCTTTTCTATAAAATTTATATTAAATCATTATTTTTAAGTAAATGTATCCAAATTCACTATCTTTTTTTACGCCATCCAATTTTATTAGAGATACTTATGCCCCAACACTTAATTGTCAGCAAATATATAATTGAGAATAGACCATTTTCAGTCTATTCTCTCTTTAGGGTGAGTTAGATACAATGAACCTTTGATGATTTGTAAGAAGAGGTCATTGAATATGAATCGCTAATAGCAGAAAGCAACTAGTCCAACTTTTCAGATCTTCGGATTTAAAACTATTAACTTAAACCAGATACTGATCCTTTACAACAGAAATGACATAAATTCGTAAGATAGCAAAGTCTTGACACCGCCATCAATACTTTGTTTACTGCAGATATAATTGGGAACTAGCGCAGATTAAGTCTTGCCTCATAGGGGATCTTTATTAATTAATTGCTTTAAACATAAAAAAAATCCAAATTTTATATAACTTCCTACATTTCTAAATCGATTCTTCATAATCGAAGAGCAAGTATCGATACAGAGTGGAGGGCAGACAGGGCGCGCGTGATGGACCCAGCGTGGGCAGTAATGTATGCCCCACACCCACTTCCACCATTGTTAACCATAGCTGTAATTATATTCCGGCCTTATATTTATATCGTGTCACACGGGGACAAATTGTTTATCTCTCCACTTCTTGTCAGCTTGTAATTTCCTCGGGAACCACCCCCGCACGAAGGAACCGCATTCAATTAGTAATAAGAGGAATATCAATGAGTGGGGGGTGCGATATGCGGGCAAGGACTGATAACCATCGCCGATCAGGGAGGAACGGGATCCCAGTACCCCGAGAAGGAAGAACAACTATATAGTTATGAATAAACATATTTAGAATATAGCATTGGGCACATTTACCTCCGAGCGGAATTTTTTGGGTTATTTATAATTTATTATGGAAATTGTAGATGGATGGAACAACATGTCTCCCTAGACTAGAAAATTTTTGAGTATAGAGGGAAGGTTCCTGAGGAGAATCTATGGGCCAAGAAAACACAGGAATATGAAAGACATAGAAATCTGAATAAGAATCAGAAGACTAAAATTCTACAAATATATGATAAGAATGGACCAAGGGAGACTAAACTATTAAGTCATGACAAAATCCGAGAACACAAAAGCTTAAGAGGGCATGTAAAACAAATCAGAGAGGAAATAGACATACAGCCTGCCTAGATAGAGAACAATGCGGAGACTTATTAATAGAAAACTAGGTTTTTGAAGGAAATAAAGGAAAACGGAAGGTTACTGTGTGGTCGAAAGAAATGATGAGGAACTCGAAAGGCACGCAGACAAATTATATATCTCCTTGGTGTGATTTACAAATTCCTTAAATAGGGTTCTGTAGGCGGTACGGCTTCGGTGAATATGTGTTGGAAAGTCGAATTTTGTCTAAAATTAGTTAATTGTTTTGATGCAAGCGAATTCGTAGTATTTGGCTTAAAAGTACGGTTCATATTATGTGCTGAGCCCATTGATAGGCATTTTCTTTAATTTATTATTTTTTTAACTTTAATTAATGTACATAGATGCAAATTAGAACAGGAATGGCTCTTGTCATTAAATTATGGAGTCTTCAAATGATTTTAAATCATGAAACTTCATTGAGCCCATTTGATAATGTTTTCTTGAACAATGTGTAAGGAAAAGCGCCTTATGAACAATTGAACAGGGCTGAACCAGTTCAGCTTACTTTAATCCACCCCGAAAAACAATACAAAAGAAATCATTGGACATTTTTTTCATTATCTGAAGGAACGAATTTTTTTTTGTGTGTTTCCATATCTTCTAAAATTCTAATTCTGTTGGATTAAATGATAAGAGGAATTTCTCTAATATTATAGAATAATTTAAAACGGTGTATTTAATTTTAAGTTTATACAAGTTTAAAACAAAGGATCTGAATCCTAGTGCCCTACACTACTCAAAATGAAACATGAAATTTAGTGGTGTTTGTTGAATTTCATAAATACTTAAAATATGTCTAATAGCAAGCTCAGTTATGCAGGATTGATTATTATTGTTATTGTTCATGTTGTTTTGTCAACTCGGTTGTTTTAAAAAGTGTTAGGTATATCTTTATCTACTTCATGAAAGTTAAAATAGGCATAATTTCATCATTAAGTGAAAAATAAACAAATGTTAAGATCCAATATAATAATAAGAACTTACATTAAAATATTTAATGGTTTTTTACTAGTAGAATTGATGTGCTGTCAGTTATTACTAGGTCTTTTAGCACCAGTTTATTAAACAAGCAATAAAAGATTGCAATGTATACATATTTTGAATGCAGTTATGACCAATATATTTCACTTATATTCTGAATTCAGTATCTACTCTATCCTCATATTGCAAAGAAACAAAATATCAAAACTCAATGAGTTGAAGGAAGAGGATAACATATAGATTTTAAAAAAAAAACTAGTAAATTAAAACAAATGTATTCCATTTTACATCTTTAGAGCTTTTATATTTAGAAGGTTCGTATTTTTAGTGGGCCCGAAAATGGTTCATAGCCATGGATTGAAAATTGCGTTATAAGTTATGATAAAATATTGGGAATTGGTATTGTTCATGCCCCACTTGTCTCCATATTTAAATTTTATTTCTATATTAACAATACAATCATTGTTGTAAATAAAAATATTTTAATATTTGAAGATATAGAAGAAAGGACCTCCCAGAGGAGCGACATATCTATCAATTTATCTGTGTTCCCCTCCGCGGATATTGCCCCCGGTGAAGAATCTTCCACTTAATTCGATAGCGAAGAAAATGGTATCGATTCCTCTTTCTTTTCTTTTTTTTTTTCTTCGGGGGAAGATAGTGTCCCAGATCTTATCTCCCCAATAGCCTTCGTATAAGTTGGGATATGAGGGGCAGAATATGGAGTTGTCGTATTTTTTTGTATTGTTCTTTTGTAAATAGTAAATTATTAACGATATTGTTTCAAAAAATATTTATTTATTTTTTCGTTCGAACAGGGTTGTTTATTAATCCGGCGAATTTGTCAAATGTCTTTATTACCAGTCATTAATTATTTATCAGTTTCACTTATACTTCTTAAAAAATATTTAACTTATGTTAGCGTATTTATTTAACTTTACTTCATGCTGCTAAGGCTCATTGGATGATGCTACTATAGCGATCCTTAATTTCGCATTTCCTTAAATATCGTCATGTATAATTAAGATAGGGGTCTATAATGATTACCTGATATCGCACAGGAGCGATTTAACGTCCCCTCTGAAGGACCCACCTGCCAGGCTCACAATTTAGCCTAAATTAAATTACCTTATGTATTTAATTTAAACTGAAGTTTTTTTCCCGTTAGATAATGATGTAAGTAGACCTAGTGATGGACTTGAAGCAGAACCCCCCGCCCATCCTCTCGACAGCCCTGAGGAAGACCTGCAATGTGGGTCGAAACGTTGCCTTTTGAATAAAGATTTCTTCCTACTTTTGAGAAATTTATTTACCTCCACCCGGACCATTTTCTTTCACAGATTTTCGTAATTATTATAATTATTCTTATAGGGCTTATTATAGTATATTTATTATATTTATGTTATTATTATTATTTTATATTTTTGTCACAGATTTCTCCGGCGTCAAATTCACATCCCGGAATTCAAAATTCAAGGAATGTGTAAATGTTACTGATTTATAAATTTTCTTACAATTCTGCAGGTATCCAACAGAACTACTTTTTGCGCCAATTTTAATTTTTTCCAAATGAAGGCTAGGGTCTTCTGTACCCTCCCTTGTGCTTTTCAATATCGGACCATTCGAGGAAATTAGTAATGGAGTCATGAGCACTTTCTCCAAATGATAAAGGGATTCTAACTCAATAACAAGTTCCTGATATGTCCTAATTTCTTCGGCTCTGGTGTCCATGGTGTTTGTATCACATGGGACAGCTATTTCTATAATTTTACCAAATTTTTCCATTATACGGATCAACAAAATATCCGGACGGTTATCTTTTACCCTGTGGTCCGTGATTATTTGCTCATCCCAGTAAATTTTTATCTTATTATTTTCTAATAGTTTTTCCGGCTAATAGCGATAGTAAGATTATTATTATTATTGTTCTTTTTCTCGGTTTCTACCGGAGAATGGACCTAGCCGGACATAAGTCAAGGGTTAGGCTAGAAAAATTAATTAGTAGTATTCATAATTTTCCGAACAATACTCGCAGTTCCGAGTAAGACTGCCTTCTGCATTTGATCCGGAATACTGTATTTAAGGTCAAATTCTTTTATGATGTTTACTGTCATTTCTGGAATCAGTCCATTTGTGGATATAACCAACGGCAAAACTTGTTTTTTGAAGCTTGTATAACTGCTTCAATTCCTCAGCCAGGTCCCTGATATTTCCTAACTTTTTTGGCGACCGCCGAACAGGTTCTCAACTGCTATTATATTCATATATATTCAATTATATTCACACATTTTTCCTCTCTTAGAGTCAGCAAAATGTAAGGCTTGCTGTACCTGTAATATGGGTAGATCTTGTCCACAGTATTAAATTTCATAGCCAATTCTTGGTATACAATTGTTGCCACAATGTTATGTTTCAGCAAATACTCCTTGCCAGCAAGAACCTGACACCCGGATATATTATGCTGGATTGATTCTGTGGTTGTTTTGCACAGTCGAAACATATCTGAAATTGCCTCTCCACATATACGGCGCCTATAGGTCTTCGTAGCGAACACCTGGTCCTGAATGGCTCGAACAAAACCTTCGGTTTCAGGAAACAATGTCCCTCTATTTAGCCACATTAATGATGCTTCCATGCCAACCCCTTCTCCCGCCAGAATATGATAAAACCTTCCGTGGAGTGCTTTAGATTCCCACTCATTAAGAAGGCTTTCTCGATTAGCAGGTGTGGAAAAGTTCTCACATCGTAAGTTTAGAGCAGTGTATTTGTGGTCCAATGTCACAATTGTTGAAATGACACTTGAAGCAGTTCCTCTCAGCTATTACGGGGCATACCCTAGACCCGGGCCTCTTGTGAACACGGCTTTATTACACAAACTTGGACCACATAATACTTTTATTATGTGCTAAGTATATCTATGCAGGCTTAGGTTAACAGCTGAAGTAAACAAAACATTCATCACAGTGAATTTTTAATGGTATGTTTCAAAGGAATTTAACATACACAAAAATAAAAAGTTACTAAGGATAGAAAGTCATTGAAATTAAGATGGAACTTAGAGGGAATAATATTTAATCAATAATTAATGAAATAAAATCAACATTAAATATTTTTGCTGTAAATAATAATGATGCATGCTTTAATAACACTTAAATCGAGTGACTTTTATTAAATTATGATATCATTATTGAGTAAGTTTATTACAGCCTTATTTTTATGTAAATGAACTATTATTAATATAATGTACTAGTTTCGTTATAATAAACAAAAAATGACGAGGAAATTATTGAGTAGTTCCTGTGCGCTCAATTATCTTTCCCGTTCTCAGCCAAGCCTTGTTTACAATATATTGAAGGGTTTATTTAATGTTCATCATCACTTCTGATACTTAAAATTTTTAATAACTTATTACTAAATTAAAATGGAGATATTTGCAATTAGTAGTACAAACTATTTGACACATTTATTATTATTATTATAGGTATTCCTTATAAAGGAGAACGCAACACAAACAAGAGTCATTGTCTTTAATGTAATGTTCAATGAACATTCTTCCCCTAGTATACATCGCAAAATTGCAAGAACACGGGATTTCGGATCGGTGAAGAGAAAGGATTTGTCTGACCGCGGTACGAGCCAGGCTAGTTCAGTTGGTAATGCTCTACGACTGATACGTAGGAGACCCAGGTTCGAATCCCGGCCCTGGACAAATCTATTCTCTTCAAAATAAAATATTTAAAAATTATAATAAAAAAACATCAAATAAAATAAATAAAAAAGTCATTGTCCTTTGTTTTTCGTATCTCATCCCATAAACCTGTAATATATTCACTGTGATTCTTAATGTATTTTTATTCTGTCCACATTCTTCCAATTCTTTTCTCATTATTTATATGTTCTAGTTTTTAGTTTAGTTACTGATTATTTCTTTAAACAAAATTTTCTGCCGTGAAAAGGTTCAGCCTGTTGAGGTATTCCGGAGTTCCTTTCATCCGATTGGTTTTGTCTTTCTCATCGCTACTTTAATGATCCTTTTCTCTGCATTTCATCATTTATTCTGAAAATTTGTCGGGAGAAGTTGGCTCTCCTTTTCCTGATATTATTTGATATTGTCTATGTGTGATTATACGGTTGTGACGCCGGTTCACCAAATTCCTTTTTTGTAGACTAGTCCTAACTAACTCCTAAAAAACTTTTTCTATCTTCTTAATTTTTGTTCTTTCCTCACTGTTGTTGTTTATTTTTTTATTCATTCAATAATACACTAATAGGACAATCCTACAATGGGAGCCCTAAATTTTGCCTATCTATGTATATCTGGGAGAGGGATTTTTAATGAGTTCCTGACACTATAGAAGGACGGGACCTCATCACTTTCGAAGGATGGCGTAACCAATATTTTTTAAACTCTTTTAAAAAAAATTTACGGCAACTTTTCGGACTGCAAACTTTGTTGCGAAGGTTCTTATGCTAACTACTACTCCACAGGGGAGTCCAACTTACCGCTATTTCTGTGGCTTAGGAGGCTTCCGGTAGAGGGCTTCCGCTAGAACTACTTTACAATAATACTATTCTTTACGTTGTTTCAAAACTATCAATTTTTTGTATAAATTGTACAAAATTTGCATTATTCTACCTGTAATATCATGCAATATTTGATTTCCAGGGGATACTTGTGGGCAGATTTTTTGTTTATGTAGTATGTTTTTCCATGTAAAAATATTAATCCTGTTTTAGTTGTGATTTCAAGGCTTCTTATACTTCTTGTCGGTTATAGTCCTTGGTTGGTGATAGGCCATCTTTCTGGCTTCTCCCTATCAAATGCTTCTGAAATTTCTTTCATGAATTAAACTTTTTATTCTTTATTTTTCTATGATTCCTTGCTGAAGATATCTGGTCTTAATACTATCTCAGTCCATTCCAATTTATCAAACGAGGTTTCTCTTAGAACTGAGTCGTTGGCATTTTTGAATACGAAGAATGTTACAGTGGTATTCCTGGATTTTCTTATTGTTAATATTGTCCTCGGATTCCAAATTTCCTCACTGCATGATCTTTCACTTATGTTGCCAACTTGGCACTTCCTTATTAATAATACGGTATATATTATTAATTATGTTTAAATAATAATTAAATGTACCTTGTTTTCTTTTCTATTTTTTTTAATTGCAAATTGGAACTATGTTTTAACAGCAAATACAGATATGTTGAACCCTTCCCATCCCTCCCAAACACCAATTTGAGACAAAGCGGTCCCATATTTCAGACGAGATGGGCCCCCACTACACCGCACCGACATCTCATCACAACATTTAATGGAGTCGTTTGTCCCGAATATGTGGAGTATGAGCGGCGAGGAGTATCTGTAAAATACACAGCTGTTCGTGTCTCGATGGAAGGGGAGTTGAAAACGATCGGAACTGTTATAAATCATTCAGAGGGATTATTAAAAAAGTGTTAAATCAAAGAAAATATAAAATTCAAATAAATCAACCAATGGGGAGAGGGTGACTAAGTGGTAGAGCACTGAGTTGCTGTGGCAAGGGGTCCTTGTTCAAATCCAGCTATGAAGGATAAGTTCTTGAAACTGCTTACAGCCGGGGACGGACTCTGTGGGTTCTAAAGACCTCCTGGGGATCAATTGAGAGTGATCTCGGAGATATAATTTCCCTCAGTCTCTACCATGTACTGAACCCAAGACCCTTCATGGATGGTATTGGTACAGATCAAATAACAATAATTAACTATTCATCACTTCACCATTTCAGATTTCATAACAGATCATGTCGATGATTATTAAAAGCCAGATTAAGCACATCGCATCTCACATCAACGAAAAAGAAAACTGATTAGAGACATCATATTAAGATTTCCTAACAGACACCTATTTGCCATCATATAAAAATATACACACGCCAAATTTTATGTTCGAAGTTCTGGATAAATCTTTTTGACAACTGATTCATAAGGAATAAAGAGTACAAAATAATTATTTTAGATTACAAAAATGTTTTTAACTGAATCGTTTAAAACATCATGAAATATATTAACAGCCTGATTACTGAATTAATTTCCTTTAAAAAACTATAATAAAAAAAAAATTATAAAGTGGCTGAATAAATTATAAAATACAGCTAAACTTAACTTCAATGAAATCAAAGAAAATAAATGACATGCATAAGTGCCTAAGCCAATAAAGGTAAACGAAAACGATAAATAAATAGCAGAGTATTTTCTTAGAGGTGTCATCTGCGAGAACCCTTTGTATAATAATCACAATAAAAGTTTTAATTTATTTTGTTTAGATGAATTCTGGGTACAGACTTGATTTATATCTGTCTTTTTATCAAGGTCATTGGTAAATAAATATCTATCATAATTTTGAAAATTTCGAAATTAATATTCCATTATATTAGTATAATAAATTATTTAGACAAATGCTAATTGAATGAAAATACATATTAGTCTCGGAAGTAACTAACGTAATATCTTGAAATTTACTACGTGTCGAATTTTTTAAATGTATGCATTTATTTTTTGTTTGCAATCAGTTAAATTTAACAAAGATTGTATATGATTGGCACAATGATGTTGTAATTAAACATGGATTCCCGGTCGCCCTCAGCCACACAGGGAGAATAAATAAGACAAAAAAAATAAAAATTTAGAAGACTAAGGAAGACAAAACAAGGAAGACGTTCGCCCACACCCGGCAATCAAGAACTCTTAATTGTGAGTTCCCTCTTTAACAGTGCTTTGTCTAGTCGCCTCTGGGGTCTCGGGCTAGTCACCAGTTTGTGCATGTTAATGTATTCCCGCTGTAATTAACTATATAATAATTATTGATTATTAATCAATATAACAATGTCAAATGCAGAGAATATGTTACAGAGTTAAAATAAATATAGGAAAATCCCTGTTGAGTAGAAAGACCGAAAAAATTAACCTAGTGTATAGATACAATTATAAAAATAATTTCCTAAAAAAGTTATTTTACCTTACTTAAAACAAAAAAGTTCATCATGAACTTTCTTTTATTCAAAATAAGATTTAATTTGACCAGATAACATAAGCATCAGTACCATAGAGTAATAAATTTTCACCAATTTATAATATGTACACTCACATCAAATATTCCAATCACGTTTTGAATATCTAATTTTCTGAATACAATCATCACCGCAATGGCTCCTTAAACATCATTTTTTTAAAACTAGAGTTTTTGTAATATTTTCCATAATGTTTTTTTTTTTAATTTTTCGATATTTATCGAGAAATTATCGAAATTTATTTTTATTTCTCGATATTAAGCTTGAACATATCTTTATATAATTTGTACCAATGATTATTCACGCTGTTGATTAAGATAACCCCAAACCATATAAACCTTGGCCTATGAATTGACACCTTCAATTTTTTTTTTCTCGAGAATTTTTATGTTATGCTTCAGACTGAAGTTCTTTAAATACTGGTATCTGAGTAAATTTTAAGCACAAATTTAAAATTAAAATATTTCAACTTATGAATATTCAGCCATCGCGAGGGAGTGAAATAGATATAATTTTTAGATTAAGTTACCTATTTATTAAATTGTTATCACTATAATTTTCCTATATTATCATATCTTTACCCAATCTAAATACTTATCTTGTATATCATTAATCATGTTAATTCATTATGCTCTGCTTTAAATCATTTTATCACCTTTTTTTTCAAAAAATTATGTGATTATCACTGGTGATAGAAAATGTGCACATTAGATTATTAACATAACAATATAAGGTGGAAATGCTTGTCCTAAATGCTATCTAGTCTACGAGATTAAAATTAAATTTACATACATATTTCTGAAACCGTATTTATCCAAAAGATGTGATTGAAAAAGTGTAGTTTAAATATATTTCCGGTCATCAAACTGTTATTTTCACCCTTTTGAATTGAATCACCAGTTAAAAACAAATATGATGAATTAATTTATTAACATTTGATCGAGCTATTGTTGTAAAAACCTTCACAATGATATTAGGAGACCGAAAAATAGGTTTCCGTTATATTTTTAATTTTATCAGAAATTCTTTGTTGCTTTTGAGGGTCCTATCTATTTCCACGTTATTATATGATTATATTACTTTTAATACATAAAATTAAATTAACAAAACTAATGAATTTTAAAAGAAAATTGTTTTCACACTCTGTTCGCTGTGGAAAGGCATGATAAAAGAAAGAAACGGAATCAGGATCGTGTATTCAGTGTAGGAATATATTTGGTACGCATTTATATTTTCTTATGTCTCAATTATAGAACTATTTTCTTGTTTTTATACTATAGTCAATTATTGATATACAGTACTTTAAGTAACATAATTTAAATTATAATTCAAGGTTAGTTTAAAATAATAATTAATTCAAGATTATATACAACAAGAAATAAATATATAAAATGGCATATACAGCAAAGAGAAAATGTATAACCAATATAATATAATAAATCATCTTGAGCGGGTATAAGCACTTTCAACAACTTTAATATTTTTTAAAAAAGGTTATTATTTTTCCAGAACCTTGGTACAAATAAAACAAATTATACATTTTTGTGTAAAATGTATTGACTGCACTTTTTACTTTCAGCTAGCCATTTCCTCACCAATTTATCATTTCTCCAACAAAAAAAAAAGCCCTATATTAACTCTAGTTTTTAAGATACTGAAGAAAATGTTTTATTTTTTGAAAACGTGGACCAATTTAAAAATTAAAAAAACAAAACAAAAAATAGAAAGAAAGTTGACTCCATTATTTTTGGGCACGATATGAATAACAATATTTATTTAATATATTGTATTGTATATTGTTATGTGTATCACTTATATAAATATGGCAGTTATTCCCCAGGTTGTCGCTTCGAATTGAGCCACAAGTTTTAACTTTTCATTCGTATACCTTTTAATATTTTCCAACAATACAAATTATCATGAGCTTTAGTATGGAAAAGAGAATGTTATTATAGGAAGAGTTTAACCTTCGGCAATCTTTTTATCTAAAAATGAACGTTTCAAAAAATATTTAAAAACATTTTATCTATACATCAAAATATCAGTCCAAACTTTTATTTGTTGGTGATATGATTACCAACATCTACTCACTCCCCATAATTACATTATCTTTTCCAAACTAAAGATCACGAATATTCTATTTTTGGAGAATATTAAAAACGAATAAACCGTTAAAACTAGTTGTAACTAAACTCGAAGTGACCAGCTGTGGAACAGATACCTAGGAAAACTATTATTTCCCCTTGTTTCTTGGAACACGGGGATAAAAAAACCGAAGTTTTTCTCCTATTTAAAGTATATTATATCGTTTATGTGCACTAAAGTTATGTTCTTTCCAGAGCTCTCTGGAAATTCTTTTAGTTCTTTCAGGGCAAGAACTACTCGACTCTGAATTTGACCTCGCCACTTCCTGCCCAGAGGGAACCTTGCTAATTCCGAAGACGATTGGCTAATTAAGTAAGGAATGAACTGAGCGGATTGGACGAACATTTGTTTCCGGGCGACGGACCAATGAGAGGAGGCCTGGCAGCCGTGGGCGTCGGCTAGGTGTGACAGGAAGCAATTAACTTTTTAATAGTTTCAATCAATTTGACGGATCTAATCAAACACGAGCTTCGTCGTCCAACTTCTCTTATTGCTTAGATTTCTTAAAGAATGATGAGCTACCATGAAAAAAAAAATCGATAAATTTCTTGGAAAAGGTTTTTAATTTTGAGATATGGTGGAAAACACAGAGAAATCTCATAGAATAAAATTACATAACTCTTCCTTAAAAATCTTCACTATATATTTAGTGCCCACAAATGTGAATATGAACATTTATGTATGTATGTATGAGTATGACAGTTGGGGGTTCATAGGATGTTCTATCGAATAAAAACAATACTAATTCACTATATACGAATAATTCAGGGAGCGGAGTGGCTCAGTTGTTGGCAAGACATTTATTTAGTCGCACAACGACAGAAGATGGATCATAGGGATCTAGGCCACTCCTGTGGCTCACCTGGGAAAAATCTGGCGATTGAGCGTGATCTAGGACAAATCTCCTCCCGGACAACCGTTCTCAATGAACAGTATAGTCTCTACCATGTACTGAACCCCAGACACGTTCACGGGTTGTAGTGGTTCAGGTTCTTTATATACAATTAACAGTGGCAGGTCGTTTAGTTAAATTTACTAAGTTTGAAAACTGTAAGTATCTAAAAAACATTTATTCCACTCTATGTATAATGTTCCAGCTTTAAAGCAAAAAGATTAAGGATAGAAAAACAATCTTAAGAAATATGGGGTGACAGAGGACACCCCCTCAGGTGTTTGTTGAACTTTTCCAAAAGGACAGGACATTAAAGTGAGATATAAATAACCACTTGTTGATGCGATGGCAATAGCAACATTGACGGAGGCTCACGCGAATGCTACTCTTTCTTTGATTTATCATCGTGTACTCTTCCAAGTCCTTTCGTACTCATTCTATTGTCACTCTTGTGTATATATATACATATAAATCTTGATGTAGCACATCAGGTAAATCATAAGGGACATTTAGTATCGATTGCCTTTTATCAGTCTCTAAGTTAAGTTAACCCATGATCAGTGGTGTATATCTGTAACCCTGAAAGTGCCCTGGATGCATATATGTGTCCAGGAAAAAGCAATCGGTGGGTACTATGAGCGCGTATATGCTTACTTCAATTTTTTCGGATTTCATTCTAATTAATATATGAACATATAATTAAAATATTACGTAAAACTTTATGAGGGGCAGATATTTACGTATATCTTCAGCTACGCCATTAAAAAAAGACAGATTATGAAACAATCAGGTTTATTGAAAAAAAAGTTAAAGATAAATCAAAATATTAAAGAGTTAAAATTAACTAAAATGTCCTGATATTTTTTAACAAATTGTATGGCAGTTATTATCCGCCTACCTTGTTCGTATTCGCCCGAGACACTGAACACCTGCGAAGGCACTCCAGTTGTTTCATTAGTTTTTATATTGTATCAATGTTAATTTTGTTGCTTTATAATAACTTTATGGTATTATACAATCAAGTGTAAAAGAAATTCTATAATTATTTATTAACTCTTTGAGCTTAATCAAGCGATTAAGCTGGCACCAGCTAAAGGTACTCAGTCCGCCGCAATCGTAAGCGATCAGCGCCAGCAGTTTCTCTAGACCACATCGACAAAGAATCGCCCTCACTTTAAGGGTTAATACACAAACAAATGGTTACCTTTTATGTTTTATAAATTGTTATATAAAACAATTTATATACGTTTAGGATATAACTGCTGATTTATACCAACACACATCCAATTAACCGGGATCTATGCACGATTAATTAATTCTGACCATGTTTAGTTAAAATCTGTTTATATATTTATATGGATATATGGATTTTATTTATTTGAATAGTTGCCTGTAAGAAGGGCCCTCACATACGCCCTTCTTACATTTTATAGATTTTGCACTTACGCCCTTGTTCGATTGTAAAACAAGCAAAAAAGTAAATAAATAAAAAAAATTGTTACATCCACGATGCTTTGGTCAAAATGTTTACCCGAAGTTGAATACCGACATTGAAAACCCGAAGTCTATAGAAATTTCGCGTGCGGACGGATATTTCTTGACGAGAGAGCGGTAGGGGCCATCACATGGACCTTGTTCCACACAAAAAAGCGAAAACTGAAAAATGTAACATACGCCCTTCTTCCAGGCAACTATTCATTTGTTATATATCACTCATGTAATGAACCTAAGTAAAATAATCGCAGTTAATCTGCATTTCATCTCAGTAATAATTTTAATATTCATTTACAAAGAAACAAATATTTTCTAAAATTTAAAAGAAAGAATAGAAACATATACATCTAGAATTCCATTTTTTTTTCTTAGTATCATAGACCCAAATCCTAAAATCCTAACTACAACAATATCACAAAAATCATTGCCGTTGTTTCAATTATTAGCTCCGCATCAATTAAAAATAAATAAAATAGATCTTAAATGTTACATGAAGTATAAAAGGACTAGAAAATCAGAGAAAAACACCTATTTAAATGATTTTGATGGAGGAGTCAATTTTATTTTATCCGAACAGCTGGCAACTGCAATTAGCACTCCAACTCCTGATTGGCGTCAGTGTTAATCAACTGACCATAATGTCAGAGTTTTGTTCATTTTTTGCCTTGTCATTAATTATTGATAATTAAATGAGCATCAGTTAAATTCCAGTGGTCGGTCAGTTGTCAAAAAAATATTAAGCTCATCTTTAAATGATTTGGTTTTAAATTATCGTTATTATATTTTACAAGGAATTTAAAAGGATTCTAACTATGTTTTGTATAAACTCTAATTAGCATCAAAGAGAATTCAAGATATCCATTAGATGTTTAATCTCACAATACATTTTGATAACGCTCATTTAAGTGTTAAAACTTACCTCTTGATTGATAAAAAAACGTTTGTAGTAATAATTAAATTATCATTCAAATAATCTAGTAGTGGTAGAGTGATATTTTTTTGTGACGAAGATCCCAGTTTCAATTCCGGCTGTGGCAGATAATGCATTCTATTCTCTAACACCCGGGGAGGTTAACAGACCCTCCTAGGGCTCACCAAACATCTATAATGTAATAGAGGGAAAACCTGGGAGTTGAGCGTGATCTCGAACAAATCACCTACCTGAACAAACATTGTCCTAGAAATAGAACAATCTAACACATATTGTACCCGTCGTATTTATAATCCATTCATTATTACATTTAGGTAAAAAATATTTCATACATCTATCTAATGATTTTGTTAATATATACTATAATGTAAACTATCGATCTTATACAGTAACTACACCGCTTATTCATGGATCAGTCTTGTTTACAATATAGGTCTTCAGTCTTCAGTCTCAGGAGTATTTGAACTACAGGCAGTGTACTTTTGAAACCACCAATCATTTACTACCATTAATATACGAAGACCGAAGACCACGGTCCATAAAAGATGTTGATGGCCTCTCATTGCATTGAGTGGATATTTGTCTAGTGACCGCAAATCATCTCAGCCGGCCGCAGCTTTCTGGGTGGTACTTGTGTACCACCTAAAGTATTGTAATATTTTTTGTGTATAAGATTGCCAAAAAATACTAATAAAAATAAAAACAATGATTTGTATGAACTACAAAAATATAGCAAATATTTTATGTGATGTGACACATTTCAAATATATATAAAGATTCATTAAAATCTTACTAATTGATTAATAATAAAAATATAAATAAGGATCTAGCATATACTAATATTATGGTATAATATAACAATAGTGTTTATAATAATAGCACAATCTTGACAACGCCTTCAGTATTTTATATTGAGAATTAGCCCAGGACAAGATTCCCTTTTTCATCTCTTATAAAATTTAGAGAAAAGGACAACTTGCCGTTCTGCAGTTAGCAATTCATATAAGGAATGTTTAAGATGGTGTTAGAAAGAGATGTAATTACATTTTATTAGTTATATTTAGTCACATGGAGTAGTGAATATTTCATCTTAATTAATATTATTTAAATTACTAATTCTAGAATTAGATCACTCTATACTTCGGCTCGTTACGCTCGTTCAAGACTGCTCAGAAATTCACACCGGATCCTTTCCAGCTAAGGCCCTTTATTGTATAATATATCCAAGTTATTGAAATGTTATGCCCAATTTTACAGACTTATTTTGATGGAATTTAGTATTGGAAATAAAAATCTCAAAAGACATTACATATAATAACAATTAAAGCACATTTAATAATAATTAATATTTATAAAATGTAACTAATTTTTAGTTAGAATACATTTAAAATGAGATTCCATGAGATAAAATGAAGTATATTACACGAAGGAAAAGTGTAATATACCTCCGCTAATGTAAGAAAATCATTATAGAAAAATGAACTAAAATTTTACACAAAATACTTATGAAATTCAAAATTGTGGCTTTTTATATTCTTCCTCTAGCCCGATCAGACAACGAGAAACATTTTTCATTTAATTATAACAATTTCCATTTCAGCTGTTGCCTTCACTAATTCGATTGTAACCAACACTTCAATTATATAATAACTTTAATTATATAACAATACCTTATAAAATTATTTTATCAAATAAAACACTTATTATACAATAATTTCATGTTATTATATGATTGTAACAAAACATTGTACTCACTTTTAAATATTTAATTTATCTATTGATTTAGTTAACTGATTTCTATAATAGGCTTTCGAAGTTGTTGATGAAGTTGTAGGTGGTTATTAATGGTAAAGTAGCTTAGAAACATAGGAGATTTCACCTACTAACATTTATTTCTATGTTCGGAACCGGGTATGGCAGTTACATTATTTATCCAATCCTGTGGTTCACCTAGCCTTTATAATGCAAGTGTCCTTAATTAGTGATAAAACCTGACGATTGAGCGTGTACCAATCGCTTTCCTGTACAACCGTTAGTTTAGAAAAGAATTACGTCGAATAGAGATTAAAAGTGGTCATTAAAATTACGAAATATATTGACTATTATTGATTAACAAGCTATTAAATGACTGATTTACACACAGTAGCTATCGAATATTAATAATTCATACAGGTAATCAGGTTTCGTTTCTAAGCAATAATTTTCCAGCAACAACCTTATATAAATAAAAAGGCAATCATGGGATTCACCATTAGCTGCGTATTCACCAGCCGAGGTCTCGCAATTAATATAACCATCGAACCTAATAGTTAATTACGCCCTAATTGTTCGGTAGCTGCCGCGGCCCGGAGATGAACCTCTGGCTCCGAAGATGATGGTCATTAGGTAATAGAACGCCTCTAATGAAGGATCTGAGGAAGGGGACAGTCGTGAGAAAATTCTTTTCTCTGGGCAGCTATTTTCAGAATCAACATGCCGAAAATATTAAAATTGATCATTAAAATTCAAAAATGTGGTTCATCATTCTTAACTACTTGTAAGTACCTATTAATATTTGTGATTAAATGTTAAATTTTATTTATTACCTTCTGAAAAATTAGTACTGTCGTAATAGCCTTGTTAAAAAGTTAATAAAACAAGCTTAGTTAATAAAAATTGTTGAAGTCGAAATTGGAAAATTGCATTTTTTAAAAGCCTATATTTTTTTCTGAAAATATTCCCATCTCTCATCATTGACATTCATTGGAATAGAGTTCAGTTGAATTTGCTCCCAAAAATAGCGGAGAACAATTTAGAAGCCGATATATCCCCAATTCAAGCATTGTCTGGACCAAAAATAAAGATTAAATCAGACGTAGATAAAATATACAGTGGACATACTTCATTACTTTTTAGGAGGTTTCGTTTTACAACGCATTTTAAAAATTGATGTTTTCATATTTTTTCCAATTGGTCAATATAGATTTTATGATTCTATGGAGGGGTAAATAAAAAAAAAGTTTTTTAGTTAGTAGCAACGATAAATGTCTCCTGCAGTTATTATTGCATTTATTAAATCTTCTAATAAAATATATTTATATAATTTTATTAAAACAAATATCGTAAATTAAAATAATGAATTACTAAATAAATTGCAGATTATTTATTCAGTCGTTTTCATGCTACTCAGTTCGACCCAAGATAAAATTATAATTAGAACTAAATATTATTCCAGTTTATATTTTTCCTTCATTAATTAATGAGTTCCATGTATAATAGAATGTCACCGATTTACAAGGCGCCATTCATCGAAATGTTTGAATGTGAAGGAGAACCTTAGAGCTGGCGGGTATTTCAAGGGTTCAAATAAAGAAATCTAGGGGCTAGATCTTAGAGCGATTTGGGCAATATTGTTATTCAGCAGGTCCTGGTCAGAAATTAATCTAACGTAAATATGGAAGTAGACTGTTAAGGTATTGAGATAGAGCTGAGTAACTGATTACAAAACAGGAATTAAAAAGACATTTGGAGAAGAAGATGCCTTAACTTTTAATAAGTAACTGTAAAACCAATCATAAATAACCTGGAATGTATACATACCATTACAATGATTAGATACACCAATCATCAAAAATATATATTTTTTATTTTTATATTTTTTTTCACATCCTCTAAGATTTTATTTAAAATATGTGTAAAATTTACTATATATATGCCTGCAAATGCTTCTATATAAACAAAAGCCTTGTGTTACCTTTCGGTATTTTAAGGCGTTATATCGGGCTGAGTCCGCTGAAGGCGGTTTTTACTCGAACCGGCGCGAGGCCACTGACATTATACAATACAAAACGGTGAGGGACCGTTTAGCGGGATCAAGTGACAGTTGTAGAAAGAAGAAAGGGAAGGAAGGAAGAAGGAAAAGGAAGGAAGGATAAGGACAAGGGAGTACTTACCCCATTCCTAGATCAAATGTAAGTACATCGACCAAGGGGACACTGCCCTGCCATCTCCCAGGTCTAGGGGTGGTTTTAAGTCCCTAAATAGGGGGTTCGCACAGGTCTTCAGCCCATCAAAAAATTTGATGTGCCTCCGACCTATGTACTCGGGCACCGAGGGAAGCCGAAGCTCCTCCCGGATGGTGGTGTTAAGTGCCCCCTCGAGCGATGTGCCACTTACGATCTTCCTAAGGATGGAATTCTGGTATTGCTGCAGGCGCTTCAGCGTTCTTTTGTAGAGGTGTCTCAGTAGTGGTGCACCATAGAGCAGCGTAGGTCTTTTGATAGACTTGTAGATTTGTAATTTTAACTTCATTGAGAGCTGCGGGGACAAGAGCAGATGGTATAGCCTGTGGGATTTCTGTCGTGCCAACTTCAATCTTGCCTGCACGTGCGTTGAGAAGGTGAGGTGCCTATCAAAGTTGACGCCAAGGTAGAGGATTGAAGTGGAAAATCTTCTATCCTCGCAGTCCACGGTAAAAGTCTTCGGTAGAGGTTTCTTACTCACCTTCTGAAATTACATCACGGTGGCATCCGTCTTAGACGGATTCACCCTGATGCCAATCAGTTTCAGCTCGTTCACTATGGTTTCAGTCGCCTTTTGTGCCTTGTTAAGGGCATGTGGGGTGCTGATGCTGGTAGCATAAATCCCAATATCATCCGCATATGCTGCTACCATTGCTCCTGGATGCTTCATTGCGACCACGGGTGCTGTGAAGATCACAAACATCAGTACAGAGTATAAATACAGAGCCTTCAGGTGCTCCGCAGGTGGTGCTAGAAGTCGAGTAACTGTTACCGACTCGTACGACGAATGATCTTCCGCTGAGATAGCTTTGGATCAGACGACATAGAGTGGCGGGAAAGCTTAGCCAGGTGGTGGTCACAGGCGACTCCTCTCTGGAAACCAGTCTGCTCAGGGGGGATGATGTGTTTCTCTTTGCAGTGCTTCGACATGTGATGGTGAACCAGTCTCTCGAAGATTTTGCTCATGTGAGGGAGCAAGCTGATTGGCCGATAGTGCTCAGGTACCCCCCACTCTTCCCAGGCTTGAGTAGTGGCACTATGGCGGCTTGTTTCCACACATCAGGAAAGTACGATATCCTCATGCAGGTGTTGAATATGTTCAATAAAAAGGATTTACCCTTCCTTGGAAGTATCTTCAACATCACACAGGGGATATCATCCTGTCCTGATGCTCTGTTACCTTTCGTGCGTCGTAGTACTGACTCGAGCTGACCGAAGGTGGAGAATATGGGCTTCTCGTTTGGGCACGGTAGTGGTCCTTCCGGGATTGGTGGAGCATCTAACAGCCGAGCAACTCTCTCTCTTCATAAGCCTTCACCAGAAGTTCAGTCTGTTCCCCAGGCGTTAGCAGGTTGCCTTCAGATGAAAGTAACACTCCGCTCCTTTTGGTTACGTTGGTCTTGACGAGCCGCCAGAACTGACGAGGGTCGTCGTGAGTCCGACGCAACTGCTCATGCCAGAGGGATGTTTTCCAGTCACGCATGAGGCTGGCTATCTTCCTGGTCATCGTAGCCCGTAATCACGAGAACGCTGGAAAATATTCCTCAGGTACATTCCGCTGACTTATGAGAGCTAAGATGTGTTTCGGAGGTTTCCTGATGGCGTTGGGTAAAGGACTGAACTTTGGGATGTGCTGGTTTGCCGCAGCCTGTATGGTAGTGGTTATGACACCTACCGCCCTGTCCACCTCGACCACTGATATGGGTGATCGTGGGGAGATCTTCCACAATACTGGCTCTGTAACCTTTCCAGCCTGCTTTATGCAAAAGGTACTTACTCGCAGGCGGAGCTGCGGGGGTACTTTCAAAAGTATAGAGCACGTGCCGGTAATCCGATGGTCCGTACGGGAGTGCAGTGCAATCCGTAACGGTGTGCGAATCCATGGGAAGGAGAAGGTCCAGCGTTGAGGTCGATCCATGTCCGGCTGCATCCCTAAAGGTATGCACCCCGGGGTGATAGACGCACAGCCTAGTCTTGGTGATGGTGGTTCCCAGTGTATCAATGTTGGGGCATAGCCAGGCGGTGTGCTTAGCACTGAAGTCTCCTAGGACTATGTATCGGCTCACAGCCTGGGCGTGCTTCAACAACAACTTCATAGCTGTATGCATAGCTCGTGGCCTCCTCTAGACACAGCTGAACGTAAAACGGGTCTTGAACAGTACGTCAACTGTGACTATGTGAGTACCATTAGTTGGACACACTGGGTTAGGAATTCTCCTAGAGGGCACCTCATTTCGGACTAGGATGGCGACGCTCGCTTGAATCCACGGTGTGCAGGCCTCCCGGTACACAGTATAACCCTGGATATACAGTCGATCCAAGGTGGACAGCATTATGTCTGTCAAAGCCACTACCGATGGCCGATGTTGCTGCAGGAGTATCTCAACCTCAGCCAGCATAGAGAGCAGACTTCTGATATTATAGTTGATGACGTGGTGTTCAGTCATTTCGTCTGTTGGTATCGAAGGCTCTGTTGATCATCTTCAACATCATGTGCATCATCTGGCCCATACGGGCTAAGAGGGTTGTCAATAGGGCTTCAGTTGTAGAAGCTGACTGCTGTGGCTGGAAGGCTGGGAAGTCAGTTCCCTGAGATGGCTGAGGCTGGAATAAGCTCTGAGCAGACTGTGTTCCAGGGGGTATACCATAGTGGGGGTGTAGGAGTATGGTGGGGGTGGGGGTATGGGATATAGTAATTTGTAAATAGTAAAAATAAATTTAAAGGAAATAATTACATCGGGAGGAAGAAAAACTATTGGTTTAAGAATCTAAGAGAGTATGTCAAACTCTTTTCAAAGCTAGTTCGAAATGGGTACTCCAACATACAGTGAATGAATAAGACACCCGAAGAAGAAAAAAAGTGAAAAGAATTAAACAGGAGGTTTTGTAGGGCGATATTGGACTACATGACACAAGTGCACATTTTTAGTAGTCTAAAAAAAGTAAAAAAGGTACCAAAATGTCTTTATCTCTATTTCGTTCTAATTAATTCTGACCTATCAGTTATGAATATAAAATACAGCATTTTTAGTTGAGAAAAAGTTCCATTTAATAGATAGAATATAATAGAATAAAAAAATAATTTTATTCTGGGACCAAGTCCCTTCAGACTAACAGAGATGAACAAAATAAATGAATATATATCTGGCCAAAGGCCTACATCAAAATAAAACAATAATTACATAATATCCTGAAAGTAAATAACTAAACAAGTGTGTTTTGGTAGAGAATCAGAAAATGTGATACAAAATAAAAATAAAAGAACAGACATATTTACAATAAAAAGAAATAAGCTTTTGTAAAAATAAGTGAATAAATAATAGCATCTAATAATAAAAAATACAAAAAAACAATGGTATTATTATGAATGAGGAATATTTACAGTAGTTCATCAATCGATCAATTTGAATATATCTATAAATTATTTATTGATTATAAAGAATCTGATTGGGAATTTAGAAGATGTAAGAAAAGTTTGTATTTAAATGAGGTTAAAGAAGACGCATGACGGATATCGAGAGGAAGAGAGTTCCAAAGAGAGATAGAACGGGCTAGAAAGGAACGCTCAAAAGTTTTAGTTATGTGGGACCGGATATAAAGATCAGAAGTGCGAGATCTTGTTCCCTGGGATTGGATAGAGGATTTGAATTGTAGGAGACTATAGATATAAGACGGATGTTGTGAGTTGATAGTTTGATATAAGAAAGAACCAAGGAAGTAAAGCCTACGGATAGAAGGGAAAAGCCACTTTACCTCAGCGTACTGGTGAGACACATGAGACCTCCTCGGGGCATCGAAGACAAATCGAAGTGAACAGTGATATATGTCCATCAAGATACAGTTCAAAATTAAATACTTTCAGGTAAATTTGTCGCTCAGAACATTGGATCCTACTCTAGTTGCAATAGACTTAACGTGGTTATTTTCAACTGTAACGGTATTTTAGGCCATTCCGAACAAAAATTTATTTTTTTCAAATTAAATTTTTAATTTATTTTTTAAACTTGAGTGCGGGAGCCTTTCTCCATGTAGAACAGGCTTTTGATCGAGTCTGGCACCCAGGTCTCCTTTACAAAATCCGACAATTCCTTCCTCCTACATACTTTTTAATCATTCGCTCCTTTCTAACTGGCAGGACATTTAAAGTAAATCATATTGGTTCCTACTCTTCTCTCTATTCTCAGTCTGGTGATGTTCCTCAAGGTAGCTTCCTCGGTCCTATCCTCTACACAGTATATACAGCTGACATCCCAACCCATCCTAACACCTTAATCTCCACGTATGCTGATAACACATGTGTGTTATCAGTTAATAACGACCCATATATTGCATCCCAATCACTTCAATCACATTTATCAAGCCTCGAAGAATGGTGTCGGAATTGGAGAATTAAAATCAATTCCAAAAAGTCCCATCAAATTACCTTTACCCTTCGCCGAAAACCCTCGACTTCCTGTCCTACTGTATCCTTTAATAGTACTCCACTTATCCCTGTTGAACAGATTCGCTACCTAGGACTCAACTTAGACAAACGTCTAACTTGGAACCCTCACACAAGACTGAAAAAACAAGAAACAGCTCGACGCTTCCGACTACTTCAACACATACTAGACAAACGCTCAAAGCTTCAAATCAATTACAAAAGACTTATTTATGTTACTGTTATAAGACCTATATGGACTTACGGAATTGAACTATGGGGCTCCACCAAACCATCAAATTCCTCTCGTATTCAATCCTTGCAATCCAAAATCCTTCGCAAAATCCTAAACGTTCCTTATTTTGTCACAAATAAAACCATCCATAATGACCTTAACGTTCCATATGTTACCGATTTAGCCCATTCCAGATACCTATCATTCCATAATAAACTCCAGGCCCATCCAAACCCACTAGTTTCCATCCTTGGATCCAATACCATCCCGGACAATCCACCTAGGCGTCTGAAGAGAAGATGGCCTCGGGACCTTCTATAATAGAAATGTAATTAGAGTGCTGCCAATGGGTAGTGGCCTCTACATGTCCTTTCATGTATTTATTTATTCATACACCATTTGTACTAGATGTATATATTACAGTTATACAATTCAATAAAATAATTAAAAAAAAAAAAAAATTCAGTGTAAAGCGGTGTTGTTTGTTTATAGCGCCAAACTAGCGCTACCTATCGGGATTTGCTGTAACTATATTCTTAGTATTCAAATGCTAAATTCGAACTATCCTTCAAGTAAACAAAACCCAACAGCTCAATTTCATATATTTATCTTATTGTACTGTAATTATTATTGTTTTTGTTAGTTCATAACTGTCAATTTACGCTCACTGCCATGACAAATCCTCAAGGAGTTTAACCAGTCCATGTCAAGCCCTATCTATAATTCTTAGCTATGAATTAACCACACTAGCGGAGTTCACAACAATAATAATCGCAACAATCACAAGTTCACAGTAATTATAATTTTAAATAATATCAAATTGAAACATTATTAATGTTAATAATGCTAATGAAAAGTAGTTTTACATTTGAAAACATCACTAAAAATGTTGGTATTTAAAAGAAAAATTGATTTTGGTTCTTGAGATTCTGACTACCCTTTTTACATAAAGTTGACGTTTTGCTCTTACCGACGTTTCGAGATTATTAATTTCTCATGATCGTAAACTAACAATGAAAAAATAAGCTTTTAGTGAATTATATTAAATAGCACACTAGTCTAAATATAAAATTTACACTTGTACGATGTTGATACATAACTGGTAATTACAAATTTATTACGACATTTACTATACACATTCATATCAATAGACATTTACTATATACAACTATAGTGAGTTTTTAATGAAATAATTTCCTACATGGCTTTGCTAAGAAATATTGCTCCCTACTGCCGTTCGGCTCAATAATCTATCAAAAATACCAACAAACGGAATTATGACCATAGAAGAGACAAACAATGGCCGGAGCCGAAGACACAGGGAGGTAGGTGTATCCTCGCCCAGTTATAAATATGCTCCCACTGATTTACTATATAGGAGCCACAACTCTATTTATGCCCAGCTACTAGGTATTATGGCCTACACTAACCTACCAGTTTTGTAGTCCGCTGTCCGCCGCGGCAACATATTTTAACTGAGCAGAGAGTGAGAGATCAAAAGAAAAAAAAAGTGAAAACTTAAATACATTGAGGGACCGGTCGGTAGCAGTAAATTATAAAGTATTTTTTATTTTTTGTTCCTGGCGGCCATTCATAGCCCGAGGTACGTTGTGCGCCTACTCCGATAAAATAAAAACCACCGTCACTTCGATAAAAAACTATATTTTACAAGACGGCTCCAAGGTACCCCCACTGGGTAGGTGATTTCTGATCGGAAGGTGCTTCTTCACTTCTCCTCAAACATAAACATGTTTTTGTATGGGCATACATATATATGTCGAAAGCGACAGAGATAGTAACAGAGAGCGTCAGAGAATGAGAGAAAGAGAAAGAGAGAAAGAGAAAGAGAGAAGGATTGTGAAAATAAAACAAATTATTTTGTATTTCGAAAAAAATAAACAGATGTAAAATTGTTTATATTCGCTAACAATTGATCTTAAATATCCATTATATTTGTCTTTTATAACTATAATTTTTTTAGCTATGCTCCTTAAGAAGTTGTATTAAAAAAATAGTTCATTTGCTACAAACCCAATAATATAAAAACATGAAAATGAAAATTCTATATATGTTGTCCATTGAAAACCGCGTTCAATAACAACCATTATGTCAAAAATAGATTGGCATTTAACATACCGTTTAGGAATGTTTGACGAATAAATATTTATGACGCCATCCGGGATAACGTTTTTAATTTATCAGGATGTATTTTGGATAATTAGATAAGAGAATAAAGACTAGGATAGTTTATTAAAAATGAAAAAACAGCAATTTTTTATTCGTACCCGAGGACTTAATGTCTCTTAAATAAAAAAGATATGGGTGCATTCGGCATTCGGCAATCCGCTGCAGTCGGCCACCTCGTTTTATATATCAATTTTATATATAATTTATATCAATCAAGAACTTATATGTTTGATGAATATTACAAATTGAAAATTATTTTAAAATTAAATGGATAATGGATATGGATAATATTTTGTCAATACTAATAAAATATTTCAACAAATTGTATATTTAAAAAAGTTATTAGTCCTTCATGCAACTTAAAGAAACCTTTATTTGCAATTCAGGTTTTTAAAAACTTTTTAGACATGAAGTATGTCTTCAAAGTCCTAAAGATTAAAAAGGGGGGAGTCAAACTCAAGTTATTTTATATATTTTTATTTTGAAGAGAAAAGAATGGTCCAGGACCGGGATTCGAACCCGGGTCGTCTTCATTTCCGCTCCATATCTTCAACGATCCCATTATCCCGTGTTCCCGCAATTTGCGATGTATCCAAGGGGAAGAATGTTCATTGAACATTCATTACTTCAACTAAGATCTTGTTGACCTTAATAAAATAAAATAAATTATAAATAATATAATGACGCAAGACAACAAGATCCTAATTAAAGTAATGTTCAATAAACATTCTTCCCCTTGTATACACCGAAAATTGCGAGAAGACGGGGATATGGGATCGGTGAAGAAAAAGGATTATTTGTCTGACCGAGATGCGTGCCTGGATAGCTCAAATGGCATAGCACTGCAACGGAAAAGCAGACGACCCGGGTTCGAATCCCGGTCCGGGACAAATCTTTCTCTTCAAAATTAAAATATTTAAAAGATATAAAAATTATAAAGTTATTTTAATAATTTAAATATCTTCTAGTCATCTTCCAGTCAACCATCCCCTCGCTTCTCATAAAGTTATTTTAATTCAAATTGAAGGCGATTGACTAAATAATAATGTTTGTAGAATATTTGTTTTTTATCTTATTGATCTATTGTTTAATATTTACAATAGGTTGTACTAATAATGCCTTTTATTTTTCTCCTCTAGTTTTTCATGCTTGTTTTATAACTTTTATAATTTCTACCTTTTAATTTTTTTAAAACCAATACTTTCTAACCGTGAACTTTTCTTGATTTTGATGCATAATAACGGAAGTATGGATAAATACTGTACTGGTCATATCAACTCAATTAATATTATGTACTTCGAACATGGTGTTTTTTTCTGCAAACAAATCATACTTCCACATGTGATCACACATAATTTTTTTTTTTAATCGATTTTCGGTTATTTTGTATTTCCCTAGTCCTACTATATACACCAATCTTTTCAGATTAGAATCAAGATTTTTTTATTGTATGTGAATTTTTTTTGTTAATCGTCGCTTCAGTGTAATCACAACAAGTTTTAACTTTCATTCGTTACCCTTTTAATATTTTCCAAAAATACAAGTTATCATGAGCTTTATTATAGAAAATAAAATGTAATTATGGGAAATGTGTATGCTTCGGTAATCGTTTCATCTAATAATGAACGTTTCAAACAAATTATATTATCTATATATTATTTTTTATAATTTATTAGTTAGTTGTTTTTATTTTGAAGAGAAAAGATATGCCCCCGGCCGGGATTCGAACCCAGGTCCTCTGTCTTACCGTGACAGGACTCCACCAGTTGATACCAGCCGGGGACAAATATTTTTTCTTATCTGATCCCACGTCCCCGTGTTCTCGCAAGTTTTGCAATCCATACACGAGAACGAATGTTCTTTGAACATTACTTTAATTTTGGGAACTTGTTGACATACGTCATATTACTATTTTTAATTTTTTATAATTTATTAGTTAGTTGTTTTAATTTTAAATATTTTTATTTTGAAGAGAATAGATATGCCCCCGGCCATTGCATGCATCGCAGAACTTGCGAGAACACGGGGACATGGGATCAGATAAGAGAAAAGATTTGTCCCCGGCTGGTATCAACTCCGGTAGCTTAGTTGGTAGAGTCCTGTCACGGTAAGACCGAGGACCTAGTTTCGAATCCCGGCCGGGGGCATATCTTTTCTCTTCAAAATAAAAATATTTAAAATTACATACAATATATATACATATACATAAAATATATTGCACAAGCAATAACTCACCTTGGGGAAACATATTTTAGGAAAAAAGAAATAAGAAAATGAATAAGGAATGCTGCTGTATAAATCATACGAGAGGGCATGAAGAGAAATGCTGACGAAGCTATCAGTCCTTGCGCTCCATCTGCTGAGACAAAAGGCCTAGGAAGTGACTGTGCAGGATCCCAGTGTGGGAGTACTTGCCTATCCCAGTGTGTGGGTACACAATGCTGCCTCGGCTACGGGTATGCTGAGTAAGTAAAATGTGGTTGATAACTCCTGAGGTTGGGTAAGGGGTAGAGATTATAAAAATTATAAAAATTTGTGTTTAAAAAAAACAAAACATGCGAAACACCAAGAGGTCCTATATAGTTGAAATCGGATCTTAACTTGAGCAAACACAAATTACTTCAGAGTAGAAGGAGTCTACAGAAAAATAACTTTAAATAACATCAAATTAAAGCAATAGTTATTTTAATGAATAGGAATTTAAGTTAAACACTTAGCAGTATGTTACCATGAATCCTGCATGATCGCGTATATAATATGTCGTTACGCGGCTGTACTGGTAACTTGTTTGTTCATTTAACCTCATTTTATGATGCTATGGCCAATCGGACGATGCTACAGAGGGTGCTCTAAATTTTGCCTATCCAAGTTTAATTAGAATATGGATTTTTAACGACATCATACAGGCTCGTGACCCCCCTTTAACGCCCCTTCCGAGGGAAAGCATAACTAAGGATTTTTTACTTCCTTTAAACACTAGGGTCATCTGCCGGGGACCAACCCGCGACCTTGGAATTAGTAGGTTTTTATGCTAACCATTAGACCACAGGTCGCTCCTACTGGTAATTTGTTTACCTCTGATATAAAAAATTATCAATGGTCATTAGAATCTCTTATTTATCTAGTGCATATTGGTCTTATCTTAAAACAGAGAAGGTTGCATTTTAATTATAGGAAACTGATGTCTAGGGCGCTATCCTGTTTTCAATGCTATATTATAGTTGTTCATCAAAACAAAAATATAATTGTTTCTTTTTATGCTTTTTTCTTTTTATAAAAAAAAAGTATACCTGTATCACTGCGACACATGAAGAGTATTGTATTCAATACGACGCAGAGACAATGCTGTTTCTAGGACAACGATTGTGCAGGAAGGTGATTTGCCCGAAACCACGCTCAACTGCCAGATAGCTCCCATGTTTTGGATTCCTATTTTATATTGGCTGAATGAGCCCCAGGAGAGTTTCAAGACCTTTGGACTCTGGAGACCCCTGACTGTTTAACGACTAACTAAATAATTCGAATTTGAACACGAGACCTTCGGAACGGCAACTCAGCGCTCTTCCACTATGATACCTTATTAATTATGCGGTAATATTTCCTAAAAAAATATTTAAGGCGAATCTTCAGATGACTTGATATAATTTGGGATTTGCAATTTAATATACACAAATATATAATTTAGTGCTATGGTTCAAACATCTTTTTGTTAATGCAATTAAGTAACTTAAATTATATTCAATTCTCATCTTGTTTGTTCCGTCTGTGAATAACATTATAGAAAATATGTAGTCTGCGTCTAAGTTATTTCATAATTGTAGTTACAGATGTTACTTATTATTTTCCCTATCGCATCGGTATTTAATTTATTATTATAATTTATATCTAAGGGAATGCTGCAACAATAATTGTCAATTAACTAGGAATGCGGTAAGCGTTTGTAAATTTTAATTGCGACATAGATAACTCCTTGATCGTTTCGAAACGAGACACAAAAAAATATTCTCTTAATAGGCCTTCCATAAAAAAGTGTTAGCCTTTCCTCTGTCAGCCATAATGACCCAAGATGGACGAGACAAAAGGAACTAGACGAAGGGACTCGAACCCATTCGGATCTCTAGGGCTATAAATGGCCCAAGCGAGAAGAATCCCATCTGTGACATGTGCACAAAAAAAAAAATACGGACTAGCCGAACCCATAATTAACACCATATTTACCGGAGCGGCCGAAGAGATTGATGTCCGATTCGGAGGAGGACCGCAAAAAAACGGGGGGTACAAGAATGCGGGGCCCCCCTCCGAAAAAAAACGATAACAATTGGCTCTTGTTCTTGTTTTCAAGTAGCAGAAATTGTCCCGATGAGAAGAGTGGACTAAACACTATAATTAGGCTGGCGAGGGGCAGCTCCTGGGCTTCTCTTGGTCACGCCGGCCATTAGCCTTTGATAAGCCATCATTACTCGGACCGATTACCCCGGGGCGTTCGCTACGTCGGGAACCCTGCCCGTCTCGATGACGGGGGTTACCGGGAGATTATCTCGTCGTCTTGGGATTGCAGAAGTTCTCTCGAGGGGAGACTCTCATCAAGCCGTTCCTAGTTCCTTAGTTCAAGTGCATCAAATGTCAAAACATTTGTTTCATTACTGCAATACTTTGAATGACCGTCCAAGCCAAGATTCAAAGCAAGACCTGACTAATTAAGGAAAAGGCTGATAACAGAAATACTAATATTATGAAACCCCCTTTTCCTGTTAATATCAATCAATTGGCTCTTAATTTTTATTTAAATATAAAAAATTAAATGCACATGCAACATAACAATCAACGCGTATTTACATTATTTCTTTATATTTACTTCCAATTCTAATTCATCCTAAGGTTCCCGTTTCCAATAATTATTATAAATTATAATTATGTATATATACATATATATATATATATATATATATATATATATATATATATATATATATACATATATATATATATTATATAATAATTATAAATAATTATTTATTTCGACAACAGCCATAGACGGACTCAGTGGGATTCACAGACCCCCTGGGATCTTCCAGCCTCTGTAAAGTGCTTACCCTTAATTGGGGGAAGAAACATTCCGAATGAGCTTGGTCTCAAAAATCACCTTCCTAATTGAACGTGGACTACTGAACCATAAGTGGTTTCAGTTGTCGAAAAAATTATTTTCTAGCCCCTGCGAACTTGTGTAGATCAATGAGATATTTCACCGGTAAAAGTTCAAACTTCATAAATTTATAAATATATATACATGAATATAAAAATATTTCATTAAAAATAGAAAAATTGAAGTTTTATTGGCCATTCGTCAATTCATTATTTTTAACGTTTGTTATTTGGTTTTGGCTTTAATATAACGATTTCTTCATTTAATTATAAAACTACTTGCAAATATATATATATATATATATAAACGTAGATTATATATTTTTCATGTTTTCTACCCCTACACCTGCAATAATAATCAATGAAGCATGAAGATAAGAATAGTTTTTAATGAAAATCACATTCATTGACTTGGACAGGAAATTAAGAGCAAACAAAAATCTGAAATGGAAAAACAATTTGATTTCCAATTCTGAGCCAGGAGGTGGGGGGGGGGCGATTTTAATGAATTTCATAATTTCCATTAATCCGGTTCAATTAGTGGTTGTAGGGACCCGCCTAATGAGCTCGGCAAAAATGATCGGTTTTCCCGCCCCCGCCTTTTTCCACGAGGGAATTAATAGGGACACATGTAGCGCGCGGTTATCGGGGAGAACTGTACGCCGTGAGAAAATATTTTCGAAAATGGACATTGTCCAGACTAATTGAAACATTAAAAGGGATTTATTCCGGCGGAATTATTAATATTTTCCGATTCCTGTGGCCGGAGATGTCAATTTAGATAAGGGCAGAGGTGGTTGATTTACCGCCAATTATATAGGAAGCAGTGGCGGCTACCCTGCCCATATGTCCGCCACAATTTGTCTTGTGCGGGGGGGGCCTCTCAGATATATGGCTTACCGGGGCCGGCCCGTTTCCGATGGGGCACTACGGTCAGTCCCTGTATTGCTGTGATTGGTGGATTTTTCATATTTAATTAAAATATATCAAGTAAATAATATATTTTCTAATCATATTATTTCGACTTGTTATAAATTGAATTTATTTCTTTATTTATTACTTTATGCACTACAGGACCATGTGCATTATTCATAATATTTTAACATAAATTATATAAAATTCCAAACTTAGATTTGTTTGGATAAATCTTAAACGTAGATCTGAATATTTGAAATAATCTGGATATTTTTTTTTTAGTGAGTGATTTTGTGAAGATATATCGGGTATAAATCACTTGTTATACAATAACAAAAAATGAATGAAGCTATACAGATATAAAACTTGAATAGTTTTGGGTTCAGTACATGATAGAAATAGCTCTGTTTCAAATGCAACGGTTTTTCATAAATTTGGCAGAAATCACATTCAACCCCCAGGTTTTTAGTCGAATTAAGGGCACTGATTTTATTGAGGCTGGATGAGCAGACCCAGCTGCATACCCCAGGTTCGATATATGGCAGTTAATAGATTACATTATTAGATACAGCTGGAATCGAATCAGAGACATGCTGCTAAAGAACTCAGCGCTTCAAAAATTGTCATACAAAAACATAATTGAAATATCCGTTTCCTAAATCAAAATTCGAAAATATACAAAATCAGTTCTAAATTATAAATATAATTTTAAACTGGTTCTAAGTTTTTCAGAGCCTAATTTTGCTGAACATATGAGCTAATTTTGTAAAAGTAATTTATTTTCAGAATGGTTACTCTATTTATTGCTTAATAAACACAGAAACTTTTCGTTCCTCCTAAATTATATCATTTTTCGCTCTTAGAACCTTTTCAACGTATATACTTCAGTTGTGTCTAAGAATTCTTTAAATTGGATATCTCATGAACCTCTAGTCAACCAACAAGAACCCCTCTCTGCGCATTTGAATTTTCAGCTCTGTATGACCAAAAGAAATATGTGCAATATGAAAATCAGTACTTGTCAATGTCATTTGTCCTGTTAGTGTTGATTTAAGTGAATATGTTTGGGGAACATTTTAAGGATAAAATCTTATTAAATTATAATATCAGCTAAAAATTTAGGTGCGGAATTGGTCTAATAGTTTTAATGTTGTATACAGGAATAACATTAATAATACTATTATTCAATTAGCCATGGTCTTTTTAATCAAAAATGTTTTGTTAAATTTTTATTTGGAAATTGCATATACTATGACGCACCAACAAACTCATCCTTGTTCACTGAAGTTCACAATAAGACAATAAATTGTTAAGTATAAATAACATTCCAATATTATTATTAATCAATGAATTACTATATATGATACTCATCTACTTTTTGAGACATCTTTACCGGACTAATACAGTAAAGAAGTGTTATAAAACTTGTTATTCAGATATACATCGATAATTTCCAGAATTTATGAAGACCCTATTTGGACACAAGGTAGCAACACTCTCGGCGAATCTTCAGGTATCTGGAGTGGCCACTTGTTCCTCGCTATTTACTAGTCCTCGTATCTGGAGAGACTGGTAAACAAAAAGTCTGGAAAGTAAGATAATGGTCGCTCTAGTGCCATGAGTCAGTTTTCCTCGAGAGGCCAAGGCGTGGGTGGGAGGATGACAACATCGTCGTTGTGAAATCTGGCATTTGGGGGCACGCCCCTGGTACTGACATCATGAGCCCTATAGGTTAGCTCTGTCCCACACTGTCCTAGTAGCGATTACATCTATGAGGTCCGATCGTGGAATAGTTTAACGACATATATATTTTGATTGATATTTAATACCTGGTGGAGGGATGAGTATGTGCTTAATGATCATGAGTATAGAATGGATTTTTAATTGAAAAAATCACACGATGTAATTTACAAATAATCCCTCGTATTTATCAATTCCTAAAATATCTCGGTGTGAAGTCATCGAGAAATAATTCAGATTTTATCAAAATGTCAAAACGATTAAAATTAAATTAATCACCGAGATTGGTTTTAAAATAATCAAGTGTCCGTTATAATACAACATATAATATAAGTTATAATACACCATTACATTTATACTGAATTATTTCAGCTATATATCTCTTGATTTATTCTTTCTTTCATATTTAAACGACTTATCGAAGTACATAATTATACTAAAATGAGTTTAATTACATGTTCTCAAACATAAACCTTAAACAACCATTTAACGACCCTTCATTAACACGGCTAAAAAACATGAAAGTATAATAATATAAAAAGAAATAATTTAAATAAATTCAAGAGTCATCAGTCGTGTATATTTATGCAACACCTTACCTCTGACTCAGCTCATCTAATCAACGACATTCCTCAACTACAGTATTTCCTGTCTTTAGTGGGACTTCCTTTGGTCAAAGGTCATATGTGGATCCCATGTTACCTTATATATATGCATTTGTGATTATTGAAGAAATTAGAATTTAAACGATTGCTAAAACATTCTTTGTGCATTGTTAATGCGTAATGCATTGTTACAGAGCAATAAATGTAGAATAAAATAAACAAAGAAACATTACTTAACATATGGTATATATATTGAAGAAAACAGTCCGGGTGGTACATACAAAATAGTCCGGAGGTACAAATTTCTCTTCAGTAGGGAGAACTGTTTATTAAAGAGCCAATGAACTGTTCTCCCTACTTAAGAACATTTTTTTTACCTCCATCCAGATCATTTTCTTCCACACACACATATGTACATAAGGTCAACTATTATTATTCAAGTTACTTAACTTACCTAAAACATTAGAATTAAATCTATTCTTAAGTCCTCAAGTCCTTTTTTGGTTTTTATAAAGTAACATGCAATTTAGCAACAATCATAAACCAAACATGTAAAATCTGTAAGCTCCTTATATACAAAATTATGAATATAAACATTTAGAAATATAAATAATAAATTGTAAAATGTGGAAGAAAGAAGAAGATAAATTGTAAACAATTGTTGTAGTTAATAATTTCTGTCATCAAATTATTTAATCGAATTTAACTAAATATATAATGGATATTTAATATAATTGGGATATGAATCAAATGTTAATATTTCAAATTGGGGAGGAAGTAAAGACAGGAGTACTTGATTTATTATTTTGTATAAATTGATGAACATCAATTATTTTATGTATAACTGAATCTTTTAATTAAAAATCCAAGTTCTTAATAAATTTTAGTACAGCTTATTATTCAGTTTTTTTTACTAATTTAATATACAACTTTTATAATACATTTTTTCAACCTTTTTTTATAAACATTTTCATAAAGATTTTTGTGAATTATGGAAAATATTAGTATTTGCATAGTTATTAACATTTTCTGTAATAATATTCCTGCATATATATAATAAACAAATAAGTAAAATTTTAATACGTTCGATAAAATAAAATTCCTCAGGCAAATATGGATGATATAGTGAATACCCTCGTGAAGTCACCTAAAAAACAACTCCTGATTCCTTCCTAATTATCAGTTTGCATAAATGCATGTTTTAATTGCGATAATTAAATTATACTGTGGAATAAATGAAAATACTAAACTGTAAAACGGGAATGGCACTTAGCGCGGTCGATAAACACACCCATATTAATGCAAATTATGTGTAATTTTAGGAAACATTACGGGAAACAACATTGTGCCAAATCGAATATTGGAAATTAATATTTAAAAAAAAGAAGGTAATATTTGACCTATTTGTTCATTTTGGGGGGAAACCCGGTGTGAGGGCTGGTCTGATATTTTTACTACGAGAATATCCTGTAGGAAAAAAATATTCATTAAATTTCATTGTCTATATATCTATAAAAAATAAATAATAAGCACTTAACATAAGAGTAGATAACATACTAGAGGTATGCTATTACTAAAAACTGTAATCTAAATACATCTTGAATAAATATTAATTGGCCTTTTAAATATGGGGAAGAAAATGGTCCGAGTGGAGGTCAAAGAATTAATTCCTTTAATGGTGATAAACTATTATACAGCGTGTTTTGGAATTGCTCGGCACTATTTTAGGTATGTTTTCTCTAACACAAAATAATCAAAAAAGTTCATATTAGCATATATCTCAAACCCTTGTATTAAACCGATATCAAAGGTTAAAGATTTATTATTTATTATCACCTATATTTTCTTCTAGCATTTGCGGGTTCAAAACAGAGATGGGGGACAAGTGTCTGCACTTATTAATTTTGGTTTTTATATTTTTCATCTCTAAATATTCAGAAATTTTCTAACGATCCTGGCTGTGTCTAGGAGAACTGCCTGTTGAGACTCCTTTAAAACCTCGACCGGAATTCCCAGTTTCTCAATACCCTCCACCGTGGATTTAGGAACCAATCCATTCGTGGAGATTATAATAGGTGTTACTACCACGCTTTCCATATCGTATAGCTCTTTTAGCACAGCCGCAAGTTCGTGATACTTCCGAAGTTTCTCTCCAATAGTAGAGTTCACATTATTGTCGTTAGGGATCGCAATATCAATTATACTTGCTTTCCTCTCACTCGACTTTATAAGGAGGATATCTGGCCTATTATGATGCACAGTGTGGTCCGTTATAATGGACTCATCCCAATATAGCTTAAGGGGACCTTTTTGTAGTAGTCTATTAGTTGATACTTATAATATGGTGCCTTTAAATCTAGAAGGTTGTATTTCACCGCCAGGGCTTGATGCAAAATTTTGGCCACATTGTTATGCCTCTGAAGATATTCAGTGCCAGCCAACACTCCACATCCACCAGTGATGTGTTGGATTGACTCCAATGTAGCCGAGCATAGGCGACATTTATCTGGTGTTGATGTGTCTTTTAAAACATGCCTTCTATCTGGTGGCGATAACTTGGTCTTGAATGGCGATAACAAACCCCTCTGTCTCGGAGAATATCTTGCCAGCCTTTAACCAATCAACTGACACCTCAGTTGATCTAGCTCCTTGTCAATGGAGCTATCATTTAATTTGTGATAGAATCTACCATGTAAAGACTTTGTTTTCCATTCCGTCAACCGTTCATTTTCTGTAAGAACTACTGATTCCGCATCTCTTGTTAGATTTAGTGCAGTTAGACCAGAATCCAACCTTGAAATAGTGACATAAACTCCATCTGTTTTTGTGAGGAAATATCGGCGTAGGGCCACTTCATGCTTGCGGCAAGCTTCATCGATATTTATCAAGCCACGCCCCCCTTCTCTCCTGGGCAAGTACAGGCGAGCTTTCGATGATATTGGGTGGCGGGCCCGTTCTTGTGTGAGAGTTGTTCTCACAAGACGATCCATCTCCTGTAGCCTGGTGGTTGACCATTGCAATATCCCAAAGCTATAACTGAGAGCAGGTATAGCCCAAGGTGTTTATGGCCTCGATTTTTCTTTTTCCAGTCAGCTGGGTCTTAAGGACCTTTCGTAACCTAATTTTGAGGATTGTTAGAAGCTCTTGTTGCATGTCTCTTCGGGCAATTTTAAGATGCTGATGCATGCCCAAATACTTATATAATTTATTGGCCTCAAGTTCCTTGATGTATTCTTCCTCATTGATCAGGATATTGGGCTTGCTAACGACTTTCCCCTTGGTAACATGGAGGACTGCACACTTGTCGAGGCCGATTGACATTCCTATGTTTCTAGTATAACATTTTACGGCCTCAACCATGTTTTGTAGCTGGTCTTTGTTTTTAGCATACAGCTTGAGATCGTCCATGTACCAGCTGTGGCTGATTGTGGTCGCTTCTTCGTTGATGATCAGCTTATATCCCTCCTTATTTTTTCGAAGGATCCTGCTTAGTGAGAACAACGCCATGCAGAACCACAGTGGGCTAAGACAATCCCCTTGGTATATTCCTCTCATTATTTTTATTTGGTGGGCCGTACTGATAGCTCCGATTTTAAGCTTAGTTTTCCATCCGCACATTAGGTTTGAAAGTAGCCTGCTTACTTTTGGTTGAATCTTGTAAATATCCAGTACCTTCAAAAGCCAGCTATGCGGAACAGAATCAAAAGCCTTTCTATAATCGATCCAGGCCACAGAGAGGTTTCGCTGTGTTTTCGCAACTTGGGAAGCAATAAATGTATCTATTACTTAAGAGTTCTTTACAACCCCTAGCTCTTTTTTTTTTTTTGCACCCTAGTTGTTCAGTGGGTATCATCTTCTCATTGACGAGATGCTCATAAATCTTCGTTGCCAAGATTGAGGCCATAATTTTATATAGACCATTTAAGCATGTTATTGGCCGGAAGTCTTCAGGACTTAAGTTTAATTCGTTCTTTTTTGGGAGCATGTAAGTGATGCCGTCAGTGAAACTATCAGGGAGCGTTTGCTTGTCATCGAGTATTTCCTGGTAGCTTTTGGCCAGCAATTCATGCAACCAAGGGAATCTTTTAATCCAATAATTTTGAATTCTGTCTGGTTTTTCCCAGACACTTTTCCAATAGGCTTCGATTCCATCGGGGTAAGTGCTCGATATTTTTTCCTTTTGCGCTAGGTTTTATTTATTATTATTATTAATGTATTATTATTAAAACCTTTACAGTAACTGTTCAAAGTGGCCTCCGTTTTGTTGAATGCAACATTCAGCACTACGAATCCATGGTTCTCTGGCTCTTCGTATAGCATCAGGATGGTGCTTGATAGTTACTGTGGCTTCCACGATCCGATTTCTTAGCTCTTCTTGCGTGCCAACTGCCGCAGGATAAACCATGAGCTTCATCCAGCCCCACACACACAGCCGGATTTAATGGCGTTAAATCCGGAGATCGTGGTGACCATTTAACAGGTCCGTTTCGACTAACCCATCGGTCTCCATAAGTTGCATTTAAATAATCAGTGACACTATGAGAAATGTGAGCTGGAGCACCGTCATGCATAAAGCACAGCCGTTGTCTAATGCCTAGCGGAATATCTTCTAGGAGTTCATGAAGATTATATTGCAAAAGATACAAGTAATACCTGACAGCCTAGGTGGCAAAAAGAAGGGGTCGATGATGTTGTTGCCTTGAAGACCACACCAGACATTTAAAGAAAAGCTATATTGGTAGCAGTCGTATGAGAGTTTTCTTCAGCCAGATTAATTTCGAAAATTAAGAATCCCGTTTCTTGTAAAGCATGATTCATCAGTGATCAAAATGCAGTTCAGAAGTTAGGATCTCGTGTGCATTCTCGAATTAACCACTGGGAGAAATTTCTACGCTTGTTATAATCTTATGGTAATATATCTTGCCTACTCATTACGTGAAATGGATACAATTGTTGTTCGCGTAAAGTTCGCCATACGCTGGTAGAGAAAAACATCGAAACGACGTGACAGTCTTCTGGTACTAGTAGTAGGAGATAACTCAACAGCATCGAGTATTTCTTCTTCAACGTTTGCAGTTCGTCGAAATCTTTGTCGACCGGCGTTTACTCATATAGGTTTTAGCGTGCCATTATCCCTAAGGAGTCTTTCAATGGCATCAAACGTTTTACGATTTGGTATTCTTCGGTTAGGAAATTTTTCACGATATCTTCGAACTGGCATTGCTTATCGTTCATTTGTTTATCAGGTGATTAAAACGCTAAAAGTATTAAACGCGTTAAACTTTCTACAGTCAGTGTTAATGTAGTTAATAAATAATAAATCTTTAAGCTTTGATATTTTTTTATTAAATGAGTTTGAGATATATGTCAATATGAACTTTTTTGATTATTTTGTGTTAGAGAACCCATAAATAAAATAGTGCCGTGCATTTCCGAAACAGCCTATATTTATTATAAACCAAAGGTTCAACTAATAAATATAATAAATCTTTTTATTTTGAAGAAAAAAGATATGTCCTAGCCGGGATTCGAACCCGAGTCGTCTGCATCTCGAGTGCAGTGCTCTAACATCTGAGCTACCAGGGGTCGTATCCAAGTCAAACAAATCCATTCTCTTCACCGATCCCAAATCCCCCTGACTACCCGAGATGCAGACGACCCGGGTTCGAATCCCGGCCAAGACAAATCTTTTCTCTTCAAAATAAAAATATTTAAAAATAATCACCATCAAATAAACAATAAGTAAAAAAATAAATAAATATAATAGTTAATTACAATTCTTCTTCGGGGTTTGTAATCTAGGTCACGAGTACTGAGGTAAAATTACATAAAAAACCGTAAAGAAGACCTCCAGTGTGGGTCGAAACGTGGGATTCGCATTAATATAATAGTTTACCAATACTTAAAAATTAATTCTTTGACCTCCACCCGGACCATTTTCTTCCTCCTAGAATACAAATACTATACTGAAACTATTATTTTGTGCCTACCTCCAGCTTTTTTTTCAGGTACTCTGTACTTAAATTTGTAATTAAAATAAAAAAAATGAGGAAGAAAATGGTCTTAGTATAGTTCAAAAAATTCTCTTATATAGGGAGAACTGTTTCTTTGAAAGCCAAGTTTCGACCCTAATTGCAGGTCTTCTTCAGGGCTATTGTAGTTGGATCACACTTGAAAACGGAAGGAAGATGGCAAATAAACAGTTCTCCCTATATAATAGAATATATTGTCCTATGTCCGGTCCATTTTCTTCCTCTTATATATAAAGTCAACTTATATTATTCAACAAATAAAATTTTAAAAATATTTTTTTCGAAATCACACCTTAAATTATTAATAAGTGAACCCAGTAAAATCATTATGGTTTTAAATTCATAGTTTGGTTATAAATTTTAAGACAATTTTTACATTTTTCTTCATAAACATTAATTTGCAAAGTAATTCTCATACTAACAACTCAATCATTATATAAACATATATATTAAAAATTAAAAAAAATTACTCGCTTTCACATTTTTTATAATAAAACGTTCTTGATGGTTTCGTTATGATTATTGACTGGTCATAACTACTTTTTTATACATATACATGAAATGTATATGTATAAAAAAGTAGGGTTGGTATTTGTTTCTTTTTATTTATATAAGCAATCAATTTTTAATTTTTCTTATATCTTTATCCTTTTTTTGATAGAACAATAGTACAATCTGACATACTTAAGGGTTATAAGTGTTAGAGATATTGTATTTTATAGCTATTTTTTTTAGTTCTTAAGCTCTTTTTGGGAATTTACTACTTACCAAGGAGAATTTAGAAAATAGCAATATTCATTATGATGTTACTGGGTTTACTCATTAATAATTTAAGGTGTAATTTCGAAAAATATTTTTTCATTTTATTTGTGGAATAATATCATTAATATATATATAATGTTTGATATGTGTATATATTAATGTTTGTTGACTGTAGAATAGTTAGTTAAAGAATAGTCAATGTAAAGCTTTCATTACTTCCCTAACTTTTTATCGAGCTTCAGGGCTAGGTGTTTTTGAAGAGTTGACTTAAATTTATTTCTATTCCATACTCACTATTTATCGTCCGTTTATATATGTTTCAAAAATACTTGTTCAATCTATAAACGGACAAGCCCAACCAAAATTACTTACTACAACGCAGCAACAGATGATACAGCTGAAGTCCACTCATCGCTGCAGTCTTAAATCAGGATAGTCATCTAATGACTACCGGCTTTGTCTTAGCGAGAGGATTCAACATGACTTGTATTCTTCAGCTGTTTGTCTATTTTGACATTTTCAACTAACACGATGCCCTCCTGTAGATTTGTTAGTATCAAAACTCATAACCTACATAGCTTTGAAGTTGATTTCAATTTAATCATTAATTTAGTTCATGCAGCATTACAATTAAAATATTAATAAATAAAACATATGTTTATGAAGGGAGCGGTGTAGTTCAGTGGTAAAGCGCTGAGTTGCCGTGCCGAAGCTACCGGGTCCAAATCCGCTAGTGGCAGATACTTTATTTAATCTGTAGACAGCCGGGAATGGAACCTGTGGGATCTGAAGACTCTCTTAGGGCAAATCCAATCTCTTAAAGTAGGTACCCTAAATTGGAGGAAAAACCTGACAGCGTGATCTAGGACTAACTACTTTTCTCCACAATCGTTGTCCTTGAAACAGAAGTCTCTACCACTTACTGAACCCAAGACCCTTCATGGTGTAGTGGTGCAGGTTTTTGTTATAATCTTTTGTGCCTTTCAACATAAAGTTAGTTTCCTTAATTATAGATTCCTCGAGACAATGGAGGATTCTTTCTAACTTTTTTTGTTATTGTACTTTCGAATTGGAATTCTTTCTAATTTTTACATATTCACTTTAAACCATCTGAAATTTAAATCTCATTTTTAAAATATATACAGTCATATTTTACTGCGTGATATTGGAAATGTAAACTTAAATTGGGTTTGTGTTACAATAATATAATCTTGAGTTCCATTCGGACCTTTTTCTCTTTTATCCTCTCGGACTTTTTCCAGATATTTTAGGCGGTCCTCCGTTAAGTATCTATTCATTGTCATTTGAATGTTTCTCTTCATCTGTACTTGGTACATTTTAAGAGATGGGTGTAGAGTGGAGAAGGTTCTGATTTTTGTTTTTTTCATTTCTTTCTTCGTTTTCCGGTAACGGGGCTCACAGTGTCCTGTAACGTATAAGGTGGAATATAAAAGATAAGAGGTAAAAAGTAATTGGAAATAAAAATAAAATATTATATGGTGACTAAGATCATTAATAACGTTGCTTGTATTATAATCACGAGATGTCTGAATTTATATTTAATTTCAAAATGGAAAGCGTAATATTTTCTAGGACAGTATTGTCGATTTATTTATTTCACATTTAACATTTGTATTTCTAGAGTGACATAAGTCAAAAACCTAAATTTTTGGAAAACTAATCAAACTATTAGTAAACTTAGAATAGGATTAGGGGGCTAAGAGCGGCATAAGTGTCTTCTGGCAGACAAGCTCTCAAGTAAAGGTTGATACAGCTTTGATGAGCGGCAAAGAAATATTTACCCGTTTAATTCATGGTCATAACTCCCCATGGAAAAAACACACATTTTTTGAGGTGTCAGTTTAGAAACACACAAAAAAAACAAATATATGGTAGATTACTAAACAATTTAAGTTCTATCCTGAGATAGTTCCAACTGTTCTAAGGAATGCTGAGCCTTACACAGCTTAGGCAATAAATTAAACAAATAGCAGAATGATGTATGCGGCAATAGCAATAGGTTAATTAAAAAAACCGAAATAGATAGAAGAAGATGATTGCTAGAGAGAAGAGATTAGTAAGTTATAAATACACAAAAGATGGTCGAGGAGGAAAATAGAAGAGTGTTTAATGAAGGCGGGCTTAAAACAAAATGATTTCCTCGGACGGGGCCCGGAGGCATTCACAAATTGACATCGCCTTGAAGGATGGCCCGATGTTGGGGGATATAATACCGGCTCGGAGCTACCTGATACCGCCCCTGACAGCTTAATAGTCACGGCTAACTCCTTTCATTAAGGGACAATTGCCATTCTCATCAGTGGATTTCGTTTGAAAAATAAAATAAAAGAAACAATAAATAAATTAAAAAATCACATCCTGTTTCTCGTCCTCTCCCCTTCGCCTTATCTGCCCAACAAAAATATATAAATAATCAAAAAAAGTCCCTCGTTTGCAATAGCCGTATCGCTGGTGGAATCAGTCGGTTGATTTCGGTATTGGTTCCGGGTGAGTTATAAAATGTTTTAACTGTTCATTCGTTTCATTTTTAATATTTTCTAAAAATACAAGTTATCCTGAGCTTTAGTATGAGCTTTAGTATGGAAAAGAGAATCAGGCGGGTAATGATTGATTAATTATAAATATCTTAAAACTTTTCTTATCCTTAATATTCAAAATGCAAATATTTGTTCAATAATGTATATTTATTCCTCAATATAGTTATTTCTACTTACATTTAATGATTTGTGAGAGTGCTAGTAATTCTGTCTGTATTAATATATTTTTTTTTTAATGTTTGTTTAGACAATCTGCTTATACTCAATCTTTCCAAGGTCCACAAACACCAGTCTGCTATATCTTATAGATTGGTTTGGAGGGTAAAAAATAATTAATAAAAAAACATATATACATACATATATAAGTGTGAGTATGGGTTAACTTACTTTATTACAATCCCAAAGGCTGTGAGTTCGATACCCAGTCTTTGGATTTATCAGGCATCCCCTACCATTGGATGTGTCCAACCCGCCTGCCTAATGGAAAAAAATCACGAGGAATGGGCTTTGGAATTATGACCCTACCTCCTGTACTTGTATTGGTCCAAAGAGGTTCTACCGCCGGGAAGGATGACACCGAATATATCGGATCTAGACCGTATGATTATTATTAGATGATTAACGATTGTCTTTGAACCCTAGGATACATCAGAGGACAGGACACTGGTGAATCGGCCCCAAAGTGACTAGTTATAGCAATAGGCAGTCAACAGCAGTAACATGGGAACCATGTTTCCCAGCAACATGAAATTGGGAGGCCCCAAACAAGTTGCCGGTGGTCCTGTTAATAACCATTGACGTTTTTGTATGTAATATAAAGTTCTAAATAAGAAAGATGAAACATACACCAGTTTCAATTACGAAAATACCTGTTATCCAAATATAGATATTCAAAAGGAAAGAATATTTTGCATATTCATGGGATACGAGATATAAAACTCTAATTGAAATTATGGAACCTGTTCCGGAAATGCTCTGATTTTAGTTTGTTGTAATGAATTGGTAATTATCAAAAGGTACACGATTCGGCGAATGTTTGAATAATAAATTTGAAACTTGGTTCGGTTCTGCCCTGCTTGCGCTTTTCAACATCATTTCCCAGTTCGGGAAAGAATACACGTTTTACACACCTGTAATTGTAAAATGTCGTTCTGGACTAATCAACGTTTACTGATAACATGATTAAATAAATCTGTATCAGGAGGCCATTTTTATATAAATATGAAAAAAATAATTGTATAAAATATATGAAGTTTTATAAAATATACTATAATACAGGTTTAACTAATTTATGAGAGACAAATTTCATTTAAAATAAACAACCGTTCCATATTTATTTTTTAATTGCTAATAGATTATGCACATTGAAGCTAGCTTGAACTGGTAAACAAATATAAGTTGTTTTTTTTGTTGGTTGGCTCTACAGACCTTGTAGATCTTTGGCCACCTTATCCACCTCTGTCTATCCTGGGCCGCTGTTTTCCAGTCAGCTACATGTATCTCCGTAGCAGCTTTGTTGACCCTGTCCATCTATCTCGTCTCTGGCCCCTCGTGGTCTCTTACCAACTATTGTGCCATTCATAGTTATTTAGAGGCGTCCTGAAGGATTACTTCGAGCTACATGCCCCGCCATCGCCTGACATTAAGATATCGCCTGACCAGTTTCCGTGAGGAATTCCATACTGGTCCTCCTCCAAGAGTTTAGACTCTCATCTTATACCGCTCCGGTTATCGTCCGAAGTATTTTTCATTCACATCGCAATTTTCTTTAAGCATTTATATCGTCGATATACATGAAAAATATGTTGTTTTTTTCACATTCGATACTTTGCATTTGTATCAATGGTACTTGAAATAATTTTTAGGTATGGACTACTTGGCATTTTTGAGTTAAGCCTACAGTAGCAATTGTATTGGTTGAACCTTTTCAATTCAGGAACGAATTATTTGAAATTCCACTTCCATGATATGATATGATTGTTTTATTGGTAATTTTTAAATGTAGTCATATTTCCAGTTGCTTTATGGGAATAATGATACAAGTTTCAAGCTTTTAAAAATGTTTTAATGGCTAATAAAATAATTTCAATACCATAATTTCATTAGGACTGCTTTACTTTACCAGTACCCAAGTTATCATTTATTTTACTCATCTGGTTTAATTTTGAAAGGACGTGGAACTTTCAAATATCTCTAATAGTTTTTTCAGTTATGACTTAGTATTTTTTGAAGGAGCAGTATGTAGAAAAGTGTTTGATTAGTGATCCTAATTAAAATTATCACTAATCAAGATTATCATTTTATCATCGTTATATAAAAGTATCCAAATATATTTTTGTGGTGCTGATTTTAATTCTTGAGAAATGTTTTTGTTCCATTCTTCTGTATATCTTACTGAATCTAATGAAATATATTATTTATTGAAAATAAATAAACTTATTATAACCAACTTTTACTGTTCTTCTTTAAAAAACATACACCAAAAAACATCTATAAGCCACCGCTGAGTATCGAAATCAGCATCACTATCTAAGACTGGGATATTAACACTGTTGCTGGTGGAATCAGTTGAGCAGGTATATTATAGGCCCAGCACTTTTAGAAAAAAAAAAGGTTCGACTCCTGCCAAGGCTTGACAAAGAGAAAGGAGAGATCCTATCTGGCTAATCCCCAAGTGTGGGAGGTTCGTCCCGGTCAACCCCGTACCTTCTCGGGTCTATCTTGCCTTCGCGCCTCTGTATGCGCTTATATAACTGAGAATAGTTTACATATGAGTGCCAAAGTGGACATTTGCAAGTGTGCGATTGCATTATGAGTATGTGCATATAATGAAACCTCTTAAGGGAATTCGATAGGAACGCTGCCCCCCCCCACCTACAAACAATTTTTTTTTGTTCTTACTGAGGCTTATGGAAGTGAACACATTTTTAGCCGCATTTAGTGTGTTTTGTTAGGGGAAAAACTTCTGGGTTCGCGTCAGCAACATGAGCGACATGCTCGTGGCGTATTCCGCGACACAGCGACATCTAGCGGCCTGTGCATGAGTTATACAATTTCGTTTTAGTGAATTTTAGCCTAAACGTTAAAATTGCGTTAAATAATAAGTGGAAGAAAATAGTCCGGTTGGAGTTCAAGAAAAATTTTTCTCTCAAGTAGGGAGATCTGTTTATTGAAAACCCAACGTTTCGAACCACATTGCAGGTCTTCATCAGGGCTAAATATAAAAAATAAAGACAAATTAAAAATTATATATATGGTACATGGTACATAGGCATATAATATGGTATATGGTACATAGGCGTCGAGGTAACTGAGTGATAAAACAATAAGATGGAAGGGGACCCATATACCACACTGTTTATTATGTATGGGTCGAAAAGTTGGCTTTCCAATAAACAATTCTCCCCACTTAAGATAACTTTTTTTTGCCTCCACCCGGGACATTTTCTTCCAGATACAAATAATAACTTAAAATATCAGTAACTAGTCGAACTTTTCGTTTCCTTTAAAATATTTTTTTTCATAGTGTAACGAGTATTCTTTTGTTGCTAAATTCGTCCGTCAGGTGTCTCTAGTTGTACCTATCTGAACTCACTTAACTGAGGACCGTCATTCCATACGGATGTGTTTAAGTCGGTTAATTGGCCAAGTAATTGCCAAATGTAATTGTTTTACCTTATCGTATCTTTGCGGCTCAGCGGTAAGCATCCTATTAATATTTGTAAATAAAAGTGTATATAATCTTTGTTTTTATTAATTATGTATCTATGATTTTTAGTTGGTGGTGTTGGTGGTGTTGGTGGTGTTACGATATATATATTATGGTTATGTTTTTGGAGTTGGCATAATGTTACCGTGGATGTATAATATAAGAATACAACATTTTATTTGGACAATAGTTTCTTTAAATCAATTTGGACCTTGGACCGAAAACCCCACAACCTGGTCACAAATATTATGGCGCTCGAATACAGGGACTACAAAAGAAAAATCTACAGATAAGTTATAAGTGAAGATTTAATTATTATATTAACATTTTTTTGAAATAGTGAAGTTAACTGACAATAGTTTTATAATAATAGTAACAGAATAATTTTTCCAAACAATACTTTAATAAATTTTTTCTAATGTTTAAATATAATTTTCGTATTAATTGAAGGTACTAAATTTCTGTTGATTGAAGCAAAAGGTTTGTCTTTGACACAATTTAGGAAATGTAAAGATAGTTATTTTCAATTTATAATTTTGTATCAACAACAAAAATCAAGAATTTTTACTTAAGGTCGTAGAACGACTTAGTTTTGTTTAACACATGTTTTGTACTAATATATTATTTTATTTTGTATTTTTACCGTTAGTTTAAATAGTTGAATTGAACACATGATAGATTAGCAAGTAAGCATTAAGTTCACTTAGAGACAACAGCTGTTGTTTGTTTCTATTTAGCATTATCTTGTGTTTCCTTTTAAAAGGAAAATATTTGTTTATCTATGGCTGACATATGAAAAAAAATTATATATTAAGTTTGTAAAGGACGCTTACCGATTTAATTTAATTTGTTAGTTTTAATATAATTTTATTAATTTAATTTTCAGTATTTTACGACTTTTAAAGGTTCTGTTGGTATTTTTTTCAACATTTAATTTCTTTGGCATTTTTTTTTTGTAACTTTGGGTAACGTCTTGATTTATTGTCACGATGGGTGATCCAGTCGTTCTAGTGTCAGAGAGGGAGGATATTTTTGCCGCAGTTCAATCCATTTTCACAAAATCCAAATCTTTAAGTACCGATTCAGCATCCGCTTTTAAACCCGCTTATGACCGCTTACTCAAAAATGAAATTCGATTTGAAGAAATTCAATCAAAAATTCGGATATTTAATGCAAGTATAAAGAACAAAAGTGAAAAACTCGAGACAACAGAAGTACAAAATTCATTTAACGATTTAGTTGATATTACTAAAGCGAATTATTACAAAGTGGTACAATCTACCTGCCCTCCTGAGAATAAACCTGTGGTTGTCCATTCTCATTCTATTCCTCAGGAGCTACCGAAAATTGACTTACCGATATTCACAGGGAAATTAGAGGACTGGAATGGATTCTATTCCCTATTTGATTCTATGGTTCATAGGGAAGAATCTCTATCGACCATTAGGAAATTTTATTATCTACGAAGTAGCTTACGCGATGAAGCTCTGTCGCTTATCTCGGGCTTCGCATTAGACGAAGCTAATTATTCGCTCGCTTACGACGCATTGGTCTCTCGCTATCAAAATAAAAGGCGACTAGCCAGATTTTATATCAAGAAGGTGATGGATTTTACACCTTTAAACAATTCTTCAGCGTCTAATTTGCAGAGATTTTTATCTGAGCATGAAAATAATTTTTCTGCGTTATCGGCTTTAGGCATTGAAGACATGGAGGATTTCATTAAACTTCATTTAGCTCTTAATAATTTAGATCCAGGGACTAGAAAAGCATTCGAAGAACGAATAAAATCAGCAGATATTCCCTCTTATAAGGATTTGATTAATTTCGTCACCGAACGAACTCGAGTATATGAGATGATGGCTCAAGAAGGCCGATCAGAAAAGCCTATTATAGAAAAATCCCGCTCTGCGAATTCCACTAGACGATATAACAAATCCAATTCCGGAAAAGAACAAATATCTCCGGGAATTTTTACTGTTTCGCCATTGGAAAAACAAACCGATGTTGCTGCTAACACAACGAATCACGATCCTCAATTCGACCAGTTCGAAATTCAGGCAGTTGGCTCTAAGAAACAGGTATTCTCTCCGACTGATGTACAATCAAGAAATAGTACCGAATCGATTCTCTACGAGAAAACGTGTCTAAAAGGCTCAAAACCGGCTCTACCAGCTAAGAAATTAATTTGCTGGAATTGTGGTGGACCGCACGTATATTCCAGATGTCCGCTACCACGAAAGTTGTTTTGCTACCGTTGTGGTAACCCAGGAGTTTCCATTCACGCATGTCCTAAATGTACTCCGGGAAATGTGCAAGGGAATCGGAAGTGAGGGTCATTCCTATTCCCACGGTTTCAGCTGACCCACCAAGTACCGATTTACCTATTACCGTGCCTTATCGTTTACCTTTTTGTACCGCTAAATCTGATATCGTTTCTCCTTGTGTCGTATCGAATTATCCCGAAAGTTCTACCGTATCTTATCGTTTACCGTTTCCTAAACAGCACTATATTGATTTCCGAATAGGGAAACCTGACAAAGGAGGCCTGTCCTACTTGGCCCTGTTTGACCCTGGTTCCACTACCTCATTTGTTGGACCAGAAGGAGTTGAAATTCTCCTTAAATTGGGATATGAAGTTGAGAAAATTCCCGAATTTAATATTTGTGTCGCTAATGGAAGCTCTGGTATTGTTGATGAAAGATTCTCCATTTCAATTACCGTTGGGTACCGGTCATATGACACGAAGCTTTACGTTTTAACCAAGCTTCCATTTATGTTTCTTTTAGGGTTAGATTTTATCGTTAACACAAATATGAGTACTAATCATCGTGAAGCGACATGGTGGTTTCAAGATGACCCCGACCATAAGTTCTCGTTTCGTCAAGATGTTCAATTAGTAGAAGAGGAAACATCAAAAATATGCGGCATTAGTTCACTTGATCCCTCAGAAAGGGTGGATCTGGATAGAATAGTCAGTGAAGGTTTGCGAATTCTCCAAGATTCTCCAGGATTAACGACGCGCATTAGCCATAAGGTAGATGTTCAGGATGCCCAACCTATCAAGCAGCGCTCCTACCATTACTCACCCAAAGTACTTGAGGCAATGCACCAGGAGTTAGACCGAATGTTGGATGAAGACTTAGTGGAACCTTGCCAATCTCCATGGTCTTCCCCGGTAGTCATGGTTCGTAAGGGATCAGGTTATCGTTTCTGTATAGACTTTCGTAAGGTTAATGAAGTCACTTGTAAAGATTCCTATCCTATGCCTAATATGACATCTCTCTTAGACGGACTTCGACAGGCTAGATATCTCTCCAAGTTTGACCTCAAGCAAGCATTTTTGCAAGTGCCCCTTGCCGACGAAACTAGTAAAGACATTACTGCGTTTACAGTTCCTGGCAGAGGACTATTCAGGTTTAAAGTTATGCCCTTTGGGCTGACGAATTCACCTGCTACCTTTCAGAGGTTAGCCGATGCAATATTTGGACCCGAACTTTACCCTTATGTAGTAGTTTTTCTTGATGATATTTTGGTTTGCACACCAACTTTCAAACTGCATTTGGATATGCTAATGGAAGTGTTCAGTCGACTTAAAGCCTCAGGTCTGCGTATCAACCCGGAAAAATGTGAATTTGGTTGTAATGAAGTTAGGTACTTGGGCTATCTGGTTAATAGTGATGGCTTGAGTGTAGATCCAGATAAGGTTGGTTCCGTTACATCGATTCCTCCTCCCACCAACGCTGGGCAGCTCAGAAGATTCCTTGGAATGGCAGGATGGTATCGCCGTTTTATTAAAGACTTCTCCACAGTTGTCTCTCCGCTAACAGCTTTGCTTAAGCGTAACGCTAAATGGATCTGGTCAGAAGAGCAGGACGCCTCTTTCAATGCTCTCAAGTCAGCACTGACTGAAGCACCAATTTTAGCTAGGCCAGACTTTAGACAGCCTTTTCAATTACAGACTGACGCCAGTGATACAGGTCTTGGAGCGGTCTTGACTCAAATACAAGACGGCGAAGAAAGAGTCATCGCTTTTTGTTCTCGTACCTTAAGTTCAGCTGAAAGGAATTATACCGTAACCGAAAAGGAATGCCTCGCAGTTCTGTTTGGTATCGAGAAGAATAGGCATTACTTGGAAGGTTATCCATTCACTGTAATAACTGACCACGCCAGTCTGAAGTGGTTACTGAACTTGAAAAACCCTTCAGGTCGTTTGGCTAGATGGGCTCTTCGCTTGCAGCCTTACAACTACAAGGTGGAATATCGAAAGGGGAAACTCAACACAGTGGCCGATGCCCTATCACGAATTGCTGCTATCACAGTATTGTCTACCAGTTCCGATCCTAATTCTTCTACCGATTCAGTTTCGACTTCAGGAACTTTCATAGCGACCGACGAATGGTATAATCAGAAATTTTATCGAGTCCAGAAGTCCCCAGAACTCCACCCTGGATGGTCGATAAAAGATGGACAGCTATTATACCATCGAAAGAATCCTTTGAAGGGAGAGCTAGAAGACCCCAGTGAGGAATGGAAAGTTGTCGTTCCTAGACATTTAAGGGGAGCAATAATATATGAAAATCATGATCTACCGCAGTCAGGCCACCTGGGGATAGATAAAACTGTTTCTAGGGTTAGTAGACTATATTATTGGCCTGGATTATACCGAGATATAAGCCAGTATGTGAGGCAGTGTGAGTTATGCCAGAAGGTCAAACCCAATAACACGCCACCTCGTGGGTTAATGTTCCCTCGCTATAACAAGCAGCCGTGGGAAACGGTGTCAGTTGACATTATGGGTCCTTATCCTAGGAGTTCTCGAGGCAATGTATATCTACTAGTGTTTGTAGATTTATTTAGTAGATGGGTGGAATTATGTCCCATCAGAAAAGCTACCTCTTCGGTTATTGTAAATAAACTGAAATCCCGCATAATATACAGATATGGCGCACCGCATAAAATAATTTCCGACAATGCGAAGAACTTCGTTAGTAATCTTGTAACTGAAGTGGCTAAGGAGTTTGGAATCAAGAGAGAAACTACTCCTCTTTACCATTCACAGGCAAATCCGACAGAACGAGCGAATCGGAATATCAAGCAACTTATCGTAGCGTACCTAGGGAAGAAACACCAACGCTGGGACGAAAAACTAGGAGAGATCCAGTTTGCCTTAAATTCCGCCGTTCAAGATTCGACTAAGTTCAGTCCTGCCTTCTTAAATTTTGGTAGAGAACTGAGGCCTCTACATCAAGCTAACGACGATGATATCCTAGTGGCTGGCACAGACGAACATGCTGCTTGGGCCACTAAAGTGGGCAGACTGCCTGAAGTTCATCATATAGCCGAGGAAAACTCTCTGAAGGCAAGTCTAAATCAGAGCAGTCGTTATAACTTGAGACGCCGGAAAGATCGTTTCCAACCGGGGGACCAAGTCTTAAAGATGAGGTTTCAGCTATCGTCGGCAGCTGATAAACTCGCGGCTAAACTGAACCCCAAATATGAAGGCCCTTTTACGGTTGTTTCCGTTACGGGTGGTGGATCCTGTAAACTGAGAGATGAAGATGGAAAGATAATAGGCTTATGGCATCCCTCAAAACTTAAATTATTTTATCCAACCCGACGGACTTAATCGCTGGAGGGGAGTGTGTAACGAGTATTCTTTTGTTGCTAAATTCGTCCGTCAGGTGTCTCTAGTTGTACCTATCTGAACTCACTTAACTGAGGACCGTCATTCCATACGGATGTGTTTAAGTCGGTTAATTGGCCAAGTAATTGCCAAATGTAATTGTTTTACCTTATCGTATCTTTGCGGCTCAGCGGTAAGCATCCTATTAATATTTGTAAATAAAAGTGTATATAATCTTTGTTTTTATTAATTATGTATCTATGATTTTTAGTTGGTGGTGTTGGTGGTGTTGGTGGTGTTACGATATATATATTATGGTTATGTTTTTGGAGTTGGCATAATGTTACCGTGGATGTATAATATAAGAATACAACATTTTATTTGGACAATAGTTTCTTTAAATCAATTTGGACCTTGGACCGAAAACCCCACAACCTGGTCACAATAGTTATGTCTTGTTTTATGAAGTGATTGAAATTACTAATGAACTTATTGTTAAGTATTGTTTAACTTAACGATGATATTAATGAAAATGAATATAAAGCGATGAATATTAAACACCAATACAAATACAAATATATGGAATAAGTATACTAATTATTATTTTAATTAAATTATTGATATTTTATTTTAATCTTATGCAGTCCATCATATGTTTTTATTAATAAAAAAACTACTTTAAAATGTACTTAACTATTTTTCTTGTATGATAATAGTTGACCTTGATTATATAAGTGGAATAAAATGGTCCGGGTAGAGGTCAATAAACTTCTCTTAGATAGGGAGAAATTTTTATTAAATAACCAACGTTTCGACCCACTTTGAAGGTCGTCTTCTGGGCCTAATATGCAAAATACAGACAATTGGAAATTACTTTTTTTTATTTTATTATTTTATTGAATTGTACAACTGTAATATATACATCTAGTACAATTGCTAAATGAATAAATAAATACATGAAAGGACATGTAGAGGCACTACCCACTGGCAGCACTCTAATAAAATTTCTATAATAGAAGGTCCCAAGTCCATCTTCTCTTCAGACGCCTAGGAGGATTGTCCATGATGGAATTGGGTGCAAGGATGGAAACTAGTGGGTTTGGATTGGCCTGGAGTTTATTATGGAATGATAGGTATCTGGAATGGCCTAAATCGGTAACATATGAAACGCTAAGGTCATTATGGATGGTTATATTTGTGACTAAATAAGGAGCGTTTAGGATTTTGCGAAGGATTTTGGATTGCAAGGATTGAATACGAGAGGATTTCGATGGAGCCCCGTAGCTCAATTCCGTAAGTACATATAGGTCTTATAACAGTCACATAAATAAGTCTTTTGTAATTGGTCTGAAGCTTTGAGCGTTTGTCTAGTATGTGTTGAAGTAGTCGGAAGCGTCTAACTGTTTCTTGTCTTTTCAGTCTTGTGTGAGGGTTCCAAGTAAGACGTTTGTCTAAGTTGAGTCCTAGGTAGCGGATCTGTTCAACAGGTATAAGTGGAGTACTATTAAAGGATACAATAAGACAGGAAGTCACAGGTTTTCGGCAAAGGGTAAAGGTAATTTGACGCGACTTAATGGAATTGATTTTAATTCTCCAATTCCTACACAATTCTTCAAGGCTTGATAAATGTGATTGAAGGGATTGGGATACAATATATGGGTCGTTATTAACTGATAACACACATGTGTCATCAGGATACGTGGAGATGAAGGTGTTAGGATGGGTTGGAATCTCAGCTGTGGAAATTACTACATTGTTAAACCGACGAAGAGGTGGTGGATGATTGTCTATATTTTGTTTTGTGCCCCGTCATATGATAATAGTTGACCTTTATTACATATGTGGAAGAATATGGTCTGGGTGGGGATCAATAAATTTAGATAGGAAAGAATGTTTATTAAATAGCCAACGTTTCGACCCACTTTGCAAGCCTTCTTCAGAGATAAATATGACAATTGGAAATTACTAAACCGTTAAAGCGAGGAATTCAGACTATAATGGATTTAGAAATTTAAAGAAGAAGACCGTTATTCCGAAGTTTTGAGTTTTTACTTCTTTCGGGAGACCTCGTAATTAATTTTGTTGGTATCAATTCAGGAGGTTTTCGCCTCCTGATAAGTCACAACAAGTTATAACTTTTCATTCATTTGGTATTCAATATTCTCGACATTAAAAATAATTTTATTTCTGGCTGTTAATAGTAACTATCAATGACTTCATGTAAATTAAAGAACCTACTTACACATACTGTTTAGGTTATATTACCATACTACTGTTGATGTAATCATTTCCTGATGAAGTGATTATCGAAATATGTACATTACACACCGACCCCCTGCAGAACTGATTTTTTTGTTTACCCATAAATACCGGAACAAATACTTTTTTTTTAAATAAACCTTTGTTGGTTGGTAGGGAAAAATCTATATAATAAATATTATATGATCTTATATAACATCGTGAACATCTAAACTTTACGGGTTTTTTTTTTAATTTAGATTGCTTCGAAGGACTAAAACATTTTATAAGTTCCCCCACAACCTCATCTTAGATCCAGGATATAACTGCTTATCTAGAAAAATATCCCTCATCCTGCTATCCGATTCATTTCTTGACTGACGTACAATGAGCAATTTATTTTTATTCCTTTCGCAATGAAAATAGTTTACAGTATAATAAATATTGCCACAATAAAGACCCTTGCGAAAGTTAATCTCTGTATCACTCATTTCTAGATCTGGCTAAATTTCACTTTATTTAACAATATATTAATAAAAATTAATAATATATCAATGAAGCCCTAATCTATACAATGAAGATTTTCATTATTATCATTCTATGTTTTTGACAGCCTAGCGTTGATTAATTATTAATTTTGATTATATATAATAATATAATATTATAATCAGATTATATTAAACAAAGAAATATCGCCACACCTCTCCGCTTAAATTAGGATAAACCGGATAACTTAAGAGTAGTGAACTTATATTCTCATATATTGCAGAAATATTCAAGAAAATGTGCCAAAATAGTGTATTTGATAAATGGCAATAAAATCTCATTTTAATAAATTTTACTATTTGGGTTTCTTATTATTTTACTATCCTCGTTTATTTAAAATGTTATATTTTCATTAGTAACTTTGAAAATTCATACTTATTAAAACTTCTTTTTTTTATCGGGATAAAGCAAATTTTTGGGACAAGCGATTAGAAGACTTTACAACAATCAATTATTACTGTAAATTTCTATCGGGTTATAGTTTAATTTTATCAAGCTTAAAGCGATTTTAAATGTTTATTTAGGGGGCGACCTATGATCTAGTGTTTAGCATTACGAATTACTAGGCCCAAGACCGCGGGTTAGTAGCCCGGCAGATGGCCCTACGGCTTTTTAAAAGGAGTAAAAAATCCTTAGTTCTTAGTCCGTCCTCCGGAAGGGACATTAAATGGGGGCTCCAAGCCTGTACGATGTCAGGTAATCGTTAAAAATCCCTAGCCTAATTAAACCTGAATAGGCAAAATTATTACTGCAGCATCGTCCGATTAGCCATAGCAGCATAAGGTGACGCAAAAAGAAAAAAAAAACAAATGTTTATTTAGATGTTTGATATAATCGACTTAACACAAAAAGAATTTCTAATATGTGAATAATAGCTCTTGTATTAAAGTGCTCAAACAAACAATATTTTAATACAAACTGGCCCTTCAGCTGTATGAAAAAATATGTTTATATTTTTCTGTTTACTTTATTTATTTTTGTTTAATCCTAATATTTACTCATTAAATTAATCTATTACTTTCTTAAGTTATTAACAAAAGGGATGGAAGAGTTCAAAGCTTAATGGCAACTGAGCCTGACAAGGCTGAGGTGGTTAAGGCGGAGAAAAATTGTGGGAAATATTAAATCATGGGAGAGCTGGTTTATTGTTATTAATAACTGTACCCATCGCGTGAACACTTTGGGAAGGTCCGTCGTCCGAGCGATGGTGAGGATACAATGCCAGTTCTCACTTCCCGTTCCCACAGCGGTCATCGGGTGCGAACCTTTGGCCCACGGTCCATCCTTCCTCTTTGAATACATTAAGCTATACACATATCATTTAGTAACTTTTTTTAAACATTTATAATGTTAAAAAATTTAATCATTAGATGATGGATTCCAACTTAAATGTTAAATGGAAAACTATGAAGAATGCCAACAAGAGAAACCTAATTTTCTTTTTTAAATTACTCTTATAGTCATTACAAGCGTTTGCCAAGTAATAGCAATGGATGTTAAAATACTGTGATATTAATCATGAATTGATACTTATGGACAAAATGCTTAGGGTTTTAGCATACCAGATTTAAATATTGCCTTTCCTGAAGTGGGAAGTGGCAAGGAAATGCAGGTATCAAAAGTTGCCTTTTTTTTTCATTCCTCATGTGTGGGGAAAAATATATATCGTCGATACAAATGAAGTAACAATTGAAAGTAAATAAATGTTTCAAGGTTTACTTAAAATCTGTGCGATTGGTCAAACGTATTTCACCTATGCCATTATACATTGTTTTTGTGGCTCATAGGTGATTGATTCTCTATGAAATTTATCCCAATCATCAATACTAATGGGATCGAACGCTACAGATCGAAAACTAAAAATGTTTTTGTTTTATTTCATGGTCGATACAATGCACTTGTATCAAATACATGTCTAGACCTCATGTGGAGTGTAAATATTGAAAATAATTATAGATGTTAATTAACGTTTAAAATTTATTATTATTTCTATGTTAAGGATTTTTCCAAACAAGAAGACTACAGCCTAAACTAACGAAAACACTGCAATATTTTCATTTCATTTTATTTGCTTATTTTATTTATTTAACCATTTATTTGTTGTGTTTAGTTCTCTCTAACTAACCAATAGTTTCAGAATGTAATTTTTGAGAATAAATACGTTTTCTAATAAGATTAAAGAATTTAGGATACCACAGCTCAAATTCATATTTATTTCAAATCGTTTTTACTGGAACGAAAATTTGAGTAATTGTGTATCGACAAACCATTCCTGTATCCATTCAGTCATTCTTGTAAATCAATACCTCCGAATATTAACATATATATAGAGTACTATAACTCTAAGTAGCATGACATATTATTACAAAATCGTAGATGTAGAAGGCCGTGGCGAGGAAGTAGCCAAGGGCAAACATTGGCTGCCGGGAAGAAAGAGCTAGGCCAATATTGACTGAGCCGGTCCTCCGGTGTGGACCAATAGTGGCCCTTGTTTGTCTTGGGCACGTCTACAGCCAATCAGATAGCTCCTCTTATAGGACTTAGCCGTCAGGAGAACTCGAACATCTGTCATTTTGAAGTAATAATAACACATAAATTATTAATATCATACTATTATAAATTATAAATATTATACCGCTACGTTTTAAATTACTTTACATGAATGGTATGTAATGTAGTGCTTATAATTGTAACTTTGTGAGGAGTTTGAAACCCTGTCATGCAATGAGGTTTCCATCTGGACCAATTTTTTTTTTTTTTTTAATTTATTTATTGATATTTACAACTGTATTAAAAAATACATCCAGTAAATAGGCTATGTGATACATAATGACATGAGTTAATGGCAAGTAGAGAAACTACACACTGGTAGTACTCAAATCACTAGTTCAACTAAGAAGGTCACGTGCATCTTCTTTTCAGACGCCTCGGAGGATTATCGGGAATCGAAGAGGAAGCTAGGTTTGAAACTAGAGGGTTTGAGTGGGAATGAAGTTTGTTATGAAAGGATAGATACCGGGTTCGGGCCAAATCAGCAACAAATGGGACATTAAGGTCGTTATGGATGATTTTATTCTTAACAAAATAAGGAGCGTTGAGGATTTTACGAAGGATTTTGGATTGTAGGGATTGGATACGAGAGGAATTTGATGGCTTAGTGGAGCCCCAAAGCTATACTCCGTAAGTCCAAATAGGTCGTATGATGGTCATGTAGATGAGTCTTTTGTAGTTAATTGGGAGGTTAGAGCGTTTGTCTAGTAAGTGTTGAAGTAGCCTGAAACGTCGAGCGGTTTCTTGTCTTTTCAGTCTAGTATGAGGATTCCAGGTTAATCGTGTCGAGGTGCAACCCTAAGTATCGGATCTGTTCTACTGGCACCAGTGGGATATTATTAAAGGATACTGAAGTGCAGGAATTCATTGGTTTACGACGTAAGGTAAAAGTGATTTGATGGGATTTTTGAGAATTTATTTTAATTCTCCAGTTTTGACATCATTCTTCAAGATCAGTGATATGGGATTGGAGGCTTTGGGATGCAATAACTGGATTGGTGTTGACTGATAATACACATGTATCATCAGCATACGTGGTAAGGATAGTGTTAGGATGAGTTGGGATGTCAGCTGTATAAACTGTATAAAGGATTGGGCCAAGGATACTACCTTGAGGCACACCAGCAGATTGGGAGAAGAGGGATGAAAGGACATTATTATGGTTTACCTGGAAAGTTCTATTTGTGAGATAGGATTGAAGGATGAGAAAGTAGGTATGAGGTAGGAATTTACGGAGTTGTAGAGCAAGCCCGGATGCCAGACTCAGACCAAATTTTAGTTGCTTAAACGAAAAATTACGGTTCACATTTGACTTTTACAAACCAATTTTTTACAGAACAAATTATTAGAAGTGGTACCGTCTGAAGACTTTTATAATCATAAATGTATTATTTGCTTAGCTGCACGTTTTTAACTTTTAAATATTATTTCAGACGCTGACGTATTAAATCACATTGTGACAGCCAATTGTGTACTTTGGATCAGAATCGCGTAAAGTATATATGTATATGTAAAACTTGTGTATTTAAAATATTTAATAAACTGAAGCTATAAAACAATTCCAACTTTTTTTTTATCAGTATTTTACTCTTAAAAATTTCTATGTATATTTTTTTAGTGTACGAAGGAAAATAGTACAGTAGAACTCCATGAAGACACACCCCCTGAAAGAATGAATGGACCATCATGAATGAACACTAATGACGTAGCCATTGTCTGATAGGGCGGCTATAATCATGGCTTAGGAGATTGTAGAGATAACCGAGGACATGGCTCTATACCTCCCCGAAGATACCGTCATCAGAGCAGTCCTATATCAGCTCTCAATGGCGATAAATGAAAGGGAGATGGATGGGAGATCTCACGGAAGGAACAAGTTCGATAATTAAATGCATGTAATTAGAAACTATAAGTATTGAAGCAGGAAACAGCTGTCATCTGTTCCATAGAACTAAAGTCTTGTCGAATATGCTTAACTACTCGACAAGAAGCTTGCGTGCAGCCCATTACAGAGCAATAAAAAATAATTTTGAAACTATTGTCTGATCAATTAAATTTCCTTTTTGAGAAAAAAAAAGTCACCGCAGTACCGCTTAAGTGTTTTATAACCTTATAAATGTATTGTATATTTTCTAAATTTTCACAAAAAGAACCTGTTAGTCTAGTATATGTTGAAATCATGTCCGCTGTAAAGGTAAGACCCCCAAAAAAATATAAATACCGATTTCTAAGGAGCGCTTGGTAATTCTAGGTCTGTAATTCAAGACCGCCCATGGATATTATAGCTATCAGACGTGAATTGATATTAATAAATCCGGGAGATCTTCAGTGGCTCACTATTTCTCTATATAATGGGTAACTCTCAAGTGGTGGTTTAATATCGGCCAAAGCAGCACTGCACAACTGTTGACTTAGTCAAAACAGGCTCAACCAGCCAGTGATTTATGACCTTTTTTGGGCAGAACTAGTACATGTTTGTTTCTTATACTCTCATACAAAGCCAATTAATCAGTTTCTAAACATATAATGTGGGCCTGTAAGTTTTATTTTAATAAGCTATTTAAAGAAATGATGAGTCCACTTCGCGTTAGATGGATTGTTAATCCAGGAAAGCTCTAAAAAGCAGTAAAAATAGACTTGAAATATTACAACAGAGTTTCTAGACCACGTTGAATTCCCATTTATTTTGAATTTCATGCAAAATGTGATTACAGAATTATAATATACGAGTGAATTTATGTTTACATAAATGTTTAAGACTAAGGACGGCCCGCAACTATTTTTTAACTTTCCTCTCAGCTATATTCTTTTCATCTTCTCGCTCATCTCTGTCCATCTGTTTCCCTCTCTCCTCTTATTTACCACTACGAGGTTCTAAGAGGGTTTTCTTAATATTTCTCTGTCCTGGGATTCTTTTCCTGTAAAACCAATTCTTGTTATTTTCCCTTGCATCTGATTGGTTTATCTCCTGGTGTTTCTTGGTTCCATCACTTAGTTTTAATGAAACCATAACCTGTTTTATTGATTTTTTTTTAGATCAGTATACTTCTCCTACTTTTCTTGATCCTTTGATACATCCTAGTATTTTTCTTTCCCTTTTTAACGATTTCTTCAACCTATTAAAACAATGTGACAAAAAATTTAACGGGTACAATACCACAGGTCTTGCTTGATTTTAGGTTTTGGTAGTGCCTGATTTTAGTATTTTTTTTAAAATTCTTGATAATTTGGAAGTCCTTTGTCAAATATCTCAAAATCTGCAATTTGACTTCTCTACTTTTGGTCGCCTGAGTGCGACCTTTTAATAATATCCGCATTATTTCACACACTCGCGGGTTCGAAACAATGATAGGGGATGTCCAGGGACCAGCAGTAGTTATTTAACATTAAAAAATTGTTTAACTATTCTGGCTGTGTCCACGAGAACTGATTGTTGAGCATCTCTTATGGAGCCATGAAGTTGTGGTTCCAGACTATCAGTGCCCTCCACTGTGGATTAAGGGATGAGTCCATTTGTGGATAATTTAAATGGTGTTACCACCTCGCTTTGCAAACGGTATAGTTCTTTTAGTAGAGCCCCTTGTTCCTGACACTTCATTAGTTCCCCTCCAACAGTTAAGCTGTTGTTCAACAACCTACATTAATGGTATTGACTCTCCTTTCTCTCAACTTTATAAGGAGGGTATTAGGTATGCTATTATTATTAATGTTTCTGTAATTCTCCCTAATAAAAAATGAAACATAAAAAAAAAGTTTCAGTTTTTATACCTTTACTCCTCCTTTCTTGTTCTTAATTTAGTCTGTTAAATCTGGGTTAATAATAACAATAGATAGAGAAATACCATTTGGTTAAATAAATTAAAGGTATCTTTAATTTTTAATTTGTGAAAATATGAAATTTATTTTAATGTATTTAAATCACTTTTTTGAAGAAAATATTGTATTTAAAAAAAATGATAAATGAGATGGAATACAATTCAAAAAGAATATTTGGATAATTAATTAATGTATCTAGAATTAACGCTGATAGGGCTTTTCTAGTTAAATCCCAAAAATATGTAAGATATAATTATTTAATAAACGTTGACAAATTAGCCACGATTAAACGGTATCTGAAACGACAAGACAGATGCGACATACGCGATAGTATCACTGGCTATTAAAATGGCGTGACAGAGATAGAAACACTTAATGACACGTTGCAATAAAAAGAAACGTAACAATGGCGGTTGACGAAGCGCCTCCTTGATTAGGCTACTTTCTACGCCTGCCCTCACTAAACTGATTCCCCAATTAGTGTCAATTTGTGGGGGGCTTCGACTATTGTGTCTTTATAATATTATTCAACCCCCTTCCTCTCAACTCTAGGACGAGGTTCTGGGGGAGGGACTAGGTGTTTATTATTTTTTAAATGTGTCTCCACTAATTTTGTTTGGCGAAATATTTTACATTAACCATATTCCATACGCATTCAGAAAATTAAACAAAGAATAGGTTTGAGACAGAGCCCACTAAAATTCAAAAATACTGTTCAAACAAAATGTACAATTCTAGCTTATATTTTAAAGCAAATATTTAATAATAAAAACATATAATAACACTTTTATATAAATCAAAATAAAAGAAATGATAGTTATCTGATCAACCAATAATATAGTCCTAATAGTTATTTTAATGTTATAATTTACAGCTCATTATAAATCCAAAAAGATTTGCATTAGCATGTTTGAATTTTTTGATAATGAAAGCTAAGTAAGGAGAATGGGGAATAACGCCGAGATGTATTCCTTGTATTAGGATGCTTATATGGTCCAGTTCATCAAAGCACACTGTACAGAATGGCCGTATAACAAGCTTCTGAAGGGTTACATAAATTCTAACTTTAAAAACAAATCGAAACCAGTATATTCATTCTGATAAAATGTATTTATGAATTTGAAGTCTGATATTCTGTCTGTTGGATTGTACTGTAGACTGCATTTGTACTGTATCTACCCTCATAGTGTATTGCGTAAAAGTAACGGACATTAAATGTTGAAATGGATGAGACACCCTGGACTTTGAGTTGTAGAGAATATCCGCTATTGGAACGGACTGTAAAAGTAAAGTGAACCGACTTTAAATAGAAGTTCCCTTTTAGTGGAAAAAGGAGTAAAGGTCAGATTGTGGTAAAAGAGTAGTTAGAGTACTTGAATTAGACGATAATATAGACATAAGGAATGCGATGGCCGCTGATTATTTAGAAAAGGAATATTCAAAGGTTCATAATCATATAATTAATAATAGTTTAAATAGGAATGTGTACGCAAGCATGGATCTGCAATGGTACACATTCCTGCAATTTTCTGAATGCGTGTGGAATATGGATAATGTAAAATATTTATCCAAACAAAATTAGTGGAGACACATTTAAAAAATAATAAACACTAAGTACAGGCATCACTTAAAAAATAAATAAAAAGAGCAAGAAGGATCATAGTTTGGTTACTTTATGAGTAGTTGGCAAATACTATTTTAGCAAGATCAATCTCAACCGCCGAGTTTTATTCCAGTTAAGAGTGCTACTGTATCATCAGGGTTGAGTGTGCCCCCAGTTAATCTCCAGATTCCACCCTGTCAATCCAGAACGTAATGAACAATTGAGAAAGAAAATGGAGGATTTTTTTTGTTTGCCGTTACTAGGACGATTTTCTTCCTCTGATATATATATATATATATATATATATATATATATATATATATATATATATATATATATATATATATATATAATTGTGTCATTCTCATCGAACCCTGGACTAAGAGATTAGAAGTAGATTATTACATCTTAAGCGGGTTTTTTCTACATTTTTCCTGCTATTGTGAAACTTATTTATAAAAGGTAACTGTAATTAATTAAAATCACTGTTCTTTAAACATGTAAAGGTAGTCCGGAACATGTATTCACAATTATACTGCTTGTATATGTAAAATTGCAAATAAAGTTGGTTTAAAAAAAAAAAAAATTATTACAATATTATACTCTCTGATTACCGGTGTAATAATTAATGACCTATTATATCGGATGAATCTGAAACTTTCTTAATCAATAGTGATAATATACATTACTGGTCAGGTTCATGATTTTTTATCATTCAATGATCAATACCTAACCGGGTATTCGTCGGATGAAATTTCAAAACAAAAAAGGAGTAGACACATCCCTGTTAAATTATATAATTAAACACATGTGTTCTTAATTTCAAGAAAATGTGAGATGGTGAGGTTCAGGTTAACTAGGTGAGGTTAATTAGATATGGAATGAACCGCTGCAATGAATTCCGTTAGAATGGATTAGAGTACAATGCAATGTATAATCTTTCAATTGAACGTAATTTTGATCTAAATGTATCATTATAATTTATTAGCACAGATGATAAATGATATATAGTTGGAACATTAACTTCTCGTAAATAATAACCATTGATTATTGCTTTAAAAATCACTAATTTACTGGCAATTGGCAAATGATTTTAAAGGAGTCTTTAAGGCAGTTATACTGCGACTTTATAGTTGGTCATTCCTTTATCATGCCTTTATGTTGGTATGGGTAACCGGAGGATTCTACAGTGGAACTTCTAAATTTGGGCTATCCGTATATAATTTGGGTAGGGATCATTAACGGGTACCTGACATCGTACAGACTAAAGACCCCTCATTTTACGTCCCTTCCGAAAGAGTTTTTATTCCATTTTCCTAGGCCCCCTACTGGGATGCAAACCCGCGTCCTTGGGTATAGTGGATAGTTATGCTAAGCAATACGCGACTGGTGATTTTATATCATTTTATTATATTATTTCTAGGATTTACATAAATGAAACAGACGATTTCGTCTTCTAATTACGTACAGCCTCTGATATATCCCATTAACAATCGCCTCCCAGGCCTTCGAACCCTCCGGAAGTCTTCCAGTCCAAAAGCCCCAAAAAGACCAACATATCGACAAGAGGCCACACACCGAAGAGGAATTAAGACAGATCGCAGGTAGCATGAGACATTAATTAAGGAAGGGACAGACGGACAAGCGCAGAGGTACATGCAAATGCAGAGGCTGGCAGGTGAATGGATGGATCTAATCAGCCTGTTATCTCTGTAAGTGAGACTGTCCACTCGCCCTCTCTCGCTCTCCATCACTCCCTATCACTCCTTACCAACCTCCCTTCCTCCCTATGGTCCAGCGGTACCTGCTAATGGTGGCGTTGTCCACTGCTACCTGTTGTTGCTGACTCCTTCCAGGGCTATCTATTGCCGTGCAGGCACTTACATCTTCTCTTGATGCAGTGTTTGCTGGATTTTGAAAATGTTTCTTTCATAAGTAATTTGTTGTTCAGATGTTATAGGGATGTGATGGCAATTGTTGAAAAAAAACATTTCTATTCAGCATATCTTTCTTTAACCATTGAACAATAAAAGTTACTTGAAGCGTTTTAGATATTTTTGTATTCATTGTAACATTGTTATAATTTAACTTATCGATACATGATACATGATACTGGTATAGTGCGCCCGAACGCCAAGAGAGAGTAACCCGGCGAAAAATAGAAATATATATATTTTTTTAACATCTACAACAGCTTTATTTTCAGGGCCTCTTATTACGTAATCAACCATTAACTTTCTTGCAGAAACAGTATTTGCTCGAGAAACCAATAAATCTTTGAGAATAAGTTCAAATAGTTGCATTCTCGTAACAATCCCTGTACGATTTGTTAAGAAAAAAATAAAAACAAATTAGTTGCGAGGGTCTACGGCCTATGAAATACACATGTTGACGAAGTGTGTGGCCAATTTGTCAAATTGATAAATGTATTAGAAGGGTCAAAATATTCATACGCTCATTTGCTTTGGGAGGACATGATGTCCCTAAGCCTTACTTTTAAAAAATTGAGTGTTGGTGTTTTCCCTACCGGAACCTTGAAGGCTGTGCAGGAAGTAAAGAACCAGGTTGTCTTAACCCGAATAATAGAAAGTTGTCATAAGAGTTCTGTGGATGGTGAAGAGTGTCGGCCCCTGTGAATAGTGTTGATGCAGAACGATTTTTAGTAAAAATGAATTTGCATACAATGATTGAACTTTGACATTCATTGATTTTTTAAAATGTGTTCATAGTACTTAGTACATACTAAGGAGTCATTATGGACGTTACAACCAAATTTTATGCTATCGAAAAAATATTTCTTTAACGCTACTTTGTTTGTTATTTAGTCTCTATTCAGAAAACAACAACACTTTACTCTTGGTCATTTAGATTTGTAATGCGATAACAAATTGCTCATTACAGGACTAAAATAATGGTCTCGTGTGAACCAACCTTCATTCACAGCAGACCTTCAGTTTAATATATATCGTCAAGATGGGAATAGCTTAGGCCGATACTTGAGCTATGATTTTGGCTAAATCAGGTAATATTGTATATTCTGAACCTCATTATATTTTAGTTTTTTCCCATTCTCCTAACATCAAGGGCCCGTCAGTTTTAATCTTCATGACTTCGCGACTTTTTAGTTCCTGGTTATGAATAAGTCCCCATTCACTAATCTCTCAACCTTTTTCCTCATAGTAATCACTTAAGAACACCTTATTCTCATATACGAAAGGTCATTGCTCTTTTGACACTAAGTACATACCTTTTCTAAACTAAACCTCCCTGATATATTAAATAATTTATTTTTTATTTTGGTTATCGTAATTACTGTTTGAGAAGAACATTCATACAATTAAAAAAAAATTTTTATTTGTTTTGAGAGTAAACCCATTACTTTGTAAATCATTTTTTTTTTGTTTTGTGATAGGCTATGGTATATCTATACGCATAAGTGTAGCATAAGAAGAGGAATATATCTTATAATAGTTTATTAGATTATTTATATATACTTCTCAGTCCTTTTGTATGTAAATGCTTATGAATTTTGAATATTTTCTTTTACATAAAACATATTTATCTTTGTTTTCGATTGTATAATCTTCTTTATATTCTTTTCAGTATTTCAGTTACTGAGTAAAAGTACAATAATAATTAAGTAGTTATACTATTGATGCATTTTTGGTCAAAACTGGTTTATCTACATTTAAAAAAAAATCAAATTCGACCCAAAAAGTATTTTTATTATATATAATCATGATACCATTACAGTTAATATGTGAGTTTGTTGAAGTTTAGATACATTAAATGAGTTATATATTAAATCAGCATTTTATAATATCTGATATTTTATACACTAGACTAATTATAAGTAGCGGACGCAGAATTTGCTCAATATATTGTCAAGAAGTCACATTATAATCTGGAAACAAAAGAGCTCTTAATCTTAATCTATCCTCATACAAGACTGAAAAGACAAGAAACCGCTCGACGTTTCAGGCTACTTCAACACTTACTAGACAAACGCTCTAAGCTCCCAGTTAATTACAAAAGACTCATCTACATGACCATCATACGACCTATTTGGACTTACGGAGTAGAGCTTTGGGGCTCCACTAAGCCATCAAATTCTTCTCGTATCCAATCCCTACAATCCAAAATCCTTCGTAAAATCCTCAACGCTCCTTATTTTGTTAAGAATAAAGTCATCCATAACGACCTTAATGTCCCATTTGTTGCTGATTTGGCCCGAACCCGGTATCTATCCTTTCATAACAAACTTCATTTCCACTCAAACCCTCTAGTTTCAAACTTAGCTTCCTCTTCAATTCCCGATAATCCTCCGAGGCGTCTGAGAAGAAGATGGCCACGTGACCTTCTTAGTTGAACATGCGATTTGAGTACTACCAGTGGGTAGTTTCTCTACTTGTCATTATATCATGTCATTATGTATCACTCAGCCAATTTACTTGTTATATTATTGTAATATAGTTGTAAATATCAATAAATAAATAATAAAAAAAAAATAAATAAATAAAAAATCTTAATCTTTTTAATTACTTTTTAACGGATTTCTATTTTCGATTTAATGGTTTTCTTTCTTGTTACTTAGTAGTTTGTTGGACAAGAACTTCTTAAGATGCAAAACTTGTTGGAAGTGAAAATCATATTTTTGCAAACATTTCTGGTTGGAGTTTATTTCTGGTTTCTGATCTTCTTCTGAATAAATACTTGTAAGTGTAAGAAAGTATATAAGGATTCACAAGTTCAAGCTCTAGTGTGAGATCTTACTTAAAATATCTAGAGGTGGCACAATATTACTGCCTTGTGAAGAGTACCCATTTGAACAATTATCTTTAAGTACGTTTATGACGCTCCTAACTGTTAAGAATCGGCTCTGTAATCGATTCTTAGCTAGTTATCGAGCAAACCTACAATCTTTTAAGGCACCCTAAGAACTGTTATTACAGAAGGTAACTGGTGATTGCGTGTGCAGCTAATCATTTCCCAGTCAATTATCGGTCCAAAAGGCGAAGAGCATGAGTCCCAAATTAAGTGCAAGGAGCAACAAGAGCGTGAACAGTTAACAGCTGAGAGATATCGATAATTATCCAGCGCTTAAGAGCAACGTCCCCGAACGTTTGCTCAAATCCGAAAGCGTGCTCTGTAATTAGTCGATCCACTATCTTAATAACCATTCGCAGTTTGTTTGAGATGTGGGCTCATTACTCCACTACTTCCAGGGTGATCTAATTGTGGGAGGTCGGCTTGGATCCGGAATACATTTTAATCTCATCGGAAGTCCGATGGGTATCACTGGGTGGTCTGGAAGGGCAGGCGAAGGAGGAATCTGAAGGAGCACTGCCCTCTGAAAGGAGGTAGAAACGATTGTGCTCTATCATTAAAAAAATAGTTTTTACTTGTTATAATCCAAGCCATAATAATATTTAAGGGATTTGAGTAATAGCCGGTAACTCCAAATTTGAAATATTGACTTTTTCTTAAGTTTCACAAGTTTAGTCAAGAGCTTTATGCTCCCGAATCTTCAGGACTAAAACCACAATAAACAAACCGGTAAAGTGTCGTGTAAGTAGTAAAATTATAATTCTTGGGTAAGCCCCAGGTCTTTATATTCCACCGGATACATCTCCGGCTCCTAATAGATTAAATAACTTCTCAGCCTGATTTGAACCCAGGAACTTAAGCACTGAGCTATTCCACTCCCACTAATATCTGAATAATGTTATTGAATCGAATACAATTTTTTATGTCTACAGAAGTAAGTTAAGTAACGCATAGCACTTTTTGAATACTGCGACTTGAACAAACTATAAGCAGACTACGAATGAGATTCCCATTGCCGATAACACCGGATGATTCTGAGTAATGAGCCTACAGTTGGACTTTGACTAATAGCACAATATAAAATGCTAAACCCAGGGAAGGTATACTTCATTTATGTTACTTACAAAAAAGGTTTCTCCGTGAGCATTTCCCTCACATTGTGGCTTCTATTATTGTTTATTTTTATTTTAAACTAATATTTTTTTAGGAACTACTATATAAAAATATTAAAATGTAAAGAGTGTATGTGAGGAAACTCCGCTTTCCTATTTCCCGCGTAGATCTTGAAACGGTAGTATTTCTGTCTACTGAATGTATATTCAGATCCAGCTAGACAAATTTTCTATGGTATAGTACGATTGTTCGGTATTTATTCTTAAATAATCAAACGTGTGTTGGAAATGATGTTCCGGGTTAATAAGCGGAATCTAATAACCCTGTTATTGGGCGTTTCCACATATTATTTCACGTGTTATATGTATCTATGATGTTCTTTTTGCCTGCTTTTTAAATAATCATGTCAAATAAACACAGCTCATGGTAACCTAGGACCCGTACCATGCTGATTACGAGTACCCTTCCAGTCCCTTCCAGGTTCCGTTGATAAATTATTTCATTACTTCTGACGCACCTCCCAGGGATGAGAAGAACCGAGACGGGGCGAGGCGAGGAGGCAGTCACCTCGACTTCACGGCACTAACCTCCGGATCACGACTCCCTGCTGGCCGCTAACAGCCGCGGCCCGGACGAGGGTACTCCGTAAAATCGACCTTTCGCCGTTGCACTCCCCCCCCCCCTACCCTTCACAGAATTAATATAGAAGGCAAGACGTGGGCGAGATCACGACCGCCCCCGGCCATCGCCCACGCAGGACCAACGGCCGCGGAGGTCCTCATCAGTGTCCTCATCCTTTCGGCAGAAGAACAAGAAGGGTCTTACACAAAGCATAATGAAAGGCTTAGAAGTAGATTATGAGAGTAACATAATTCCTTGTTTAACATAATTTATCACAAAACTAGTTATAACATATCAATCGATAATAATAAAAAATTAGGGGGTTAGAACCCATGAAGGGTTTTGGGTTCCGTAAGCGGCAGAGACTTTCCTTTTCTACTTTAAATTGTCCTTTAATTGTGATAGCTTCTAGTTACATGGCGACGACCTGAAGTCAATTGTTTATAAATTGGATTTGTATCAAGGAAGTTTTGTCAACGCTTCTGTGTTGTCAGCAATGAAAACTTCCTCGTCGTCCTCTCTTCTTTGACATGTATATATACTAGCTCTAAGATTAGGATAGAGAGAAGGTAGAAGGTAGGGGAGTAGAGAGTTGAGAGGTAGTAGATAGTTTATGGTATGTAAGAGAGTAGTCCCTAAGTTAGATATAGTTCATAGTCAATAATTTATAGTGATAGTCAATAGCAATAAGTCACCTAGTTAGTTCATAAGTCCCTTGAATATCCATATCATATATGTTAAAAAACTTAATAAATCTATATATTTCTTACAAGATCATCAATGGTCTGGAGTTCAGTTCGCGGTAGAGACTGTTCTGTTTGTGCATGGAGGTGATTTGTCCTAAATTACGCTCAACACTTTTCGCTCTAGGTTTATCCTGGAATTAAAGTTACCCATTTAAGAGAGGCTGAGAGAGCCCCAGAAATGATTTCCAGATCCCATAGGGCCCATCCCTAGCTGTTAGAAAATTAAATAAATTATCTGCCACAGCTGGATTAGAAACCGAGACCATTGGCTCGGCAACTCGGTGCTTTACCACTAAGCTACAATTATTAATTAAATTTAACCATTTTTACAAACTTACCTATTTCATCCCCAAATTAAGTGTCTGAGACTTATTCTCTGTTAGAACACATTCCTCTGTTCACCATTCCTTCCCTAACGCCCTCACACTAGTTTCTTCTTGGGCGATCTTTATTCCTTTTTCTTTCCATTCCAAAGGTCTCTTTTATTTGTTGTATCCAAAAATGAATTCACTTTTAGTTTTCTAATAAGACAAATCTGTGCACAATTGTTTTCTACCTAATTCCTAATAGTTTTAACAACTTGAATCACAATTTATAAATTATAAATTATCCAAGAGGAACAGTATGATAATAAAATTTTTTCCAAAAGTCCTCTTATATAATCTTCACATACCCTCACCACTTCAGTCGTATTGTTTCCCAAGAAGACAAAACATTTTGGATTGATTTTTTCTAATTAATTCCTGAACCAGTTCCCGTTTGTAACACTTTTTATATTATATCTTATTCCATGACGAAGACAATAATTATTTGTAATGTTCTGTTTAATAGGAGGTAGAACTAAATTAAAAAATTGGAATTTCAGTTTTGTAAATCTTTAAACAAAAACATGAAGTTCATGCCAGTTAGCGAAAAAAACGATAACGCCGTTTCATCGAGTTGAGTAAGTTCTTTATTTGTTTTACATTCCACCCCATTAATTAATTTAATTTCTCAACAATGGTTTTATAATCTAGCCTTTTAGATTATATAATAATTTAATTATTTTTAGCCCTATAATTTCTGTCTTTAAAGCTATATTTTCTTTGTTACTACACTATTGATATTTTTATTCTGGTTTGTTTTATTTTCATCAATGATTGGCATTTTATTGACAGCAGCCCCCGAATATTTTCTCGTTTCTCAAGATACAACCAGACAACCATTTTCCCATTATTATAATATTTATAATCCGTTGATTAATATTTAAGCGATAAATATCGCACAGATAAGATAGAATAATCATTAATTACATAAAATTAATTTTCCTTAGTTTATAAAACTAGCACACAGTTTAATCAATAGTTAATTCAATTATAGATCAGTGTCAAACATAAAATCTAATCGAAATAGAAAAGGTTTTTCATACAAATAATCATATTATCAGTAAATGATGATCTTTAAAATTTGGGGTTTTAAAAAAACAAATAGTTTAATAATGCTGTGTAACATTATGATAACTAAACACGTATTAGTTATTATTAATAAGTGATTATGAAGATATGTTATTTTTATAGGTCTATCTACAATGTTTACATCATAATGAAGCTGTGAAACCGCTCTTAGCGACAGACGAGTTTTCATTGCCCGTACGTTATACATTTTAAAATAATATACAGCATATTCCCTAATTTAAACTGATGCCTCTATTTAAAATTATAATTGAAGTTATTATGTAGATACACGATTTAGAAATTAAATTATCTTGCCTGCCCTTCATGGAAAGAGTGTAATCCCTGCATAATTTTCTCGGGAAAATAATCTTTTCTTGATCAGATACTGCTAATTTTTTATCTTATTTAACAATTTAATAAATAAAATTAACATCTTGTTTAGATATTCACACTGTTATAGGTTCGCACTTTTAGAGGAGAACTAAAAAAAGAAATCATGGAATAACTTACACATTCATATACGTTTAAAGCAAATATTAAATTTCTCTTAAAAACTAAACGAAAAAAATACAAGGCTTAAAGTAATTTAGAAAATTAGGCACACCTCACACATCTCACATCTCGGGCAGAACACATCCTTGCACAACCGTTTTCCTAACAAAAATAGTACAGTCTTTACCAAGTACTGAACACAAGACCCTTCATGGATTGTATTGGTACAGATAATTTGTTTTTTTTTAAATCATTGTTCTTTCTTGAAAAGGTTTTTCAGTGAAATTAATTTTTTCTTTAATGTTAAAAACATTTTATTTACCGAAAATAATTATAAGAAGTGTATTAATATATATTTTTTTAAATGATTAAAATTATTATGTCCGTTTTGGAAACACTATGAGACCATAACATACATGGAAACTGCTGTATCTTTTAGCGTCTCTGGAAGACAGGGTAAACATCGAAATAAGAAACACAATAATTAAGAAGGGAATATTAAAATTCAAGCGTTCCAAGCCAGCTGGTAGAACCGTGGAGCGGTTAGCATAATATTTCCATAAGGCTCGTGTGCTAAGCGCTCGCTCGAGACGGTGAGAGCGCGGGCGAGGTACCGTATACCAGGCACTTGGGCCTTCCAAGTGTGTTCTAGATGCGTTCACTCAATGCTCTACTGCATTCAGGAATATCCTGGAAGAGTTATACTATGCATTATACTGTTGTGTGGTTATATCTCGGTCAGTTAACAAACTCTGTAACCACTCGTTCTCACAATATGTAATGATATTTAGGTTAGTATTTAGAATATAGAAAAAATAAAGCGTTAGGGTATAGGAAAAGAAAATATATTTTACAGAACACAACATTAAAAAATAAGAGATTAGTTAACAATGTAGTAAATATTAATCACTATCTCTCATAAACATAAAATGCTGACTTTTGCAAATCAACATATACGCTTAGATATTTCCAAATTCCCTTTAATCTACTCTTGTCCAACTCCTTTGTGAAAAGCAAAAACCTAAAAACAATACATGGAAATTTAGTGTTGTTTTTTTAAAATAACTAAACGTTCTGATTTTTTTTTTCTTGACAGAAAAGGGTCAAAAAATCGAGGACCAACAATAGAACATCAACAGTTAAGGAATATTTTCATCAAGGTTTTTAGTATATGGTTAAACGGTCGAGATTATTTGTGTGTGTGTTTCAGATTATAGTTTAGTATGTGTTAAGGCCGCTCAATTTTTTTTAAAAATAACATGTACATATTTGATCATTTTTTTTTTTCAATCATTTTTTACTAATTTAAATAAATCATCTGTAAAAATACTTCAACGTAATATTTTTTGGTTTTAAGAGTAAATTAATCGAAAACAGCTGTAAAACTTTCTTTTTTTTTTATTAGCCAAAAGTCGCTAAATCATAAGTGTTGTAAAAAATTATCTGAGTCAGATTAAGGCAGCAGCCTATCAGAGATTAGTTCTATAGGGAAAGCTCTCCAAGGGTGCAATCCCGGCTACCTTTACGGCGCCCTAACAGTATTTCTAGGCCGAAGTGAATGGTAGTAGAAGAGTAATTCACAAATAATAATAAAATAATAATGTTACTCCAGGGATCTTTTTATTGGAATACGATCTTTATTGACTAGTTCTGAATTCGATACCCCCATATTTCAAATTAAACCCAACTTTACCCATCTTATAAACTTGTATCGTTTGTCTATAGCCAAAGAAGCGTTTCTCAATTTAGTTTATTGAATTATGTGTTAGTATTTATATTGTTGCTAATCCAAAGCTCTATTAGTTTAATAAAAACAAATTAGCTTCACTGCTTACAATTTTACAATTTTCGAACATTCCACTATATCTACAGAATTGATATGTAGTTGCATCTTTTTAAAAACATGTTAACTGTTCTGAAAACAACGAAGTGTTGCTATCTAGTTTGGTTAGCTAAAGCAGCATCTTCTCTAAGTTTGTATATCTCACGAATGTTGACTTTTCGAATAACTATAAATTATAATATTTGTTCATGACATTTATCCGGAACATCTACCGAGGATGAAACCTCACAAGCTTGGACCAGAACTTCGATTTGGAGCAAAAGGAAAAACTTTTATAAGATATTACAAAATTTTAGGTTTTAACAGCTTATTTACCTGCGACTGACATATGTTGAGTACAATTCTGCATTTTTTTCTAATAAGTTTACTAAATGACTAACATTATACCAACAGACAAAAACGAGAAACATTTAAATCTTGGAAGAGCTTATTAAGGATAAAATAAAAGAGCCAATAATCTTGTGAATAAGATTGTTTTCTGATAATCTGTCAGAATAATTCCGAAGAGTAAACAAAGGTTCTTATATATAGTAAATAATTACATAATAATAGGAGTAAGTAACTGAGGAAAAAATATATCTTAGTTATAATCATTGCTCAGGAGGACTTTTTTAACAATCACGAAAAGAACAGGGACAATCTAATTCATCAAGTTTGTTCTTGGAGGTGTAAATAGAGGGAAGAAATGTTATTTTCATACTAAAAAAGAAAAAAAAGTACGAGGAAAGCAATTTTCATAAAAAGGGGCAGTGTCGTCTTGGGAGAGGCACCATATTTCCTAGCTAACACGCAAAAATTTCATTAGAGTGGGAGGGATGAAGGGGTGAGCCGCTGCCATGGCAACCGATAGATACAGAATGAACTCCCACCGGCGGCAAATGAAAGAGGTGACATCATTAGGAAAAATGGCGGGAGGAGGACCCCTTCGGTATAAAAAAAAAAGGGAAAAAAAGCCCTTTCCTTTCTGCAGCCTTCCAAAATACAGCTCCGACTTTCTTCACGATGGGAAAAAACAAGTTTTCTAGGAGTTCTTGACAAAAAATTTGATACTTTTTTATCTGTCTCCAACAGGAACAATAACTATCCTTCATTACGATTAACACAGGTATTAAGAATTCTACTTGAGGATATATAAGAACAATTGAATCCGATTTATAAGTTGATAACACTCGTAAATATAAATATGAACACTATTTTTTTTTAATAATCTATCATACTGCCTATAAAGAATCCTCTACAATAGAGTTTGCCTTATAAGGCGGTTTGACAGAGCCTAGAAATAAATTCTGATGTCATACATGTACATATACTCTAATATATCAAAGCTTATATATATATATATATTATCAGAATATTTTTTTATATCTTCTTTTAACAAGAAATAATAAAATATAATTTAAAACTGTTCTTCGATATTTGTCAAAAGAGTCTACAATAACTTGGCAAGGAACTTAACGTCACAATACACCAAAAATTCCGGACAAAATTCTTTGTCTCATGTTGAACTCCAGACATATTTTCATTATTATTTACATTATATTATATTTTTAAGATGTGAATATTTTCAGATTACCGTGTTATAACGAGCATATACACAAGACATACCAAAATTTTAAATACAATTAGAAATTTAAAATAGTAGTTAAGATTTTTTCTTAAATTAACACACATTTCTACTTCAACCAATCTTCATAGTTTACGTTAAATCGTTAATTTTTAACTATTATTTGAGTCAACTTTTATTTTTTCGGTTGAATCGGAATTATAGATTTTATTGTTTTTGATATCTGTTGTGATGCTATTTTTATTTAGCCAAATTCGTAAACAAAAACTTAATTTGACCAGTTTATAATTTTGATACTCGTTATATGTTTTTGTCGAAACCAACTTATTCTTATCTAAAATAAGTTTTTTGCTTAAACAAGAAATAATTAGAGAGATAAATGAAAGGCAGAATGTCGTATACTAAATAAAACTTACAGTTTTAGTTTACAAAATATAATGTATTCTATAGATAAATTCATACAGTACAGTAAAATATATTTATGTACAACGGTAAAGATGATGTTTTAAAATAAGTTAGCGTAATAGTTAAATATATTTTTATTTGCAAGTGGATTTACGTTATTCTTAAAGGAATTTGATATATACATTCTATTTCATTTCAAAGAATTTAAATTTAGACTAAAGTTTTTAAAGTTTGAAAGACCCTGTAATCGATTTTCTACAGACTAGGTGAACCCCAAGACCTTGAGCTGAACTGGTAGAACCCACCACAAGGGTGAATAATAATGGCGGGGGTGTGTTGTGGGGTCTCGCTTCATCAGCCTGAGCAAGTGTATCTTCAAACTCGGAGCGTTGTTATGGTCTAAATGGTCTAAATTACTGTTATCATATCCATATCTGCTCCGGATTAATTTAAATTATTAACTTGTAAGTAATAATATATATATATAATATGTAAATTATGTTCATATTTATAGATGATATCTTAACGAAATTAAGAATATAATTTATGTTACTCGTAATTGAACACGTGTTAGATATTTAAACTAAATTAGATACCTACTCAGCTTTGTGATCAATAGCCCTTCAAATAAATGACCGGAAAAAGACTTGTTATGATTTGCGATATTCATAACACAAAATGGTCACTAGCTATAGGAGGTCCACCATTTGGTTTTGAAAACTCATCTGCTTCATTTCAACGAATGTTGGCAGGTATTTCAAGGTAAACTCAATTTGAATAGATTTTACATCTATTGATCTTTTGAAGAAAATTTGAGATTAGTCTTCGAAGTAGTTAAGAAAAAAGGATTCAAACTAAAGAAAGACAAATGTGGTCTTTCCAAGCAGTAGTGAAATACTTAAGCAACAGGAGGAATATGGCAACGTTCATCCAATATAAATTGAAAAGAATTTCATCCTTCTACCACACGAAAAATGGTTGATTGATCATTGAACAAAACGATTAGCTCCAGTAGATAATCTATTGAAAAAGATGGATATAATTATGAATAAAATTTACTTACACACACACACACACATATATATATATATATATATATATATATATATATATATATATATAGTCATATTTAGTTTATAAACTATATCAATCAAAAATGTTTAAAAATATGTGTTCATTCAATTTATATTCAAGAATTAACTTGTTAGTTACATTCCTGTATTTTAGATGCTTGGTTTTTTAGATTTCCTCAATATTACATTTATTCCTTATATTTATTTTGTTTAAAAAGTGCCATTCAATGGAAAAACAGGTTAATGGAATACGTAAACATGATAATAAAAATTTAATAACATTTCATACCTCTTTCAATCCATCCTTAGCTATAATTCCTTTTTCTAAAAATCCTACAAAATTTTAGGAAATAGTCAAAAATAAACTTTTGCATAATACTGATTTATCGAGGAGAAAATGGTCATTAAATAAAATTACATATTGAAGAGTATTGACTTAGCAGACTTTTACCATACTGCTCCCACCGGACTATTTTCTTCCATAATATAAAAAAAGGGTTACAAATAATCATAAAAAATATAATTCTATCTAATAGTGAGATCCGCTTGTGTAAATAAATAAAGTAATCTTATTACACAAGTAAATGGTGCACACAAAAATATTAGTAAAATGGAACATGGTATGGTAAAGTATCAGCCAATGCCCTTTCATGAAAAATTTTATTTCCACCCGTACCCACTACTTTCAAACCTAGCCACTTCATCACCCGCAAATCGTTCGATACGTATGAAAAGAATGTGGTGTCGTGAATTTCTAAGTTTAAATGGTTATTTTAGTACTGCCACTGGGTAATTTCTCTACTTACCTTTACTTATTCATGCCATAATGTATCACCCGATATATTTACTTACTGTATTGTTGTTATACAATAATGAATTTTAATAAATAAATTTATAAAGAAAAAGTTTTATTGTAAAATATCTGGACGTATTGACTTCATCGTGACAAAACAGTCTCCCCTGACACATTTTTCGTGCCTTCTGTTCGCTCCTCGTGATTCGGATAGTAGATCTTACGCCGATGCTATTTCCAGTCTTTTCCACTTATTGTTTATTTACCTGCCCAGTGGACCAAGACCTTACCTTCCCAGAAGTAATTCCGATATTAAACTACACTGACCGCTTCCAATGGAGGCAGCTAGTCGTGAATATCTCTTAGATCGATCGCCACGGCAGAGCGGGCCAGATCCATCACGAACTCCCGCGCCTTGGAAGCTACCGCCGTGGTGAGGAGGTAGATAAGGGAGACAGTAGCCCCCAGGACCAGATAGCATCGGGGTAATAACATAGCGGCTCAGATCCGCACCGGATTTCTCAACACCTGCCCTAACATATATTTATTATATGCTAGGGTATGTTATTATATGTTGAGTGATGTATGGAGGGTATAGTGTAATCCCCTCGATGGTAAAATACTCCGCCTGGGGTATGAGGTACGTGTTGAGGCTAGACTTTTTAGTTCAGTCATCCAAGGTTCAGGTAGGATGTTACAAGAAAACAAAAACTATGCAATAGAATGGAAGAGATGAATGTAGGTTGTTACTCCAAAAAGGAAATTGGTGTGGGTAATAATGTATTTTCATTTATCAGACCAACTTTTTGGCCCATAATACAGTTCATCACCAGGGGTTAAAAGAGACACAGGAGTAGGAGAGAATCATGTCAGAGCTATTTAAAAATAATAAAAATTATTTTGACCTCCCCCAGGGACATTTTCTCGTCCATATTTTTTTTTATCTAAGTAAACTTTCTTTTACTATATCCATCATAAATACTTCAGGACCAATAATTATCAAAATGTGATAAAATAATTTTATTTCTAATCAACGATTTTAAATGTTTTTTTTTTTTATATTGGTTCTTGTGATGAGAATTAGTTTACTTAGAGGGGAAACAATGTTTGTTTGTTTTTAAAACTCCAACTGATCACTTCTTTTCTTTTTTAAACTTGTCTCTATCACACTCGCGTATTTATACGGGTTATTATTGCAATTTAAGAATACTTCAAAATCAATTACACTACTGTAATACATTTGGGCCTCTTCAAGGGCACCCTTTGGGTAGAATAATTCGAAAACAATTTTTTATTATCTCATATGACTTTAATATTCTCAATTTTTTTTATTATTTATTTATTGATATTTACAACTATATTACAATAATACAACAAGTAAATAGACTATGTGATACATAATGACATTAAATGACAAATAGAGAAACTACCCACTGGCAGTACTCAATTCCCAAGTTCAACTAAGTAGGTCACGTGGGCATCTTCTTTTCAGACGCCTCGGAGGATTGTTGGGAATTGAAGAGGAAGCTAGGTTTTAAACTAGAGGGTTTGAGTGGAAATTAAGTTTGTTATGATAGGATAGATAGCGGGTTCGGGCCAAATCGGCAATAAATGAGACCTTAAGGTCATTATGGATGACTTTATTCTTAACAAAACAAGGAGCATTGAGGACTTAACGAAGGATTAATTAGGAGCTTAGAGCGTTTGTCTAGTAAGTGTTGAAGTAGCCTGAAAGGTCGAGCGGTTTCTTGTCTTTTCAGACTTGTATGAGGATTCCAGGTTCATCTGTTCTACAATATTCTCAATTTAAAATACGACCTTAGGATCACGCTTTATCCATAAACAGAAGCTAAATCAATTCAATTCGATTCATTCCTTTTCTAAATATTTTTATCATAAAAAAATCTTAAAATTCGCCTATCATTTATAATTCACTGTACTCTATAAATTATTTTAGATTGTATTGTTTGTTTTGGTTTAAAATTCATTATTGTATAAAAACATTCAGCCCGTACAGATAAATGTTTATTAAATGCACATTACTATATCTTCATTAGCTCTCCATATCTTAAACTTTTCAGAAAGAAGAATATTTATGTTACTTGAGCTATTCATTTAGTTTCACCGTTAGCTCTATGTTCAAAACTGTCAGCAATATGTATCCCTCCATGAATAATCATTTGCTTGGATAATAACTCAAAAATAACACTTTGAAGTTGAACCGAATTGAGATAGCTTCTGTTTATGGACAAAGCGTGATCCTAAGGTCGTATTTTAAATTGAGAATATTGTACAACACATCCGATACTTAGGGTTGGATCTCGACAAACGATTAACCTGGAATCCTCATACAAGACTGAAAAGACAAGAAACCGCTCAACGTTTCATGCTACTTCAACACTTACTAGACATACGCTCTAATTTCCCAATTCTTTGCTATTATTCTCTTTCTATCCTGATAATGCCTATAAGAGCGAAATATCGATAGCTATTTTTGTTTCCTGTTTAAGTTTTTTAGACTTAATGCTGTTTGGTTGCAATTTTTTCACTCATGTCTTAAATATATGGTATTAATTGAAATTTTTTTCTACCTCATAGGATAAAACAATGCAATCTACCTTTCTGAGTAATACCCTATCATCATTATTATAATCATTGATAATCGTTTTTGTCATTTTTAAATATGGTCATATTTTAAGTTTTATGAACCTTAACACTGAAGTTATTTGTCATTTATTTTAATATTTTTATAATTAAATTTAGCAGAGAGCCTATTCCATTGTTACCATGGTTTGAAATTTTATCTATTCTGTTCAAAAACTTTATAAATATCTGATTTAAAAGATAAAACTAATCTAACACGACTAGGTCATGTGCCCGTATTTTTCAGAAATATTCATTGCTTAGAGAAGCACACGAATTCCTAAGTGGCGTCTTGGTGCTAAAGGGCAGGTAAATAAAGAAATGAAAAAGGTGGACTATCAATTTGACTGGGAACATTAATATTAATGGGGCGGCCTAGGAGATGATAAGACTCAGCAATTATCATTACACGCTAATTCGAGCAAGGTATTATCGTCGATATTGATAACGAACCGAAATTAATTGAAGCTAATTGCCCAGTTTTGGATAATTAGCCCGCGTTTAAACGGATAACCGAGGCAATAACTTTTAATTTAACCCTCTTGATTATAACTGTTCAAAATAATTCAACACTGGACAAGCAATCCTAGTTGGTATTTCAAAAAAAACGTTTTATCCCTCAAGCATATCAAATTGAGCAGTAAAAAATATTTTTTATTATTTATCATCAAGAGGATCATCTTTTAACAAATGTTTCAAAATGCTATTGTTATTAATTTGATTTGGTAATATCCGTGAGTTATAATTTAAATTTACAATAAAATAGACAACGCCCACAATAGCCTCATCGTTTCTATGAGTTCTAGTAAGAATAGGCACATTTTATCTAATATTTAACAAAATTTAATTCCTTGAGCATTAGCAATATGTTAGCTTACCTAATTTTTTTAATGTACTTCATTCTTATTTTTTTAGAAATTAAACGTGTATACTCAAAAAATGTATTCTTCCAGTTGTAATACTCGTTACCACTGAGTACAAATTTTATTGATTTATTGTTTCAAAAATAAAATTCGCAATTTACAAATTTATACAATATTGACGAAAAAATGTTTTTTTTACTTATTTTTTTAATTATCATTTTCAAATTTGAAAATATCTTATATTTATGAATATTTGCCAATTTAATTATACAGCGGTGGCGAAAAAGTATTTGCACACCCAGTTTTCCCCACACTATCGGTCATAAGTGAAATATTAATCCACTGAACTTCACATTAATAAAAAGTATATTTAAAACTAAAACAAGTCTATATGTGTACAATAATTAACCTTTTAGATTAATGGAGAAAAATGACAAAAATAATGAAATCCTCTGGCAAAAAGTATTTTCACACTTCCGATTATTTTGAAAATAAATATAAATTTAATATTTCGTAAAATGTCCATAGCCATCAATAATTTCCTGTAGAGGTCTTGGCATGGAGTGGATCAAGTTTTTAACCAAGTCAAGACTGATTGTTTCCCATTCTTGGACCAGTACTTGTTTCAAATGGTGCCTTCCAGTGTTGTGATGCTTTCTCGCATCTAATGAAAGATGTGGCATAAATTTTCTATAATATTTATGTCAGGTGATTGTGGAAAGGTGTGCAGCTGTCTTCGCACATTAAATATTAACAATTTATTGGTTTTGTTGGCAGTGTGTTTTGGATCGTTGTCCTGCTGGAACACATATCGATACCTGATATTCACTTTTTCGGTACTTGCATGCAGGTTATGGCGCAAAATGTTCACATAATCCTTAGCATTTAAAATTCCGTCAATGGAAACAAGATTTTCCTCACCGAGGTATGAGACACACCCCCATACATAACATGTCCCCCACCATGTTTTACTTTAACAGAAACATTTCGCTTTCTCAATTCTTCCTTACGCTGCCTCAAAATACTCTTCCGCCCATCGGACCCAAGCAAATTGAACTTGCTTCCATCAGAGAATATGACATCCTCCCAAAAGCTAAGCGGTTTATGTAAATATTCTCTGGCAAAAGCAAGACTAATTTTACGGTTGATTTCATTTATATATGCTTTCTTTTGAGGTACTCTACTATGCAGTTCTTCGGAATTCAGGTAGTATCTGATATTCCTGTCACTAACCTGGACACCACTAGTTGTATGGACCTTATTAGGCAGGTCTCAAGAACTTATTGAGGGATGCCTCGTAGCTTCATTTTTTATCGTTCTCCTCATCCCGGAATACAACTTTTTCGGACGGCCTTTTCGCTCACTGTTTTCAGTTGCCCCACGTTCCTCTTACCTCTTTACGACGTACCTGACCGTGGAAAAATGTAAACTTAAAGATCTGCCATCTGACGATATGATTTTTGTAGACCCCGCAACAAAACAACTTTTTCACGAGTTCCGAAACTCAATTCACTTGTTTTCGGCATGATAGTTAACCAGTGACTAAAGAATTTAATTCCTAATGCTTTATCATTGTGGGAAAACATTAGATAGAGTAGATAATACTGGTGTAAAATTAATAAATAGTAAACAAAGGATATTAGTGATAGTACACAAAGTGTGCAAATACTTTTTGCCAGAGAATTTCATTATTTTTTTTTATATTTCCCCATTAATCTAAACAGTTAATTATTCTACACATATAGAATTGTTTAGTTTTAAATATACTTTTTATAAATGTGAAGTTCAGTGGATTATTATTTCCATTATGACCGATAGTTTTGCCGCCACAGTATATTGTATAGGATATTAATTTCATACCGCATTTCCGTTTATATTATTTTTTTGAGATTACGACACTTCTTTAATACTATACTAATGCATTATACTTATTACCTATTACTGTACTAATATTATAATAAGAGGAAGAAAGTGGTCAGAGTGGACTTAAAAAAAAGTTTCTCTTAAAATAAGGAGAACTACTTATTTTAAAGCCAAGGTTTCGACCCACGTTGCAGGTATTCTTCAGGACTAAATGTACAAAATACATATAAATAAAAGTAATCAAGGATTATGAGTAATAAATTTAAAAATAGAGAACCCTTTAGAGAAAAATAAAAGCAGAGGGAATAGTTATTGAATATTATCAAATAAGTAATAAAGAGAGTAATACATAATAATCAAATGAATGATATTTATACTTATATGAATAATTAATTTAAAGAATGGTATTGGTATGGAAAAAATTAACTAAAACAATAACAAACAGAAATGCTGTTATATCATCGTGGGGCAATGGTTAGAAACACACCCCACACAGGGCTCCCACGATGACTACTGCAAATTAAGCAGAAGAGAACAAGCGCTGATAATTAGACTTAGGACTGGGCACAAGCGGCTCTAATCGCATATGTTCAGAAAGTTCAAGATAGGATCGAGCCCCCATACGATTGCGGTGTAGAGGAGCAAACAGCTGTCCATATCCTCCAGTCCTGCCGACTCCGCAAAAATTATCGCAAACAAATTTGGCCAGAGCCAGTGTCATTGGAGAGGAAGCTTTTCGGAAGCTTGGAGGATCTCAGGAGAGCAACCGAATTTTTGTCTCTGTTGACTGACATAGTCATCTAGAGGATGATCGGAAGAAGAAGCTGTTGGAGAATATAGAACATGACATAAAGGCGTTATTTAGAGATAAATTACTCAAAAGTTACAAGAGAAGAGATTTAAATATATAATAATGATAAATGAATATAATGAGGCTATATTCAAACACCAGAAGATTAGCAATATAGAATAAATTAAAATATAGAAATTGTTCTAACCTATTCGTACCAATCGCCCTATTTTAAATATCAAGTATAGAAGAGTTACATGATAAGGTGTGATTAGAATTATAGAATACGATAGCGAAAAAATAGACAGCGAAACAATAATAGAATAAAGGGTTCCCCGTTTTTATTTTTATCACTCATAACCCTTGATGTCTGTATGTATTTTTATTCTTTATTGTGTATATATCTTTATTCTTTATTGTATATATATCTTGTATATTTAGCCCTGGAGCTGAGCTGCAATGTAGGTCCAAACGTTGGCTGTAGAATAAATAAGTATCCTAATTTTAAGAGAATCTTTTCTGACCTCCACCCGGACCATTTTCTTCGTCATATATAAATATGCTCAACTAATATTAATCAAGTACTATTATAATAGTTTATTATTTCTATACACTCATGCTCTTATTAACATTTTGGTGTTCCTAGATCTCTAACACTCATTACCCTTATGTGTGACAAATTGCATTATATTGCTATCCAATAAATAAATATTTTCATTTCAAAGTATAAAATTTCAATATATTTTAAGCTCAATTGTTAAATCTGTCAACTATAAATAGATGGGAGATTCTCGGAAAATTAATAATAAGAAAATAAATTGTGGATAATATATTACAGGAAAATACATACTTGGTTCCACTAATGACCTAGGACAGGAAATAGCGAACGAAATCCCATCAAAGGATGATTCAAAGAAAAAATAATTTCATCATGAAACACCTCCAGCAATAGCCCCGGACAAATAATAAAAAACAAAACAAACGGTGAAGGAATAACGAAATGCCGAGATGCTGTCATCTATAACTGCCCAGTTGTTAAACCTCCTCCAGGAGCAATCATCTCCAGCCAGACAATCTGAGACAGCCTAATTCGGATTCTCAATTCCAGTAGCTGAAAACCATTGCAGGGATATAGATTCAGATTGAGGGAGTGGATGGTAATTGCCAGAAATTTGGGGACCAGCTAGGCTTAATAACCCACCATTAGGCGAGCTTCTCTCTGGTTGGCTAATAGCTCATCTCCGAGCCTCTACCGGCTCCTTGTACGTCGCCGTTCGGGATATAGTAGATGGCGGCTGAGGTTGGAGCGTCGAACAGGAACATTAGTATATTTTTATTCTTGTTTCAAAATAAATATTTAAACAAAATTATTTTACTTCTTCGAAAACTTATAACCTAGATAAGTATCGGTTAAACGAGTAATAAGAATGCCGTAAATATAAAATTTGTTATTTCAAATGCTGGCCTTCCGTTTTGTATTAATGAGCCCTGATGAAGACTCACACGTCTTGTTCAAAACGACAGCTTTAAAAAAAAAAAATATATTACACTCCCAGCGCCCTGATTATTGAATCGTATAGTTCCCAGCAACAGTTAAATATATCTTAGTTAATATTCATTTGGTAGCCTGTGCCAGTGCAGCTCATGAAAAGACTTAGGTTCATTTACTGGTATAAATGTACAGTTACAAGGTCAACAGTTATATTAACAGGTGATTAGTCCGAGATCAAAATCAACCGCCAGATTTCCACCAATCAATTGCGCCTCCTTTATCGAAGCTGTGTGAACCCCAGGAGAATGCCCATATCCATCAGAGTTAAAGATATAAATAAATGTATGTATTTTTTTTCAAAAAAATTGAACAATTTGACTAATTTTGGACTTGCAGATCCTACAGAATGTTGACAGTTTCAGCCCAGCATTCACAAACTGCGAAAAGCTACTACAACTACTGGACCAAGCTTATTAGAGACCTGCCTGAGGAGCCTCTTATAAGTTTGGACCAACTTCCAATCCTAGACTTACAAGGTCAGATAATACGTAAGATGAGGAGGTGAAATGTGAAGTCGTGAAATTATTAATGAAATTCGGTTATGCACATTAAGAATAGCTTATTAACTAAAAGACTAGAAAGAATATATGAAACATTCTGTGTTCTCAGCTATACAACTACAAAGACAATACAATTTATAAATATAAAAGGGTGTTGTCGAATAGGTTCGACTTTAAGAAGTAGGGGTTGAAGATTTGACTCCAACTGAGAATTTGCGAGAACCTTAGCAAATGGACGAGTGTTATCTGGATGGATTCCATATAAAAGTAAAATATATGACTGAGGGCGAGTCAGGATGAAACTGCGTTGTAGAAATGTTCCCTCAACTAAGAATCAAAATTAAATAAGGGATGATTATAGGGTCTCCAAGATTCTAACCGGACCAGGAGAGTCTCTCTGAAGTTGACTTTACCTGGTTTTTGATCCCCTGTGTCCCTGACACTGATGAACAGGTCATATATCAGGTACTGCTGTATACGATCACCTTACCGCTAGGAATAGGTGGATCTATCGTTAATCTGTCGACTTCCTCCAGCTGATATTGGAAAAAAATTACAACTACTACTAGGAATTCACAAAAGGATGGAAAGAGGAGGTGGAATAGCGCAGTTCAACCTTGAAAGGGCTTAACCACTAAATATCGGCGACCCAAGACAGAGACAAGCGGTACCTATAAATAAAGTGTTTACTAGATTATTTGCAGCACTGCGATGTGAATAACACAGCAAACTAATGCCAATATTGCATTCGCATTTTTTTAGTCCTATGCATAAATAAAAGCAAGTGTAATTGAATGTATAATTTTATCTATGCAATCATAATTATTACACCAAAAAATCTAAATATAGAAGACATAATAGGCCATAGACTAAAAAGTTGTTGCATTGAAATCACTGGAGTACACGACCCACCAGCAAATCGTCCAAGTCCACCGATGGAGGGGTAGCCACAATAGAGGCTGATTACTCCTTAGTCAGACTTTAAAGCCGAATTTTAATGGAGGGTCTGGACCCAGGGCTGATTAAGGCATTCTCTACGGCCCTGCCATTTGCGGTGCTCCGGCGCGGGGATCGAGCCTGGCCCTCGAGCAATTTGGGCTTAGCATGGCCCGTTAGGCGTTAATTGCGGATTAGCAAGCTGAGGATAGTTAGCTGGTTGTGGTGCCGATGGTGGTCTCTTAATGCCCGCCTGCGGAGTGCTCGCTATTACGCTCTGTCGACTGTGCAAAGTAAGGGATATTATTCCAATGAATGGTTATTCCTGAATAAGAGCAGCCGAGGTAAAGGTTTACATAGAACAAAAAAACCGGTTAAAGTTGTGTTTTCGGGTGAAACTTAGAAGGCAAAGTGACTTTAGTGAAGTGATATTGTCTGGTATCTACTCTCAAGGATAATATTGCCTACATCCAGGAAATATATATGATTATAAACTGAATCAAATAGAAATCGAACCTATACCTAAACTGAAGCACCCAGAAATAGTTTCGCAATGAAATAAGGCATGATGGCTTTACCATTTTGTTTCCTCCCCTCCCAGGATAATCTACTATGGACTATGTTTCTTTCAACTGGTATTTTCTGTTCTTCTATATTTCCTACATTCGTTCCTCGATTTTTCTTTTTTTTTTCTGCGTCCAGGTGGTGCCAACTCTTCTTTTTGATCTTTTCTAAAAACCCAAAGCATTTTGAAGTTTCATCGTAAGTGAAGAACGTCCTTCAATCCCATCCGGAGAGAACTGGTACTTTTCAATGTTCTTTTCTGTCTCCTTGATCTTAGTGTTTGTCATTTTAAGTTTCATGAATTCTTTATGGTCATTCTCCTCAGGTTTCATTTTTTCTAGTTTCCCATCGAACTGAATGCTTCGTTTCCTAATTATTTTGTATAATTTCTCAGCTTGCTCTTATTATTAATTTCAGCTATCTAGTGATTGAACTTCTTTTCCTTGATGCTTCTATACTCTGCTGAATAGGACAGCTCTTCCGTTCTTCCAATCAATGATTTTTGTTTAACCATAGAAAGTTCTTTTCATTCACCAATGAAGGAAACTCCTCCTCATTGAGGACGTGAATTCCAGTGGCTCACTGAATCAGAATCGAATTAGAACTATGAGATAAGACAGCTATAAAATTATTTGAAAGTTTTTGACAATTAGACTTATTATACGTTATACTCTTTACAATTCTTTTTAATATTAAAATAATAGCGTGAATGGTTACCGAAGAGGTAGAGTAAGCCCTCATACAGCCGAGGGTTATACAGGGTCTGTACCTGGAAAAGGTAGAAAAAGGACAGTGATAGGCAAGGCGGAAGAGAGTGAAGATGCCGAGGAATTCGTCTCTTAAATGTAGGAATTTTTAGATGTAAACATTTACCTGTAACAGAAAGAGGTATTTTGAAAATAGACATGTATCTCTTGTAACCATGCCCATAATATAATGAACTTAAGGTTATTTTATCTGATATAAAAGGATGTTTATTTATTTAAGCAACCACCAGTCCTATGCATCCTGCACATATTTGGAAATGAAAGGGATAATTATAATTTATTTAAGGATAATTATATAGTATTATTGTACCTCAATTGTAATGATCTCAGGGTGGCTTCCCATAGCCCAGTTATAAAAATGAACAATGGATCTTCATTTTCTTTACATATATCAAATAATAGTCGGAATCGGTTCCCTACATTTAAAAACTGTATAAAATTCTATATTTTTAACAAATAGCGTTGAAATTGTATATTTTACCAACTTCAATACTTATTCTAAACGAGAGGTCGATGACAGACCGCAATCGATAAGTTCGCATGTCGACCTCAATGTCAATGTCGGATTAATTGTTTTTTCATCGAGGACTATTAACGGCCATTTTCCCTCGTGCCATTATAACGTGACATAAAAACATCTTTACGACGTTAATTTGCCGAAGTGGGTACCTGATCCAAAGGCGAGATAGAGTTCGATCAAGCGACAGAGGTGCGAACTACAGAGTGCAATTAGGATCTGCTACACCTGTCCGACACCTGCTGGAGCACCGAAGCTGTCCAAGAACTACGAATGGAGGTAATGAGATAGATGTGGCGCGAATCTTATAAGTGTCATCCTCGTTAAGCATACATAGTTTATGTTTTAACAATAAATTCACAGATCTGCTTATCATTTACAAAACCGTACTGTACTGTTCTGTTTCAAGGACAACGGTTGTGCAGGGAGGTGATCTGATCACGCTCAACCACCAGATTTATAACTCTTATTTTGGGTACCCACTTTATAGAGGATGGGTGGGCCCCAGGAAGGTCCTAGTACTGTCCATCTCCGGTTGCTAACGGGCTAAATAAAAATCTTGCCTGCAGTGGGATTTGAACCAGGATTTTCGGAATGGCAACTCAGTGCTCTACCACTGAGCCACTTTACTCCCTCAGGTACAGCATATTTGAATATTACGTTCGATTATTTGCCGAATTATTGCCGAAGGCTAATTTGGTTTTATGTATTACCTAAACTGGAACGTGGCTATGAGTTATCTGCTTTCCTATATTCTTTTACTTTTTATATAATTTTGTTAGCTTCGCCTTTATGTACGTTCGTATGTTACGGAATGTTTGAACCCGATTTTTGGCCACTTCAAAATATCGATTTAAACTAAAACTTTGCACACTTCTCAAGAGCAGATATTAGGTTAGTCCCATTATCCTGTCTAGGATCTTCAGGAGTAGTGATTCCGTTCTAAGACACGGTAGGCTTCTGCCAAGTATTAATGAGCATACTTCATGTACTCGTACATATGACATATGCACACTAGCATATGACTAATGGTTTTTCTATGTAAGCGTGTTTTTTAAACTAAAACTTATTGTCTACGTTTTAGTTCGGCTAGCTACTAATTTAATTTAATAATGATAAATGATATAAATTTGCGGTTTATTTTTTATTAAAGTAAATCGAGTTAAATATTTTCAAATGCTTTAGGAATTCTGCACGAAACATGTTTCAAATCGTAAACGACGTAAACTAAATTTAAATAAAAATTCATTGTAGGTTTTTTTTTTGTAGGCAGTCATCACTTCAGCATAGAAAGTGGTTGGCACATGCAGTCTAATTAAAGTAGTAAAAATTAAATTACTCATTAATTATTTTTGAGGAAAATTCCTCATAAATTCCGATAAATATATAGAACACTTTCTTGTTATGATGCCAGAAGGTAGAGCTTACTACTAAATATCTAATATGTAGTTTGAGTAGAATAAGTAGTTAAGTTGAGTTCCCTTCAAAATGAGTATGTTGGAAGCGGAGTGACATTTTCGTAGAGAATAAAGAGGTAAGTGAGGGGTTGGGTTGAGAAGGAGTTGTTGCTTATCGAATAAAAAAAACGAGATAATTTCGCTGCCCTTTACACAATTACAACACTATGGACAAAAATTGACGACCACTTATTCACTTGGGAATTAGATATAAGTACTTAGTACGTAATTGCACCAAAATCTGAAGGGAATTATTTTTTAAAAACATTGGATACAATTCAATATGTTTGCCTTAAGATTAGATTTATGTAATTTTGAAAAACAAAAAAAAACGGAGACTCAAACTTCAAAAAGAAAGGAGATTGCTCAAATTGAAGCCCGACCTCTTTCTTCCTGTAATGGCTAGTTACCTGTAACCGATACCGGTACCAGATACAGATCGGTGACGGGTCCGGTCGATCCTGATGAGTGTGGGAGTACCGGGACCTCGTTAGCGACGTGACCGCAGGACGTGATTCAGATCCGAGATGTTGCCGCGCGATGGAAGTCCGCTGGAGCGACGCGACTGCAGCGGCAACGCCTGCGGAGGACGGCGCTAATCTGCCGCGAATTGGCCGAACAGGAAGTCACGTCGCCCGCTTCCTTCTTGGACGTCCTCCAGCCCTGCTTTAGCTCTCTCCGGGAAACCGTTGTAGCTCTCCAGCGGGGCTATCATCTAGTGTATTCTAAGAGGTGTAATAATCCGGTTATGATTAGCGAAACACTAAAGACCCATTACTTAGGTAATCCCAAAACGTTAGAGTATACTCGACTTTCGTACAATTATTTTCCGTTTAGATAAGAAATCGTAATTTCGAATATCTAAATAAGTGTTTAAAACAATTAGTAAATATGGAATGGAAGTAAATTCTGAAATAGTAAGATACAAATTGAAAACCAACGTTTCGAACAATGCGGAAGGTCTTCTTCAAGGATAAATCATAATAACTGTACCACTACAATCCATGAACGGTTTTGGGTTCAGTGCATGTCACACTGTATTGCACAGGAAGGTGTTTTGTGCGATATCACTATAAATCGCCTCCTCCTGAATTGAGGTTACTCACTCTATAGAGGCTGGATGAGCCCCTGTTTCCAAACGGCCCATCCGTGGCTGTTAGCAGACTAAATCATAACCATCGCTTGGTTTTAATATGGTACTTTGATTATGCCATATTCGGCGTTCTACACACAGAGCTACCCCCCTACTCAGGGATAAACAAAGATAAATAAATAGAATAATAGAAATGGAGCAGAAATCAGACCGAGTGGAGGTAAAATAAATTCTCAAATAGTAAGAAATTCTTTATTAAATATCATCGTTTTAACCCATATTGCATTTTTAGTTCAGTGCTGAATAAAGGAGAAACAGAAAAAATATATTTACGGTAAATATATATATATATATTTATCGTGTTCGTTATCTTATTCATAATTATTATTGAGTTCCTCAGTATCCTTTACTTCCCTTTATTTAATTTTTTTTCTAAATACTTTATAGAATTATTTTTATTAATAAATCTTAAAAGTTCGATAAGTGTCCTAAAACTACCCCATCTTACGGTATATATTTTTTAATAACTTTTTATTGTTTACTCATACTAACCAAAAGCAAAATATTAAAAAAAAAGTAAAATCCATTAAAGATATTTTATAATATCACTGTATGTTTACAGCATTCTAAATAAAGCACAGGCAGTTTGCACCCTAAGTGTGTTAGGAGAAATAACAAATAACAGTTAATTGTGGACTAAATAGTATCTTGTGGTGCCGCCCTACCAATCCTGTGGTCTGGGTCCCTGGTTCGGACACATTGTGGTGAAATCCCACATGGGAGTATTGTGGGATATTAGTGGTTAGCGTGCTAGTTCTTGTCTATTATAGTTAGGCTAACTTGTGGTTTAGTATTATCATATATAGCAATTATTTACAGTTAACCACGTGCATAAGTATATTCCTAACAGGTAGGTTGCGTTCACTAATAATTATGATTTAATTGTGTATCATTGCATTAATACATAATTTATTATCTTTTATAAACATGTTTAGTTAATTCTGTAATGGAGATATTATTCATAAAAGGCTATATGGGAATACAAGATAATGCTTACAAAATGCATTATTTATCAATGTTACAACAAATTCACTATTCAGTTATATATTTGATGTGTAGTTAAGAAAAAAACATTACTATAATTAGTGAATAAATAATTTGATTATTTAGTTAATAAGCCAATACAATCAGAAAGCGGATAATTCAATTTTAAAGAGTAAAAGGAAAATGCACCCCACCCTAAGTAACCACAGAGTAAGAGAAATACCACTTGTTTAAAGTACACTATTAGAGCCATTTACCTGAAAATACCTGCAAGCAAGACTTTAGCCTGTTAGCAGCAGGAGACGGATCCTATGGTATCTAGGAGCCTCCTAGGGCTCACTCAGCCTCTATTATATAGTGGGTACCCAAAATGAGGGGGGAAATCTGGTGCTCAAATCACCTCCCTGCACAACCGTTGTCCATGAAACAGTACAGTCTCTATCATGTACTGAACCCCAGACCCATTCACTGGTTGTAGTAGTACAGATTTTTTTTTAGAACATTTATTGGAAAAGGAGAGAAGAAACAGGGGTAGACAAAATAAAGCTGCTGTCTCTTCCTGAGGATATTCTTGTTAAAGTATTCCTTGATTTATTATATGATGAACGTTACTTAAATGCAATTAAACATTTTTATAATATGGAACGTTACTTAATTATTGATTAAACAGACGTAAAAATGAATTAATTCCTAATTACTGGTTATATATTATGGTTACACAATTCTAATAAAAACATTTCCCATATCTAATACATTTTCCTTATTCTTATTTTTTTAATATATTGCATTATTTAAGAAATTCAAGAAACCTCAAGAGACAACCTTAATCCATGAAAAAAGATTAAACGAAAAAATAAAAGATTACAAACGGACCAAATAAGACAGAGCAAATAATAAGGCAAAGAATGAGACGCAGGCGCAGAACCAATTAGAAGATAGTGCCCGGAGCTAATTAAAAATAATTAGAGGTAGGAGGAGAGGAGGATCTTGATAAGGCTTCGAACCCCGGGGGCGGCTGCACTCTTGTCGAGGCTCTTCAGGAACATGGAGGCTAACACCCGATAAGGAGGAGCGGTCTGGAATATAGTACGAGCAATTAGTTTATATTACTTAATATACAACTGATTGATTATATATGATTTAATTATATCAAGAAATTAGTTAATCAATGGTGTGTTTTTTAGCCCGGTTTGAGATATAGATAGTCTCAGGTATTTAAATTGTGCAAACCTAAATAACACAGCATTTAAAAGATATATAAACCAAGAAGATATATATTATGCAAACAAAACCAACAAATAATAGATATTATGTTAAGGTGTAAACAAAATATTAAATTTTTTTTTTTTTAATATATATTTATTGAAATTTACAACTGTATACAGAATACATCCAGTAAATATTATGATAGAATAAATTTACATGAAAAGACAAGTAGAGAAACTACCCAGTGGTAGTACTCAAATAAAAAGTTTAGCTTAGAAGGTCACGAGGCCATCTTCTTTTCAGACGCCTCGGAGGATTATCAGGAATTGAAGAGGTTGCGAGGTTTGAAACTAGTGGGTTTGGGTGGAAATGAAGTTTGTCATGAAAAGATTGATATCGGATTCGGGCCAAATCAGCAATAAACGGGACGTTTAGGCCATTATGGATTACTTTGTTCGTAACAAAGTAAGGAGCGTTGAGGATTTTCCGAAGGATTTTGGATTGTAAAGATTGGATGCGGGAGGAATTCGATGGCTTAGTGGAACCCCAAAGCTCTATTCCGTAAGTCCAGATGGGTCTAATGATTGTCGTGTATATGAGTCTCTTGTAATGGATTGGGAGCTTAGAGCGTTTATCCAGTAAATGTTGAAGTAGCCTGAAACGGCGAGCTGTTTCTTGTCGTTTCAGTCTAGTATGAGGATTCCAAGTTAAGCGTTTGTCAAGGTGTAGTCCCAAGTACCGGATCTGTTCTACAGGACTAAGAGGGATGTTATTAAACGATACAGGGGGGCAGGAAGTCGCTGGTTTACGACGGAGGGTAAAGGTGATTTGATGAGATTTGTGGGAATTTATTTTAATCCTCCAGTTTTGACACCAATTTTCTAGGTCAGTGATGTGGGTTTGAAGAATACGGGATGCTATAAAAGGATCAGTGTTGACAGATAATAGACATGTGTCATCCGCATACGTGGTAAGGATAGTATTAGGATGAGTTGGGATGTCAGCTGTATAAACTGTGTAGAGAATTGGGCCGAGGATACTGCCTTGAGGAACGCCGGCAGATTGAGGAAATAGGGGTGAGTAGACATTATTATGATTTACTGTGAATGACCTGTAGGAGAGATAGGATTGGATAATAAGAAAGTATGTAGGAGGTAGGAATTTACGGAGTTTGTAAAGCAACCCGGGGTGCCAGACTCGGTCGAAAGCCTGTTCGACATCAAGGAAGACTGCTGGACAATACAATCCACGTTCCAAAGCTGAGGAAACAACATCCACCACACGATGGCATTGCTGGATAGTGGAGTGGGATGTTCTGAATCCAAACTGGTGATCTGGGATAATGTGATTTGCATTTAGGATGGGATACAGTCGTTTCAGGATGAGCTTTTCCAGGATTTTACCCATCGATGGTAAAAGTGAGATAGGGCGGTAAGAGGAAGGGTATTCCGGTTTCTTTTTAGGTTTAGGTATCATTTTCACGACGGATAATTTCCAGAGGTTAGGAAAATATGTAGTGCGGAGTATATCATTATATATGTAGGTAAGGAATAGAATGGCTTTTCTAGGAAGAATATTAAATTTAAAAATAACAAAAGAAACACACAGATCGTCTTACTTTCCAGTTGAGGTACGTAGCAAAAAATAAAAAAATATTTAGGTGTACCATCAATTTTTATAGTTTTACAGACATAAAAATTCTATTAATCTCTAATAGCTATGAGAGTACTTAATGCTACATTTAGGCTATTTTAACAGAATAGGATTACCTACTTAATTATTGCAATGGAATAAACAAAGTACCGACGGCAAAATGATTCTAATTATTAAAACCATTTTTTTGACACTCCAACGTAGACCCCCGTCGAGTCTCTCATGGACCCCTGGGGGTCCACCTGGACCACTTTGGGAACTAAGGATTTAAGCAGAGATGTTGGAAAAGCAAGAGTTTAAAATAGGATAGTGAAAAAGAATGACGGATAATGGAAGGGATTGAGTTCTTAACTGTGGTGGAGCGGGCGAGAAAGAATCGTTGGAGTATTTGGCCTGTGGGAATGAGTATAGAGGTCTTTTTTCGTGGTGATGGACTGATTATTTGAATTGGAGGAGACTATGGATAAAGGACTGTTGATGTATAAAGTTGAAATTGAAGTAGGGAGGTTAATTTAAGCACACTTTTTTTTCTTTTTTAAAAAGCTCATTGCAACTGAATCTGTAAAAAAAGGGAATAATAAAATAAAATGAAATTTTGGGAGAACGGATCGGGAAATATGATTTGAAAATATATCGAACAAAATATCATAAACGACATAGCCCATGGATGAGGCAAGCGGTAGGGAGCTGGGCAGACCTCGTTTTGTTCATTATATCTAGACAAATATATTGGAAATATTTGAAACTTTATGATTAATTCATAAAATGGACATTAAAGACACGAGAGCGGGGCCTGTGTTTCGACCGTGGACACAAACAGATCCTGGTACAAATGGATTTGTCGTGTGTGGACAGGGCTGTGACGAGAGGGAAGATACGATCCGACACGACCATTTCACACCCTCTGGTCACCCTGCGATTTTCATTACTGGCGCCATATTATAAAACTCCACTGCCTCCTGAATATTCAGCGGTGTTACTGTCAATCAACTTCCGTCGATGGCGACCCCAACTTCAGTTTTTGGTAATGTCTCATCTCTCAGCTGGCCAATGGCTGATATAGTGTAATGGAACATGTCATTACTTATTCTTGATTTTTCTATGTATATACTTTTTTTTACTATCAATATAAATTATAATTACAATTTTTTATAGTATTTATAAAAAAGGGAAGCAGTGTAGCTCAATACGCAGGGTGCTATGCCCAGAATTTGATTTTATTAAATGAAGATTAATCTATATATCTATTTTGTTAAAGATGTGAATCGACTCTGTGGGAACATCGTTCTGGAAGTCATCATACCAATATAACCTCGGTACCCTTTATTAATAAAGACTAATTAAGATTTTTTTTTTAATTTATTAACAACCGTGGATGGACCCTGTGGTATCCACATGCCTACCTGGTACTCACCCAGCCCCTGTGAATTGGGCACTCTTAATTGGAGAAAAACCTAAGAGTTGAGCGTGTTCTTAGAAAAATCACTTCCTCCCCCAACAGTTGGCTTAGACATATTACGGTCCATGTCATTTAGATAACACAATGGCCTCAAGGGTTTTAAAAAATTAAAATTCATTACGACTAGATGATCATATTAATCGGTTGCTCATTGAGACACTATCTTTCAGTTAATCAGGAATAATTCAAGGGAAAAATATTATTTAAAAAAAAAGAAAGGAGAGCAGCTCAGGTCTTAGGGTGCTGAGATATGTGCTCTTGGTCTGAGTTTGAGAGCGACTGTAGAAGATAAATTATCTATTGTGGCAACGGACGTGGATCGAAATGTGGGATCTGGACATCATTCTGGGATTCATCAAACCTATATAAAGACCGTTGATAAACATATATTTAATAAAAAACTGAATGAGATATTAACCAATTCACCTTCCCGCAGAACCGTTGGCTTGGAATCAGTACAGACCTTGCTTGCCCTTTACTAAATTCAGTGTCCTTTTGGGTTGTACTGCGATAGTTTATTATTTGTTTGTTAGGGTAGAATCTATCTTAAGCTGATTGACCCTTGAGACACTAAAATTAAGTTGATCGGGAATAAGTCAAGCGATTGTAATCAGACTACATTTTTTTTAGCCAAATCATTAACACCTATTAAACATTTTTTCTAATTGCACGATTTTATTTGGTTTCATTTTTCCCCACTCTGATTCTAGCCATTTTTAGACTTAATTTCTGAATTAATAATCTCAGAGTTACTATGCTATAATAAATATGAGTAAACATGATTTGATTATTATTAAAATAAATGGACTTAGAATTAATAGTCTTAGAAATAGCTCGTTAGTAAGATATATATTTTTTTGAAAATAGTGAAACCCGGTGAAATGAAATTCGTTTTAAAAACATGTTGATCATTCATCAATAGTTTCTTTGGGTTTCGACCGTTTATTGGAATCCTTTACCAAAGTTTCTCTAAATATGCCGCAGTTAGCTTGCTCATGGCTTAATCTCAATCTAAGAAGAATAATTGAGGACAAGAAACTTTTGATGAATGGATTTAAAATATAAATAATAAACCTCACTTATCTCCTAAATACTTTTTAATTCTTCAATCTTATTTCCATGACAGATTCTTCTGTACTTTCGTTGACTCTTCGATTTCCTCCTTACAGGGGTGTACCGCAAGGCAGTGTTTCAAGCCCCATTCACTATTCTGTTTACACCTCTGATATCCCGGAGCATCCTTGCACCAACATCTATACCTTCGCTGGCGTTACAGCCATTATTTTTTCTCACAGAGACCCAAACCTAGCATCTATAGCTTTTCAAAATCATTTATTTTATTTAGAAATTTGGTTCTATAAATGGCAAATCTGAATAAACGCCTCAAAGGCATGTAACCTTCTCTCTACGTAAAGCTTCGTGTCCAGCAGTCAAAATTGACAACGACGAAGTACCTTCCAAAAATGATGTACGTTATCTCGGACTATACATGGACAAAATACTTACATGGAACGTGCATACAAAATTAAAAAGACAAGAACTAACTAGACGGTACATCTTCTGGGCTACAGATCTTCACTTGACTTACGGAACAAATCACTTATCTATAATAGTATACTAAAACCTATTTAGACATATGGAGCAGAAAAAAAAGTCCACCTACACAAGATACAAACAACACAGTCCAAAATTCTCAGAAAAATTGTTAATGCACCGTGGTATATTTCGAATCACACCATACACAACGACATGAACATTCCCACTACAAAATCATATATTCATAACAAATACATGACATTCCACACAATATCATCCAAACCCACTCGTTCTTCCGCTTTCCTACTCCCTGTTGCCTGGACTTGATAGGAAAATATTAAAAAGACATTGGCCAAGAGACCTACACAACTATTGATATTTTTATTCCATCATCATATAGAAGATCATGTAGAAAAGCAAATAGAAAAACACTCGGATCAAATTTGCTGAATGCTCAATTTCGCAGGTGCAAATGAAAATTAAATAATAATAAAAAATAAAAATATATATATATATATATATATATATATATATATATATATATATTGGAAATTTATGAGAGTAGTTTACATTTAGATCAATTTATAAATATCTGGTATCTTAGCAAAACCATTTGTTGACTCGGCTTTTATAACATGTTAGGCATTCACGCATCTAGTGGGTACAAAATTAGAAGCGACATTCAAGAGAAATACGTCGTCGACAAACATTCATCCGAATCGCATCATCATAGCTTAAGTTAAATGACCTTTTATATGTACTGTTACATTTTTTTTTTAAATATTCGTGATGGAAGAAAAGATATAATGAGGCTTTAGATTAGAACTGTCACTTGTTAGAATACAAGCGGGACAAAAGGTGAACTTTCGAATACACATTGTAGTTTCGCCATTTGGAAAGAACCGTATCGGCACTGGAATATATTGGACATGGCGGCATTAATGTGACAGGCAATCAGTAGGTGTAAATCCGTTCTGGAAAAGTTCTCCCTTGAAGGAATAGATAATTGCCGAGGCAGTGGCTTGGAAAGGATCAATGCGGCACTGTCGTGACGGTATTAAATGTCATTAGAAAAAGCGCCGCCCACTACCGCCCCCGCCAAAACACGAACCGCCGCCAAGGCAGGAATTCGTTTCGATTGACAGCTAACGGATGAATATATACATGGCGTAGTTGAGTTTCCCAGAACTGCTCTGTTAACGGTATCGAGGAAAGTGTCAGGATTAAGGGCTCATTTACGTGAACTAATTAAGGTTGGAATGGTGAAGACTTCATTTAGGAACCTGGAAGGACTTCAGGTCCTGGTCCGGACAACGATCTATTTATTTGGAAGCTTATGATCTATACAAGGCCCAAAAATAATCTTCAAGATTTTTTAAATATAAAATTTCGAAATAATTTTAATCATAGGTATACTTTATCGTACGTACTTTCGATTTAATGCAAACGTCATGTAATCTACCTTCTTGTCTTGTGGCACCTTGACAAAACCAATTCAAAACCAAGGCAAATTTGGAGGGCCTGGAAAGGAGTTGAAATCGACTAAAGTATATTTATTTTTTTAAAGTCTTGAAGAAGATTGTTTCCATAACATTAAAATTTGGGTTGTCGAGAAAGTTGCGACTGTTTGATTTCAGAAATAAAAAACAGGAAATCATCAACTCTTATAGAGTATATTATAAACAATATATTATAAGGAACCGCAATATATTTTAAATTTTGGAAAGAATACATCTCCTGATAACTAATTGAGCAGAACTATAAGAGTTTACTTGCTTAAAGTTTAATTTAAATAACAAGAAGCTAATTTGTAATCCAAATTATGTAAAATCTTGTAAAATAAAAGTATTTTATTATTACTAATTACTTACATTTCTTTTAGTCTATTTCAATTTCCGAAATAAAAAGATTGGTAATATCAGTATCAGAATCATTGATGTTCAGGTTATAATCCCTCCATTTTTATTGCAGTCCATGAAGATGTGCTAAATCACAAGATCCAATTTTTTTTTAGATACATCCGATTTCAAAGGGCGTATTTCCAACTTGTCCATGTTTTCTTAAAAGAAATTATAACAAGTTATTATGAAAAAATAAGAACTTTGAATAAATAAGGTTCAAATAAATATTATGCTAACTAGTGGGAGCCCAAAATGTTGCCTATCAACGTATAGTTTATTAGGACAGGAGTCTTTAACGAGTATCAGAATATAAATTACAAAAATTAAAATTTGCAGAAATAAATAAAATTTGGATTTGGACTGACAATACATAACTCGATATAATGACTTACTATAGTTTATTGTTTATTGACTATTAAATCGAAAGAACAAAAGAATGTTATAAGAAATTAAATGGAAGGTATGATTTTAAGTCACATGATTACTAAAGTTAGTTTGAATGATGAAATTTTTACCTCTACAGTCAATAGATACTGAAAATAATCAGTTTATTAAAGTTGGGATATTAATAACTACACTCACTCTCATCCAACACGACATCCCTATTCCGCAAATGAGCTAGCAGAGAAGGTCAGGCAGCTGCAGTTCCTGGTTCCTAGCGAAGCTAATAAATATAAAACTATATGAGTTATTGCCTCCTGTTGAAAAGGTTAGGAGCCAACACCTCATTAGGAGTACTTGCGATACTTCGGAACCAAATTACACGCTTGATATATCAGCGGACTCCGCATGCGTCCTGCAAATGCTACGGATTCCTCTAACCGGACTGGGTCTGCCCCCTGATAGAGTCGCTCGATAGCAAGGTCGCACGCAAGACTGAGATCTAGGTCTTTCAGGCACTCTACGTCCTAATCGAAAAAGTCTTTAGGGGTCGTTTGAACCTTATAAGTTAATGTTTTATAACCTAGCAATTTACTTCGGGGAGGAGTAAATCGACACTTTTTTTTCTGATAAGCAGAAACCTTAAAATTGCGAAGACTCATTTATATCTATCGTGGCCCGCTTATTCAATTATTCAATAATAATAATTTTAAGAATGCTGAGTTACTAGGCTGAAGTACACGGGTACAAAGAGAGCTATGACTGATAAATATTTAATCTGTCAAGAGCTACGGACAGTACCTATGGGATCTGAAGAACCACCGAGCATTCACCAAAAAATATTAGCATGTAGGGTCAGTCTTCATCTGACAAAATATGACAGAAAAATAATTATAAATGGGGTAACATCAGGGCAGTGCTTATATTCCATTCAAACGGCAGCAAACCTGATTTTTTACCAATGCTACCCCACAATATTGTAATGGCTCATTATTTACATAAGAAACAACAAACAAGTAATATGAGGGTTTTTTTTTGTCAGTTGAATTGGTTGGCATTCCGTACTTAAAGGTGGCATTTCGGATCGTTAGTATCTTTTCATACTGCTAGTAATCTTTCTTGTATATTTTCTTCTGTGTAACTTTTCTATAGCCTTGTGCCATGAGTATTTTTAGGATTTTTGTACTCATTAATATACCAATAAAATGAACCAAGGCTTAATTGGTTCTTGGTTCTTTCTTGGTGCTTAATTTGTATATCCCGCAGCAGGTAAACAGAGATAATTCGGAGGAGGCGGGCCAAGAGATGAATCCCCTTCGGTTTACAGCTAGAAATTGACAGATAACATCGACTGCCATTCATTGCCGCACTGCGTTCTGTTGTCCATAAATCCAGGCCGCACTGCGCCTCAATAAAAGGATAACAAACACCCGAAGTTTGGAAGTTTAGTTGGGAACCGTTAATCATGAGATAGAAGAAACATGAAAGAGGCTGGTGGCGGGGAGAAGAAAATATATTATGAAAAGCATCCTTCAATAAATAAGTAATCTACAGAGAATATATGTCCATATCATAATTCCTCACCAGAAAATTAAATTGAGTAATTTAAATAAAACTTATCAGGGCTTTAGGTTAAAAAAAAACAAAAAAACTGTGCCACTAAAACCCATGAAGAGTCTTAGGTTCAATACATGGTAGAGATTATATTGTTTCTAAACCAACGGATGTGCAGGGAAGATAAGTTGTGCGAGAGATCACTTTAACCGCCAGGTTTTTTCCTAGCTAGAATGGTATTCAGATAGCACTGTGTCCAAATTTAATAAGTATTCTGTTACAAACTGAGTTCGAATCCGACTGAAGAAATTCATGAAAGCAACTAAGCGCCCTGCCTGTACTACTTAACTACTCCGATCACATGCTTCTTCGTTCACACAACAAAGCTAAATATTGGAAATTATACTGAAATCTAAAAAAAGGTAGTTATATTGAAAACTATAACTAATTTTTAAATTGTATACCTGTAATTGATGTGGTAAAACTACTGCAATGCTAAACAATTCTAGTTCTTTATGACAATAAAACAACCCACAGAATTAATATTGAAGGCAATTGCCCTCTATGCTTAAATGAATCAAGTGACGATTTAAACCCCATTCGTTTCGACTGTCCTATTTTATACAGAACCTAGAAATAAATATATTAGTTCATATGATCACAATACTATACTGAATCCTAAACACAACAATGATATTATTAATCTCTGTAACTTCCTATATAAAGCTCTAAGTATTTGAATAGCTCTGACCCATTGATGCATATATGATTGGTTACCCACAAAAAAAATACCTTTGAATTATATAAGTTTTCCTTTACTTACAAACAAGGTTTATTACAAGAATTTTCCATATTTTGATCTTGTGTCGACTCATGGCCATATTTTTGATTTTATCTTCTTTACAATGTTTAGTATTATAATTATCTACTTTCTTTTTCTATATGTTTACTATTCTGTTATTTTTATGTACTATTATTTTTGTAAAACTTCTAGCCAAACTCTCTCTGTTAATATTTAAAAATCAGAAATAAATAAATAAAAAAGTTACTGCAATGCTGTACTTAGGTATAGAACATTTTAATTTCTATTTACTTTAGAATGATTGTTTTTGTCAATGTATCGATTAGATTTGTACATACCAAATTAAAAAGTCTTAAATAGAAACTGATGCGATCAAATTGATACGATCCTACGACAGACAAAACATCTAGGCATTATATGCTGTACTACCCTTGCGTAGCCGTTACGTGTCGCTAGCCATTCATAATTAACATATCAAAAAGGAAGTGCATATAATATAAAACCATGGAGAAAATGTAAAATTGTTAGCTATTATGTAATCAATAATAATGAGATATACTCTAACAATGTACATCAATGAAGGTAAAACGCTAAAATATAAGAACCTTTCAATAATAGCCAAACAAATCATTTATAAAACTATTATCCAGCCTACAGTCACTTCCTGAGCGAAACCTGTGTCCTTACCATGTCACTGGAGGAAACTCATGAAGGAGTTCGTGAGAGGAAGGTTCTATGATAAGTTGATGGACCAGTCAATGAGGCTGAACGCATAAGAATAAGGAAACATGGCGAGCAAACGGAGTTGTTCACATAGCCACACGGAGCTGGTCATGTAGAAAGGATGAAATATTTTAGACTCCCCAAATAACTGGTGACCACATCCAGGTGGGGCGAGAAAACGAGGGCTGCCACGCTTAAGATGACTGGATGATGTGGAGGACGATCTGCGAAGAACGGGAGTGCGGCGATGGAGACAGACCGCTCCAGACAGGTAACATTGGAGGAGGCCCTCCCTGGTCCTACAGGGACTGTAGTGCCCGTATGTGAGTGAGTGAGGGAGAAGGTAAAACCCAGTTCACCTCACACCAACCCCCAAAAAATACATCTTTCAGAAATTTCAAGATGTTCAAAGAAATACTGTTTCGATTTTTTATTAAGTATTGTAATTGATTAGAGATGCAAAATGCAAAATTTGATCATTATGATGTTAATTTTTCGACGTTTGTCCTGATGTTACATGAATAGGTGGAACATAATTTATCACGTGGAGGTGCATCCACTATTTCATGTAGTACTATAATCTGAATGGAATGAATTATATATATGATATAAGGTTTGCTAGAACCTTAAAGATGTATTCTGTAAGCTCTAATGTCTCCTGACTTAACTACTTTAAGATAACTTTGCACTTTTATGCAGACTTACTTTTGAACTCAAGCTAGTAGGACAAAATACCGCATCACCTGTTAAATTATTTTTTACTCTGTGTTCCCCATATAAGTCTTCTATCTTAAGTAATGTAATTAAGAGCATAAATACTATTTTTATCAGATTTTGCAATCTTTCTGTTAAAATTCATTTTGGTTTTCCACCTTATGAGCCAGTGAGCAACCTCATCGGTATTGTTTTGTAGACTGAAGAATGCTTGTTAACATTTGTATCAATGTTAGTACTAAGAGCTTAATAAGAGTGAGTATAATAAACTTGATTAAATATCTCCATATAGATTCCAGTACTATAAATTTTCAAGTGAAATACATTCTTTGTGGAACTTAAAAAAAAAACTTTTTCATTGTTTTCTTCTCGTACAATACAAGTTCTGTAATGCCTTCCGCCTTCTTTCGACTCAGTTCCGTAAAACATGAATGGCTGGGAGTATAAAAACTAGCTGTTGGAGTCGGACAAAGGACACTCTAAAGCCTCAAAGACATTCTTCCGAGAGTCGTTCCCAGCTTACAGTTCTTGCTGTGGAGTGCACACTAACCACACGCAAAGCACTGCCCTATAGGTCATTTCTAGATAACATACAGTGCGGTAGGTGCAGTCTCCACATTCTTCAGTCATCAGAATGTATGAAATGTTGGAATAAACAATATTATACCAGGAATGGGATTTAAAATCATTTAGTATTGAAAAATTGTATTGTGGTAACTAATAACGAGATTCCAATACATAGTTGCTACAGACATACATGATTGTTTAAATATACACATTAATATCAGGCCAGCAACGAAAATTAAAAAAACATTGTATAATTCAAGAGTTGAACGAGCTATTGATAAAAAAACAATGTTTCAAACATTGACTCAAGAGATTAATATGAACTGAACCTCACTATGTATAAAGGAATGGTTGAACTTAAAAACTCTGTAAGGTCAAGTTTTATAGAATTGTGTACATATAAAAAAAGATCATTTTTAGCACCAAATAATTCAGTTCCTAACTCTATAATGATGAACATCCATCTGTGTAATATTTCATTTGTTGTGGCATATTATATTATTTAAGAAAAAAATAAGTACAAAAGGATTAAGAGGCAGGAGGAGATTTTTCGTTCTCAATATTATTTAGCTCGAGCCTTTTGCATCAAAATTTTAAAATTATAATTTACAAACCTACCAGTGATATAAATGACACGAATATGAAACTTGCCCATTAAACGTCTTAAGGTATTCGAAAATAATGGTAGATAGATTCCAATAGCATATTATAACTGTGCCAAACGGCATTTGTATGATTTCTGAAATAAATATTTTTATTATTATTATGTTATATTATAATATATTATAAGTAATAGATTCCAGAAAAGGACGAGTTCAGTGGAGAACATATGAAGATACACAAAGCGAAATCGCATAGTGCACCCAGCTAGTATCATCGCTTAGGCCTAGATGGTTTTGCAAAGATTTTGGACTTAGAAATGAATGAATATTATAAAGTTGATAAATACTGAATCAACAGGATTCAAGAGAGGATTGCCAAGGATAACATTATGGATTTTAGTACTGATGATGAACTGAAGTCAGTAAACAGCGACTGGTGGTATCGGAATCGCATTTTTGGGTTCGTTAAGCCTTTTATTATATTAGTATTTTCTATTTTTATCTTCTAAAGTATTTATACTCTAAAAGCTGTATTGATAAACTAATATAAAGCTGCCGATGGAGTTATAATTTTTTTTAAACAATAAGTAGCCCATTGAAGTAAACATCTTCTTTCAAGATGTGAAATAATCGACCTAATCTAGGAGACAGACAGTTACCATTACTAATATTGGTATCTGTTCCACAGTTTATCACTTCCAGTTGAGTTACAGCAAGTTTTAACAGTTTATTCGTTTCATTTTTAATATTTTCCGAACATACAAGTTGCCGTGAGGGATAGAGGATGTAATTATAGGTAATGAACAGATTTCGGTCATGATTTCATCAAGAAATAAAAGTTTCAACTAACTTTTCGAAGTATAGATGATGTATCTTTTCTCTTCAAAAATAAAAATATTTAAAATTATAACAATTAATAAAAAAATTAAACAAAATAAATTATTATAGATGATATATGTTTGTTGAAACGTTCAGTAATGAAATGATTACCAAAGTATACACATTCCCCATAATTACAATCTCTTTTCCGTACTAAAGCTCAGGATAACTTGTATTTTGGAAAATATTAAAAGGGAGACGAATGAAAAGTTAAAAATTGCTGTGACTCAACTCGAAGCGACAACCTGTGGAATAATTACCCTAATAATTGATATTGGATTTTATTATAATTGTATTAATGAATGATAACGATATTTCATCCTGTCACAAACTGGTTAAACACCCATTACACGGCACGGAACCATCATCGAAAGGAAAAGATTGAACTAGACAGATATACCATGATGGTTTGACATATCGGTTCTAATCTCGCAGACAGACAAGAATATTAATTATCTTGGCCTGAGAGCAGTTAGATTTGTCTCAATTTGTTAGCCCGAGCCTGCTTTGAGGGCGCATGCGCTTCTCCTTAAAACGGCATCCGTCATATGTTTTGTCCGACCCTCCGTCTCCTGACGCATTGCTTCCTCTATCTTGGAGATTTATCGTCCTTTCTCTTTTCGTGTTCTTCTCCAAACTTTTTTTTTCGTCTTATTCTGTACCGAAGAATACAATAACTAGAAGGATTACACAGAGGTACCCAACAAAGCCTTGCTAATTATTTTTAGTTTTTATACTTCTACATAGTTCTTAACATGGATTTATATTGTTGATTGATGCAAACAGCCTTGAAGGACTACGCAACTATGGTGCACGGTTTTTTTTTTTCAGTTCTTTCTTCATGCCCCATCTTTGCCTCATGACTTCACTAAATATTTTCCTCCTTTCGCCTGTCGAGGTCTTCGACGGACATTTTTTTCTGTCTACTACAAGAACCGCATCTTTCAGGAATTTCTTGTACTCTGAACACATATAAATCCTGGGTAATCCTGAATCTCTGTATTTTTTGTTTTATTTTTCTGTGTATCCGTTGTTGTATTTGTACCCCACATTCTTAATGAAATTTGTTTGGTTTAACCTTTCCTCGCTCATCCTCTATACAAAACCTTCTTTTGAGTCTTCTTACCCTCATTTCTGCTTCCAAATCAGGGATTTCACTGTAAATTTCTTTGTTAGCTGTTAGCCTTAACCCTCTGGTGTTATTTTGGGCCCATGGACTCTAATAACAGCCCTTCTCTCTCTTTCCAACAGTTTTTCTAGACAGCTGGCCCCGTATTATATTACTGGTTTTACTACTGTATTGTAGTTTCTGATTTATTATCTACGTAAATGTAATTTTATGTATATTATTTATACATTTATAAAAATAGGCTTAAATCAGGTATAATTTATTGGATTTACCTGATATAGACCTATTAAAACAGTATAGATTATAAAGCTTTAATTGGCTACCAAATAAATAAATTATTTTTCAAGGTATCAGTCTTGTTCCGAATTGACAATTGACTAAAACAAATCTTCAAACTTCCAAAAAGACAAACTTTATTCTCCAACAGCATTTAATAAATAACATTGTTAATTTTTCGGAGTCGTCCACCACTTTCTGAACTGTAAATAAAAATTTTTACTAAATAATATTAACAATCATTAAAAAAATAGTTTTAGTTTTATGACTAAATATTCTGAGAAAGAAAATTTAAATTTGTAGGGTATATGAATCAGGAAAAAAATATCTTCAAAACATCTGGTATCTGTCTATCTTATGACAAATGCGAGCTATAATTACATAAATCTATGAAACTGGTTTATAATTTTTTTAACTTCCGTTTCTAAAAGAGCACTGCTGCTAACGGTTTAAGTTATTCACATTTCAATGTAAGTATTGCAATTATCCATACTTATCTGTACATTGAAACTGTTTTATATATAAATACAGCACAATATTCTGTTTAAATGATGCAATACAATATATTCTTGAACATCATGTACCATAACAGATAATGTGTTAACGTTGACTGCTTAGATGCTTAAAAATCTGTGAATTAGTTCAAATTAAATTTGGATTAATGCGTGCAGGACACTGCAGAAAATTAGAAGTCCAATATTTTTCGAACTAAGCCAAGTAGACACAATGAACGCTCTTGGGAACCTCTATCGGCTGCACCGGGCTGCACTGATTATGCATCCATTGTACCGCCAAACCATTGTTCTGGAGGCTTCACTGGAAAAAGGCTCCACAGGATGAAATAGTGTAATTTGCATTTTTTAAATCCTTTTTTTTGTTTCCCATTCTGAAATAGAATCCTTATCACGTATAATTAGAAGGCGATGGGTAGAGTTAACTTCGCCCACTCAGGAAGTTATAGCACTTCAATACTTCGATGATACGCTTTGGGCGTCGAAGGTGAGGCGAAGACTAATCTTAAGTAAAATTTTAAATTTGATCCTGCGTTCACACTTTTCATTTATGTTACTCAAATTGTAAATCCCATGAGAGCCTAGATGGGAGCACTACCCAGCGTATACTTCTCCTAGGAGTTATTTTTACATGAATCAATAAATAAAAATATATCAATTATTATTATGTCATCTACGGATGCTACCCATCGGCATCTACGCATCAAGCATGAGGCCTCAACGGGCACTCTCACAGGCACAGAATGCTTCAGCCACCATCATTGAAGACCTGAGGGATATAGGCATTAGAAAGGATCCCAAAGAAGACCGATGCCATTGTCCAGCCAGGAAAGAGCGCGCTGCCCACCCATTTCACTATGGAAGGGGAAGACCAGCGAGTCTCCAACTCCATCCTTTACCTGGCTGTGACACTGGATAGGCACCTTAACTTCTCAAGCCATGTTCGGGAGAGACTCAAGCTGGCCATATTAAAGGGATATAGACTCTATCACCTGCTAACATTTCCGCAGCTGTTACTGAGGCTGAAGCTACAGATATACAAGGCCATACACCATATGACCTTCTATGCTCTATGGTGCACCACTCCTGCGACACCTCTACAAGACCACCCTTAAAAATCAGCGTAGCTACCATAACTCCGTACTTCGCCAGATTGTCAGAGGAACCAAACTCTAAAGAGTCAAGAGTATGAAGGTCCATAAATCGGAGGCACACAGAATTCTTTGATGGGCTGAAGGCCAGTGCCAACCCACTCTTTAAAGATATTGCCCCACCACCCAGACCTGGCAAGGCTCTGTCCCATTGGGGGATCTATTCACCGAGGGTAGGGGTCTGGACTCTGCAGTCTGAACTCATTCATTATCACTCAATAAAGAACCAGCTAGATGGTCCCTCCCAATTCCGTACAGGCCAAGGCAACAGCTAGGCCGTAAATTATGAATAAAGTTGCGCATACAGCGGCAAGACCAAATGGGCCTTAAAGTATTAAATGGCAAAGAAAGGCAATTTCAGCACCTGTAATATATACACACACATTTGTAATATGTAATTTATAAAATAAAGGAGGGTCAGAAAAAATAAATTCGGAGCCATTCAACTATTTCTTTTATCGGCCGAAAGTGAATATTTCTCTCAAAACATGACAATAGCCGTGGTTTCCTTTACATTTTCTCCAACGTCTAAAAAAATTGGATGTGGGGACTGATTGTGTTGCAATTCCTCAATCAATAACGATTTTTTTCTTCCATTTTTCAATGCATCTTAATCGTTACGATAGTCCGGAAGATTAGATTGAAATACAAATATTTATAAATAATAAAGAGCGAAAAATGAGTTTAAAGAATACTATTCTTGAAAATATACCACGAAATCATCATAAAAATTTCCTGAAATAACTTTAAACTATATTTAAAAAATTGACGAATAATTTCTTTGATTAATGACAATATACTATATATGAGGCATTGAGGATCAAAAGCGGATAACTCAGAAATTTAAAAAAATTGACATTTTCACATTTTTTGAAAGGTTAGTGAAGCAATGTTGCATGAAACGACACATTCCCACCGTACATATCATGGTTGTTGTTCCGGTTTTGAGCCTTATGTTTCCAGAGTATAAAACATTGCTTGACTAAACTAGCAGCGAAAAATATGAAAAAGTCAACTTTTGAAATTCGGAGTCATCCACTTCTGGTTCCGAACTCCTACAATCGTAATTGATTGGAATATTTAAGAATTTAGGAATATGGTAAGAAGTCCTTGCTAATGTAACTGCGCTCTTTCCCTCACTTCTCCACACATCCTAATGGATTTCACAGAGTGAAGTTTCATCATCATCATATTCTATGCTCATGAACAGCCTTAGCAGTATGAGGAGGAATTCTGCACTGCCTTCTCCATCTCTGCCGGTCTTCCACACCAATTGTGCTCCTCTGCTCCAATTAGCTCGTTGGCTGGCTTAACATATAGGCTCGACCTGATAGCTGTGTTCCGGACTCGGTCTCTTCTTGTTTTGCCCTAAATTTCCTGAGAAACCTCATTTCTGCTAATTGTATTCTGGATTGGTGGTTCTTTGTCAGCGGCCATGATTCTGAAGCGTACGTGAGGATAGGGAGGAATGTTGACTTAAATATGACCCCTTTTGTTTTCTTTATTACTTCTCTTTGGTTTAGAAATCCTCTCTTAACCGCTTCAAAAATCCTGCCCGCGTCTCCGATTCGCTCGGTGATTTGCAAATCGGCGTGTCCGTTTTCTTTTATGTTTACTTCCAGGTATTTGATGTTCTCCACTTGTTCCAGGACTTGTTTTTCGACTATAATGACCCTCATTATTCTCCTTGGCTTCTTTCCTACTCTCCTCACTTTCGTTTTAGTAGGGTTTATGGTCACACGTGAAGTTTCGAGAGTATCCAGCATTGATTGACTAAACTAGCGAATAGTGTGAAAAAGTAAAATTTTGAATTTCGGAATTATCATCTTTTCATCCTGAACGCCTCAAATAATCAAGTTTATAATCTATGTTCTTCATTTTTTAAATCAGTCGTGTGTCATCATAAACACTTGATTGAATCAAGGGGTGATCTATGAAATTAATTGAAACAACTAATTAACTCTTTTTCTTCACCCTCCATATCATCTCGAAGGAAAAACAAGACATGGAATTAGCCGGCCTTAGAGGGAACTGACCCAGCAGGGCAGAGGCGGCTGACGCACGTACCCAAGGGGCCCCGTCCCCCGGGCAACATTCAATTAGCAGATAGCCGCCCTCCCCTGACGTCACGATAGATTCAGTTAACATAAATACATAATAAATCGCCTAACGCTTCCTCTGTTTTGGCGACAAATTAGATGTGCCGGGGGTCATGGCTCTTTGTTTCTTGTTGTGATAGGGGACGCTACAAGATGGCTATCAGCTCCGTCCTATATCACCCTCCATCTCGTGTTACTCTCTGTCATATTAGATCTGTCTAATTGTTCCACTTTAGGGACAGTATATTATATCATAGTTATTACTGTGTGAAGATCATATCAAATATTCTTTTTGTGCGCAAAATATTTTATGCTTAACATATCTTAGCATAGTTGATAGGGGATGTCAATAACAATATTTTTTGAATCAGTCGACAAAAAAATTGGATTTATCGAAAAAGAGTCAATATTAGAATAGAATAGAAAAATAATTTTATTCTTGGACCAGGCCCCTTAAGAATAACAGATGCGAACAAAAATTATAGAATATACATCTGCCAAAGAGGGTACATTATAAAAATCATACAATATTTGCATAAGTACTTGAAAATAAATATAATCTATAAGGTATGTTCTAGTTAAAAAAGAAAAAAATAATCTGAAAAAATACCTAAATAAACGCACATATAATAAATGTAAATGAAATAATATCGTTATAAGTGAAGAAAATTGACAATAAGTCATTCATAGCTTCTGAAGGATATGAGATATTAATTATAACTGATTAGAGAGGGACTGCTTTAGGAGGATTCGAATTGATGGTTTAGAATAAGAATGAACATAGGCAATAGAGGTGGGACACATGAGACGTCCTCCGGGCATCGAAAACAAACCGCAGAAACCAGTTCGTGATACGTCTCAATCTTTCCTTCAGCATATTTGAGATCCCCGTATACTATGATGATGAAATAATCGTATATTACGATATGATGTGCCTAGATATATTCTATTTCATTTGATTATTAAAAGATTTATTATAATCATTATTATTATTTCAATGGCGCAAGAATTGCATCATATTGCCCCATTTATCAAATATTCAAAATGAGTTTCTTACCCTAAGGTAGCGGTATCGTTTTATCTTCTTTGTGAATAAGGGTTAAGTCATCATTGGCTTGAATTGGGTTTATTGCTTATACTACAACTCGACTTACAAATTCGACTTAATCGCTTACTCTCCGGGACTGCTGACATATACAGTAACATGGCTGATTTACAAATTTATGATATAAATCCAAACGATAAAAAATTAAATATTATTTTCTTAATTTTCTACAAGTGGACATTCAGGGGAGTAAAACTGGTAGTCCAAACAGTGACAGTTGGAAAAGGGATCTTACAAATTTCTATCCTTGAAAGCCGGTAATTAAAAAGTGTTACGTTAGAAGGGACGGAGAGATATATCCGTGTGGAATAGTTTTACAATAAATAAATCTATCGTATTTGATTGGTATAACAATATATTAAGGACTTCTTGTTGATGTAAATACACTCATCCACTCATTTCTCCGCACATCTTCACAGATGTAGTTCACAGAATCCACAATACTGTCAATCCTCCACATCATCGGACAGGTGCGACAGGCAATAAATGGGACGGATTGCTCACTAAATATAGGACGTGTCCGTGTAAGCACCTGCGTACAAAATTAAGCTGGATCACAATTGATAAATCGAATCGATCAAAGGATTCGACATCGGGCCGTGAAATCCAGAACCTTCGAAAGAACGAAACGCATTTATTAATCCGAAAGGTCGTCACGTAGCGGTTTTATTCAGAATCTCTCGATGGTATTATGAATTATCTATTCTTCTTTTTTTTCGCCCGGATCATAAGCGGGCGAACTGGAACATGGTCTACCCACGCATTGAATAAAATTTGGAAAGGTGATGTTCGGAAAGTTACTAAACATAATTAGGGGGTTTACCATTGGGGTTTGTTTAATGCAGAGTGGTAATTGTGAAAAACATCAAGGAAAGCTATATATGGGTAACTAAATAAATTATTAATACAAATCTATCCCAAGAAATAGTATAAACTGCTTATAAAGTTGTAATTGTATGTTGTTAACAAATAATATTTTGGAGGAGGAGAAAAAAAAGGAAATTCTTAAAGGGGTGGGGATTAAAATCTTTCTTAATAACGTATATATGCTTTTAAGTTATTTTTTTACAAAAGTGATAGTGAATCTATTTTTACTTTTTCCGTGGTGATCACACAAATGCTTCTTTTCTATTCTTGCGTGATGTGTACATTCTAATATATTTTCTTTACACTCTTTTTCTTTATTTGTCAAATGCTACTAAACGTACAGTTATTTAAAAATTCTTTAGCATGATAAATACTAAGTTAAAATGTCCCCAAACGGGAATCTAGGAAAACAAATATTGTTTAACACTAGTAACATAAACCAAAACTAATTTTTTTATATATTTTAAATTTTGTTTGTCATTCTTTGACTGTTCGTTTTCATTGGGATCGTTGGCATTGGGAGGTGTATATAAAAAAAATCTTTAATCTTATCTGTTTTTTAAATGTCCACACATATTTTCTTCAGTCATTCTTAACATTCGTGCTTGGTATTCTCGATGAAAAATCCTACAAACTTTTTAAATTTTTTATTACCAATTTTGTTTTAATTTAACAAATATTTCATATGTATTGTTATGACAATTTGAGTAGTAACAAAAACGTTTGCATTGAAATGACTGGGTAGTTTTTAAATTTATCTTGAGAACCTATTTCTACTAATGTTAATATTAATCATTAGATTATTCAATAAAAGTAACACAGAAACTCAGAAGATAGCATTTCTGTGTTTCTATATTACGATCCATAGCACAATATTTATGTTTCATTATACACACATAAAGGTAATTTGTAATGGTTTTATTAATGTTACACTTCATTAATCTACTATAAAACTGTTTAAATCTATGAAATTAAGTATAAAACTATATTTAAATACCAGAAAGAAAATGGGTGGATATCAGAAAAAAATCTCTTTAATAAGCAGTACCACATTGCAGGTCCTTGTGCTTATAAAGGGGTCAAGGGTTGACAATTGAAATACTGCATTCATGTATGTGCTAGTATCAACATGTATATTTTTCCTAAAATTGTAAACTATGTTTGGAAATTTGAATTTACAAAGCCGTTATCAAGTACCAACGTTTCGTTATATTGTTCAATCCTTAAACAATTTCATTTTCAAGTCCCTTGTTTTTTGTTACTTTGATATTTTTTTTAGTTAAATTGGCTGTGTTCTAAGAAGTAGAATTATTATGTACTGTTTCCTCAAGTATTCCGTAAGTACTTTCCTAGAGGAGCTTCTATGAGAGCCAAAACCTCCCGTAGCCGAATCCTGGGAGAGGACCAACTGTGGGAAAGCAGCCCTTAGAGCGATATACATATATTGTAACGAGGACAGGAGATAAAAGATAAAGTTTTAAACTGCTGTAATTGAGGCTTGAATGTTCATTCGTGCCAGTTGCCGAGCGTTATCTGATGCCGGACTCTGACGTGCACTCGTAGCGTGTGTGTATGTGTCGCGTCGTTCAACTTAATGATATCGTCCCGTCTACGTCTTTATCCCCTTCTTGAGTCTCTTAATGCCTCCTCGGTCGCTAGATATAGCAAACGGATACGATAAAGTCCTTCTTTATTATTATAAGGCCTTTGGTTTTATCTGTCAACTCGGGGTTCAATATACTCCTATTTACGAACTAGATGGAATTCAAAACAATCTATCTATATAAATATAGTAATTATTACGACTATATATATATATATATACTTACATATAAGATAATAGAATTTATTGAAATGAAAGGTGATGGTAGGGTTTGCATTTGTTGGTGAAATTTGAAACCATAACAGATCCAACAAGGGGGATTTTTGAGCTGTAACTCTACAAAATTCAAAAATAAAAATGATCTAATCCAAAAAGTTATTATTTTTAATTATTAATTATTTGAGCCTATTAGCTTAGCGAATAGGAAAGCCCAAAACGCATACCAAGATTCCCTGCGTGCAAACATCCGTGCTCTACAAGCCTACTCCAGATCACTCTTAACGCAATTCTCCTATTTATGCCTTGTTTTATCTCTCGGGTGTTTAACATTTGGCTCAGAGCTTAAACCAATCATTAGAAAAATTATAATTTGTCCTATTTTTAAACGATGAAATAAATATATAAAATCTGGGACCATAATTAAGTTTAATTTCCTGATTATAACAAGGAAATATTCTATACGTTATAGAATAGTAGGAAATATTATACGTTATATCTGATTTCGTTGGTACAGACCATGAATAAGTATAATAGAGAGCGTGATTATTTAACCTGAATAATGTTTTTTTAACTATTTATTTTCTATAAAATCAACCATTTTAAAAGGTCACAGCTCCTGTTATTATGATTATTAAAAATATAAAGTGAAATAAAATGATTAAAGTTGGCCGATTCAAATAGTATCAAAATGCTGTTATGATAAGTAAGCTTGAAAAAATTTCTGGTGATGACTTGCTACGTGTTCTGCTTAATCCTAATGCTTACTGTCTTCAAACATTATTATTTTATTATAGTAAAATGATATAAACGAAATTAATAAACATTATTTAATTAATTTAATAAAAAAAATGGGCTGTACCTATAAAATTAATGAAGGGTCTGTGACTCAGTACTTGGTTGAAACTGTTTTAAGGACATCAGTAGTGTACAGAGGTGATTTGTCCTATATTACGCTCAACCTCTTGGGTTTTCCACCAATTAAGGATACCCATCTTATAGAGGCTTGTTGAACGCTAGGAGACTCTGAAGGTCCCTCATTAACAGTCCCGCATTAACAGATTAAAAGAATTTATCTGCCGTAGCAGGATTTTAACCTTCAGCACAGCAATACAGCAATCTACAAACTGAGCAACCCGCCTCCCCCAAAAAATTAATTTAATAGTTCATCAAATTCATAACTCCGGCCATAGGTCTGTGTGTCTAACTAAATAGGGTTTGTCTGTTTATCTTCCTTGGGAAAAATTCCACTTCTCGGCTACAAAAAGGCGCTCATGACCGTTGTAAGTGTTCCCTGGCCGGACAGTGTAGAACAAGAGCGGCTATAAATAAAAGATAGAGACTACCAGAGGACTGTCCAACGTCTTAATGCCGGGTAATTACAGGCTCCTGAATTATGTAAAGAGAAGAGGTGGAGGAATCCGACTCAGGTAGCCGATGCTAATGCCGTTCATCCGATATCTCTCCTCGCTGCTCTCCATCCTCCTTCAGCGCGCTCTAGGATATTACTCCGTAGGAGTCCGTCGGTTATCTTAATGGAATAAAATCTAATTTCCTGCTCTACACCTGGTCCTGTTTTTTTTCCTCTTTCTTTTCCTGCTAGGCCTGCCCAAGAACCCATTTTCCTCCAATTTTATCATTGCCTTGGGCAGTTGATGTGCTTGTTAGTCGATCTTGAGATGTCAGCTGCAATGGTCGAGTCTACAGGTGGCCTTCCAAGATCTTCCTTGTCCGATGGAACCGTATTAAGGATAACATGCCCAGCCTGGCCTGATATGGGTTTGCTGGATCTTGATATAGTAAATTATATTATTAACTTATGTTTATTTTAAGTCATCATGAAAATGAAGTCTTGGTGGTCGAGATCTTTAAGGTTTCTACCTATGCACCATCTACCAACTACTCCTGGGCCGGTTCGAATCCTGCTGAAACATGAATTTCAATCCTTGTCAGAAAGATTCATAACCAATAGTAATAACCCATTCTGCTTTCCTTAACAGGATATCGATTAATTTATTAACTTAATTATTGGATTTATGTAACAATAAATTAAATAAATATTGATGTATAATAGGCAAATATAAAATCCATGTATATGAAGTTTAAGATTGTTAAAAATTTGGCTTCCTTGTGCCACAGCCTAAACAACCTGTATGTTACATTTCATTAGGGGTCTGTGAGAAGAATTATTTATACCACAAGCATATTTACTTCACGTGATTAATTTTATTATTTTCAAGATTATTGTATTATTTCTTGTGACGTCAAGTGTTTTTAAAGTATTCTTTTAATTTTCATCCGAAAGTAATACTTTATATAGGAATGTAATACATTATATAGTTTATTTATTTATTACAGAAAGAATAAATTAATTTGACTTAGGAATTCAAGTATTATGAAAATAAATCAAACCTAAGCAAAGCCCACATTTCTTGCAGGGGATAATTTAAGTTTGGGCATTGTTTATTGTAGACTGTAAAAATTATATTTAAAATCAAAAGAAAAAACCTTAATGATCTCTAAAAATTAAAACTTAAATAATCTTACACTTCATGTATGACAAAGTTAGCATTATTTACGACATCATTACATCCTTACAAAATATTAAAGTTTACCGAATTTTTAATTACAAATAAAATTAAGATCGTTTTAACATGATATTTATATCTTTTTAATGGTAATTTGAAAAATATTAATAAAATAAAAATGAAATAAGTTCATTATTTCTTTTCTTAAAAGGTTTTTCTCAGTATACTCTTATCTCAAAAATAGAGTCTTATAAATAGATATACTTTTATGACAGCCATCACTAAGGTTTTATGGATATTTATGAATCCAGCACTTGGAGAGTAGTAATGACCACAATAACAATATCCAGCTTTATCCGCTCTCTTCCTGAGACCAACCTCACACCCTTCCCGGTCCTCCTACGTAGTCGTTACCTTCGATTCTCACCACCGTTTTCCGTGTGAAGTTACGAGATCACCGGATCGTTCTGGGTCTTAAACCTCCTCCTTATCCGGCCGTACGAATTCTATCCAAACTTGGAAAAGATTTCCGTCATTCAGGGCATAAAGTCGAGAGGCCGGAGTTCTTGTAAAAGACACTCCGGCACGTTTTAACGTCCTGTGAATGGGTAATGAGATCCTCTTTTTTTACCCTCTCTCTCACTCTCTCTCTCTTCCTCTCTCATCCTCCCTCTTTTACTCTTTCTCTGTCTTACTTTCTCGGCTGAGGATTTTCTCATGGCCCGCGACGCCTACGCAGCGAAGATGTCGAGGTAATGAACTCCCTCTTCCGATTGATTGCAGAGAGTGCCGCACTACCCAGGATAAGATCAGGGGACTTGACTGATTTTATCTAAGCAAATCCCATCCTTGCCTGTAATGAGATTTAAACTTAGGCACATACGAATGGCCGGGGCTCGCTGATAGTTTTGTCCCAGGGCGAAGTTATGCAATCTGCTCTGTGTTCTCTCTACGGCTAAGGAGATAATTGCAGGATGGACAGATAAAGATTTATTTCTTGTAGACAGGATAGCATTATCAACAAGATAAGAATGTTAAGTCTTATTGGCTTACATTAATAGTACTTTCATTAAGTGCATTTTCAACTGCAAACTATTCAAATACCAATACTACAATAATATTCAAAAATATAAAATTCTGATTAATGCTTGTTTCCTAAGAAATAATAGTTCCTAATTATCAGTCCAATATATCCTGTCGAATATAAATATTAGAAAAAAATTAAGACTATTAAAACTAAAGTTGCCTCAGCGATAATACGTAATTTTTCTATAACAATGCTCCAATATTTTATTATTAAAAATATACTTTTTTCATATAATAATCTTAAAATCATAATAAATAAATAAAAGTAATTAAAAAAGCTTTTAATTATTATTTAGAGATTTAATTTTATATTTCTTTACCTCCGAGGTAAAGGACACGTCACATTTTTGGGATTTTTTTTATTTGCTCAGAAGAACCGATCTCCCTTAACTCAGAATAATAATAATGTCTTTATTTATTCTGGTACAAGCCCCTTTAGAATCACAATGCAAGTATTAATATATAAGCTATTATGTCTTAGATTAAATTATTAAAATTTGTTTCTTCATTACTAATGGAAACCGCTTAAAGAAAATTCTTCATATTATTATTGGCATTGATATGTAATTGGAAGTATTGCTCATTGTATTTATTCCGATAATATTATATATTTTGTGGACATGGTGCTACATGCCTATACCTCCTAGGCACAGATGTGATGCAATGAAACTTGAAAAACTTCTAAGTTCTTTAATTTTTTGTCATATTGGCCACTTCCGATCACGTTACAACTCTAGTCTCCTTTCTTCATTTGGAGGTTTCGATGTCTCCAATATTCCTTCATGCGTTCCCTGTTTTCTTTGATCATCTGTTCAACCTTCTCTTGTCTTTCTTCATCCTGAAGCCATTTCAGATTTTTCACTTCGTTAAATTAACTCCTTCTAAATTGCAAGTCTATATTGTTCAACTTATCATAACAATTAAAATAAACTATTAATTATTAAAACGCTAATTTTCAAAGACTCAACTTGTAGCTTTTGACCCATTTACTGCTACAATTTTATCACCATATGTGTCCAGAATTATGAAATAACCAAATTGAGTCCAGTCAGAATAGGAACAAAACTTTTTTTTTTAATGAATAAACTGTATAAATAAATAATTTTGTTAATTTGCTCTAATTAAGAGTCATTTTGTTAATATTTGAATACACATCGATCCTGGGTCAATAGGCATCCACCCGGCGAGCGATAATATCCTGACAGACAGTGGCTGAGTGGGTGCCTGTATTTAATAGCACTGACACGGCTGTAAAAGCTGTTCGTTGTAGCAGCGACTGCAATGGCAGACTGTCAGGGATCATGCAAGGGCTCCTCGTGTGTCCCAACCACTTCACTCTACAAGAGTATCCTTCGTGTAGCGGGCTGGGTTTGTTAGTCAGCCCCTTTTCGAGACCTAAATACTAAAACAGAACAAAACGAAAAAAACGATGAAGTACTATGTACATTTATATTTTACATACAATAAATATATATAGTGCATAATATGCAAATATACTACGTTAGGAGTACTTTAAATATGGAAGTGTCTCATTTGTTTATGTTTTTGAATATAATTTTACAGTCCCTCACCTTTGTTTCTCCATTAGTAGTACCTCTTCCAAAACAACTGAACTTCCAGAATAAACTAAATATCTGAGGCCTCAGCAAGTTAGTGTAACTTTCCACCTTCATTATTGTTTTGAAGTTAACTGATGCCTTTAGTTGTGTCCTTTCACAATATTTTACCAGCGTGGTATGTTTTTCTATTCTCTGTTACCCTGTTAATATAAAAAAGTCTCATTATCCTTCAGGCTAATCAAATTATTGTATGGATGATAATTACCTGTTGTGTGTACTTGTGTGGCTTCCTTACGTTAAACGTTGAGGGTACAATGACTATAAATGGGTGGTATACTTGTTTAAATTAAAAAATAAATCGGTAAAAATAGAGTCACTTAGTTAGCGTAACATTTAAAAATCACACGTACAGAAAAAAAGTGAAGATTCAATATAAAAAAAAAAAAAAAAAAAAAAAAGCCAAAACAGACAGATCAAGTTTTGATAGAATGTCTTCGGAACGCAGCTAAGCTGATCCTGTCCCATGCTCTAAATACTATGACTATCATCAAAAGAGCATTTGAAAATTGTCATCCTTTTGACTTGTGGTTTTACAGATTTAAGAAATTGAATTCTTTGTGAAAGCTGTGTAATGCATGCAGTGCACCAGGTTTTTTAATGATAATTTAATAATCGCATGATCGAATTATCGAAATGATCGATTATCAAAAAAAGGACGACTTATTTTTACCTTTTAGTCATCCTTATCTTAAATCAAATATTGGAATATAAAAACCAAATTCTAACTTTTCAAGGATCTAGAGAGTTATGAAATAACTTGAACAGGGCTCAAAATATTTCCAGAGAGATTTTTGAAAAAAAAAAAGTAAGCTGCTAAGTTGGTTACTACCTGCTCGTGCAATAATAATTGTATGCAAACATTAAATATTGAAGAGGCTCGGGTGTGGAGTGAATAAATTTTACACAAAATAAGAACATATTTTATTTTCCAGTACTTAGTACTTTTCGCCCTTATTTAACGCCATTAAAAAGCCAAAGGGATATGGAAAAAAGTGCATCTAAAACGTTTTTCTTTTAGTTGCTCTAAGGTTCTGAAAATCCGACTAAAAATTAGGCCGAAACATTGGCACAGATAAAATCAGTTGTTCTTATTTTGTGTAAAATATATTGACTGCACTTTATCTCAACATTTCTCACAGTATATCCAGTCAAGCATTTCCACAAAAGCAACAATGAAATGATTTTACTGTATTTACATACATTTTACTACGTGCATGAGTCCGAAAGCTAGAAAAAGAGCTAATTTCCTTTGAAATATTAATCAAAGAGTTTTTGAAATATTTATACCTATTAAATATAAATATATTTCACGATAATATAGGGCTGTAATGAAAATGAAGCTTCGAAAATACGCACTTGGACCACTTAGAAACCTTTTTAGCCTTTTTTTTTCTAGACAGGCTATCATTCCTGGTTTCACTGGATATTCATAATTGTTTTGCATGCAGCAAATCGAACCCATCTAAATGTTTTATGAGCTATTCATTAAAATACATTATATTAATATTTTAGGATATCAGTTCTTTAAAAAATTAACTTTATTTTTTCAAGTAATCTTTCTTTTCTTGCAGGTATTATTTATTAAGAAAAAATAAATTCATCTTTAATAATGCTTTATGTGTTATTATGTATGTACAATGTATTATGTTGTCATGTAATATATTACATTATATTATATTTAAATATTTTATTTTACATGTCAATGAATTAAATTCCATGTTTCATTGTGTTTACTAACATTCTTTCTTTCAAAAAATTACTTACTAGATTATTCTCATTGTTTTACTTACTAATTATACTTTAATAAAGTAATTTGATATTATTATTTAAACCATCACCCCTTTTGTTTCTGGTTTTCTCCAATAGTTTAATTTTTGCATATTATTTAATTTTATTTTTCATTCTTTATAATTTTTCTTTTCTAATTATTTGATTTTAATATGTTTGTATCTTATTCTCTCCCACCCTGAAGAAGACCTGCAATGTGGACGAAACGTCCGTGTCTAAATAATAGTTTATAACTATTTAAGGATATCTTCCTTGACCTCCACCCTCCATAAAAAGAAATTTGTAGAAGATTCGTTTTTGTTCGGTATACTTAGTTCCTTTAAGATAATACACCATCTTGGTCTAGTTCTTACTGACAATTATCACCGCCTCCTACTGACAGGTACGTCCCTTCTTCCTGAAGACCCTTCCTCGAACCATCCGACGCCTCAGACGTACCAGGAAGACGGACGGTAGATCGATATAGGCGAGCAAGAAGTGACCCGGATTTTATACAGGCTGGAGGGAACCTTATTACAATTGCTAATGCCCCAGTATCTCATTCATACTTTTGCATACACAAGTCCCTTTTTAACATGCAAAGGGCGTCCTGGGCTGGAGGCGGGGGGCCCGAGGCCTCAGTGGTCCCCAGGCCTCGGCGGCAGCCACACCGCCCCCGCGCGTGTCCTCTGCCTCTTCATGTCACAACATGTCTTCTCCTTCTGTATGTGAGTATGTCCTCCTTCTACTTATGTTAGTGTACTGTCAGTGTAGGTGTCCTGCCTGCTGGTGTGTGGGGTGAGGGTATGTTTCGTTCCTCGCTGCCCCTCTACCTGTGTCGTCACGGTTCGGCAGGTGACGTCATCAGCATGACGTACCTCTCAGCTGATTTCTGCCATAACGTTTTATTTATAGGTGGCCATGTTTGTAGTACTGGTCAAACAACATACGTTTAATAAAATTCTTTGTTTGTATTGTTATACATGGTTTTAAATACACTTAAAAATATTACTCTTATTCAGTTATTCAAAGCCTTGCTATTATTATTTATTTTTAATAATTAACCTTAAATATTAACCTTAATAATAACAATTAGATAGGTTATATTTGCTTTTAATTGTATATTACAAGAATATTTATATACCATTTAGACAATAAACATCTCCTAATACAGAAGAAACTTTCTATAATTTGCTTTATTCATTATAAGTATTTTAAAAACGCTATTACTAATTATTTTCTTTTTAATAAAATATGTAATATCGAATTGATAGATTATTGGTCATTGAAAAAATAAGTCAATATTGTAGTGGGAGTTATTAACTAGCCTTTACTCATTCAACTGATAAAATCTTTATTAACCATTACAAAAAATAGAAGTTTCACTGTTAAGATTTAACATTATTTATTATCATATAAATAATGTTAACTGTGTTTTTATAACTTAAATGTATCATTCTATTCGCTATAAAAAACTTAAAAACTAACTATAGACCTGAACAGCTTTACAGTAGCAATGAGCAATCATAATTACATCCAACATTACATATTATACTATATGTATAATAAACTTTTAGATCTATTAACTTTGTTACCCTGATATTACATGTTAATCTCAGGGGTCAGGTGTGGTATAGTGATTAGCAATACAGCCTTATATGGCTGAGGTCACCGAGTCGTAGCCCGGCAGGTGGCCTTAGGATTTTTTAAAGTTCGTATATATTCCTTGGTTGCGCCGTAAAATGGCTGTCGTGAGTCTGTGCGGTGTCAGGTACTTCTTCCTCAGGATAGCTAAAATTTAGGACTACCAATGTCAGCATAAAGTGGCGTCAAATGAAACGAAAACCGTGTTAATTACTACATTTATACTAACAGCAACATATTTGGGATGTATAATATTTGTTATCAACATTGAAGTAAAAAATACAGTTTTAGAAAGAAAATCTTTGGTCATACATGTGTAGTACCATGTGATATTAAATGAATGTTTATTTTTTCTTATTTAAGATGGCGTGAAGATGTAGCGAAAATAATAAAATTTTTTCCTCTTTAATCTAATTGTTTCATTTTTAAATATCTGTGTATCTTGTCTGTCTAGCCCTGAAGGAGACTTGCAAAGGTGGGTCCAAACGTCGATTTATAATAAATAGTTTATCACATTTAAGGATTAAATTTCTTGACCTTCACTCGGACCATTTCTTCTCCATAATATTTTTTACAGTAAAATAAACATTTCGGCCATCTTCAGGTATAGAATCAAATCAGACATGCGCCAGAGACATGTAATATATTAAGTAATATATTTTGTATCTGTAATTTTATATCTATATTGTGTATCTCGTACAATTACTTATCGATATCTATTAGCGATATCGACCAAGTAACATAACCAACCAATGAATCCTCAATGAACCATCAATGGCTCATCTAATTTTTAGAGATATCATACGTTAATAAATTATCTCTTACAATGCAGCGTGAAGCCGAGGCTTTTCAAATGGTTGCTGATTTTAATTCGTTTTATTTATTCAATTATAGCATCCCATTAATTTCTCTTAAGCCGTTGGCTGATAAGGAACGGTACAAGAGCGTTGCGCTAGAGCAGATAACGTGCCGGGGGCTAGAATCGATTGCGTCGGGAATATTAATGTATGCTAATGAGATATCATATCGAAATAAAAATCGATAAAGGCGTGAAGTGTAACGCCAGTAGTGCCAGGCCACAATCCCCCTCCGCAAGATCCGTCACAGTCAATCTGCATCCGAATGGACGGGCAGACTGACACATCCACTGATTGGATTGTGGTGTGGAAACCCTGTCCGCAGATCTGCCAACTGTTATGTTTTTTCATAATGTCTCTTATAAAAACTGGGGTAATACGCGAAATACCAGCATTATTTACTTGCATTATTATAACATTGATATCTCAATAGTTGTTGCAGTAGCATGCTAAATATGTAGATAGATAACATTTACATAGATAGATAATCTAAATATATTACTTAATATTTCACGCAATACAGTATCTAATGACATTCGTAAAAGCAAGAGAACAAGTTAGAAATTGGAAATTGACAGTGGCTAAATAAAAAAAACTGAACCAGGAAAAAGAAAGAAAAAACGACGTCCCAACGAAGAAATCTGCACGCTTATGGAGAAAATTACAGATGCATGCACAAAAAATGCAAAATTTACTTCTATGGGTACCTACAAAGAATGGACACCAGCATCTAAAAAGCTGAAAATGCTTAACAGGTCGATTAAGAAAACTGAAAAGGACAAATGAAGAGCTCAAGGTTTCTCTGGATGTTATTAAACGATGTTCTTCACATACGAGTAGGTTGGAAAAGAATGCTCCGAGTTTTAATGAGAGAGAATAACGGGCGAAATTCGGAAACAGGAGAGCAAACGAAAGACATATGGAAGAAAATAAAACAATAGTTGAAACAGACGTCCTAAGTGGCTCGATCGTAACAAAAAAAACGGAAACTGTTTTATAAAAATTAATAAATATGCCGGCTAATATTGTCTTCAAATCCAGTTATTAGATATAGTTTATAATAGGGGTCACCTGTGGTATTACGGTTGGCATAACAACCTTTTATGCCCAAGATCATAGGTTCACGCTCAGGCAAGGGACCTGAAGTTGTTTAAAAATTATCCATGGTAATGATGTCCTTCAGAGGAAACGTAAAATGACGGTCCCAAGGCTGTGCAAACCAGGGGCTCTTTGACCATCCCCATCCCAATTATTCCTGGATAGGCAAAATTTAGGGCTTCCTCTGTAGCATTGTACAACTAACTACAGTAGCATACAGAAAAAAAAAAAAAGAATAGTGCACCGCTACATCCCTTGAAGGTATGTCGATGGGTAGACTGTACATGGTGGAGACTGTACTGTTATTTATTCGACAACAGTTGTGCAGAGAGGTGATTTTGAGGTGGTCCTAGAAAGCTGAATTGCCAGGTTCCCCCCCTTACTTTGGGTACCCACTGGCTGGGTGAGCCCCAGGAAGGTCCTAGATCCCGTAGGATCCATCTCCGGTCGCTGACAGATTAAGTCTGCCACCTTACTGGTCTTATTACCATTCCAAGGATCTATTAGCAGTTTGTGTGCAGTATCAGAGAACCTTGTCGTGGCAACTTGGTGTCCATTCCGTCCTGGAGCAACTACAATACGGTTTCCGTATTTCTTTTACAACTTTCCTCGGGTCACGTTAGGATTATTCTTAAAACATTTGTCCTCCAACCTTCCAGTGTAACTTTATTAAACCGTTAATTCCGAAAGAGTATGCTTACAAAGCAATAATAGATTGAAGTTTCATTCTTGTAATTAATTAGTTAAGTAATTAATACTAAGAGATATTGACAAAAACGTATCTACCATCGGATGCTATATGATATTTTCATATACTTTATATTATTAACATTAACATTATTAAGATTTTATATGTTTTGAGGCTGAGATAAAAAATAACATCATTTGGTTAAATTGTTTATATTTATTACTATTAATAAAGCTATTTCAATAATGATTTCTTAGCTCATAACAATATAACTATTTGCTGCATCATTTAAGTAACGCAAAGACTTCGGAGCACGCTCCCTGAACGCTCCTAATGGACTCCTACGAAGGAACAAATGAACCCAATAAGTGCATCCTATAAGTGCAACATGGAAGAAATGAAGCCATTCAACGACGGCTATGTAAAGGCAATGCAAGAGCCTTCCTTATCTTGTCCAGGAGCTGAAAGAACAGGACACGATGGCGAGTCCATTGCGAATTATCTCTAACGGCACGCCGCCTGAGCGCCGAGCGTTCCTCCCATTCTTCCGGATGTAAACACGCTGGACCACGCGACGGCATACCTCTCTCTTCTTATGAGGATGCCATCTACGGAGAACTTCCACTTCTTTCTGGACCTCTGTTATATCGGACCGTTAGAAGATTATCTTAGACTCTTAAGCAAAAAGAGAATTGTAACACTCTTGTAACGTTATGAATGTAATTTTATACAGAGAAAGGATACCATTCGCAATACTTCCTTGAGTCACGAGATCAGTGCGTGAATCGGAAGAAAAAACAAAACTAAACATTAGTCAAAGAATTTCAGATACATACTGAAATATCTGTGGACAACATATTAGAGTTATATCAATCAGGTGATCAGAGTTATAGTAACTATACTATTAAACAGAGTCACGTGTAGCCTAGTGGTTAGCATAACAATCTACTATACCCAAATCGCGGGATTGGAGCTCGGCAGAAAGCCTTAGGACATTTTAAAGGGAGTAGAAAATCCTTAGTATTATGCCTTCCCTCGGAAGGGACATGAAATGGAGTTACCGAGTATGCGCGGTATCAGGTCCCTATTCTAATTATAACTCGACAGAAAAAAATTAATATAAGTCCTAAACCAAAATAAATATAATGTCGCATCAAGGACGTTTACGTTATCTATTTTATCGCATATTACGTATTACAGGCTGTTACAAAATATGCAAAAAATAAAACTTTTTCCGTCTGAAATTTTTATTAAACCACTGCTTGCTTAAATCTTGTTTATTCTTACTGAAGGAATGGTAGAGTATAAGAAAAATGAATGGAAATAATACTCGAAGGAGTGAATTTTAAACTACTTAAAATACAATTCAAATTATTTCATTAAAATGGCATTGATTAACACCAGAAGAAAAAAATCGAATGTGTATTTATGATTGAATTGAATTTTATTAAAAGTGATCCTAAAATAAATTAAAATCCAATAGTAGTGACCTAGAGTATATTTATTCTTACTAATTATATTAATTGGCTTCATCAGATCCATCATTTGGAATTCATGTATTCGTAAAATAGGTTTTATTCGAATTTCTGGTTCATTGTGCAGTTACATTATTGTTGTCTTTATTTTTTTTTTTTAATAAAGAAGGACTAACAGCCAACCTGTCTTTTAAATTTTCTCATTCTTCCGCTTTCCTTCCACATTCCCTATTTCACTTTTGTGTTCTTGATACCTACGACTTTTTTACTTGATACTACAAAATACAAAAATTTAGGGAATAAATATTATATATAATCAAAAATTGCTTAGAAAACAAAATCGTATTTCTGTGGATTGGCATAATACTGGATTCCTTAACTCAGGTTAAAGCTCCAAGAGAGCTAATACATATGTTATTTGCTCTTTTCACAGATTGGAAAACCTATTGTTTTAGGAAGCAGAATAGCTATTCCGTTATTCATCCCTTCAATAAGAAAAGCGAACAAGTCGCTTAAACAGAGCTTAGTTTTATTAGGTATGAACCTAGAGCCTGTGAGATCAAAAGACTCTTGTGGGAGGAAATTCAGTCCTTGTAAGTGAACAGCTGGACCTTCAATGGGTAAGGAAGATGAGAGTTCTGACTACGTCGCTACTTATTGTTTCAGAAACCTTATTCCTAACCATAAAGCTTCAATTGTAGTATTTCATTTATAGTTGTTTCACCTTATCAATCCGTGATCTACTAATCTCTGAATAGGACCAAATAATCTAAATTGAAATGAGTAATTTTTAATCATTAGAATTATTAATCATTTTAATTCTGTATTGTATACTGTTATATTCGTCGCTTCCGCTGATTCGGTGGATTTGTTTTTATATAAATTTATAGCTAAAGCTCAATCTTCACTAAACGGGGCTCCTCGGTGAATGGTATATCTCATGTGAACGTAGCGATTCGATGGTTGACATCTGCGAAAGCTAAAATAATAAAAATTGCAATAAAGACCTGACCAACTTAAAAGAAGGGCTTTGTTTATCTCTAGCTATTATGAATTCTGTTAAATAGCATTAACGATACACCGTGCATAGTTAAGGATTTATACGAAAATTAATAGTAGTAACATAGTTTAAAAAACTCCTAAGTTCTTGGCTCTTGTCTTCGGAAATATAAAATCGGTTATCCTGAAGTTCCTGTTAAGCATAATCAAATTATTGCATTGTAATCGTTCCTTGAGGAGAGTGCAAAGTTTTAATTTAATCTATTTTAAAGATTCCGATACATACAGGTGAAAATAATAAATGCGCGTTTAAAATGTACTTATAAGTATGTAAACTTTTAGAAAACGGTTTGTGTTAGAAAGATGCCTTTACTTTACCAAGATTTGCTGTTTACGATGTTTTAAGAGAGCCAGCGGCAGAACCTTTTGTTAAGACTCGGCAGGACTCGCCGACAGGATCGGACAATGCACCGGCGGCTCCTCAGAGGTAATCCGTATCGCCTAGGCTCGAGCAGGCGGGAGGCTAATCCATTCTCTACTCCGAGGATCACAAGCAGCTGCGGATTTGGGTCGTTAGAGGAGAATCAGAACTTGTGGAGATTGATGCCTGCATGTCTTCGATCGACGGATAGGTATGATGAGGGTTTAACAGGATATCTATGAAGTGAGGTATGAGGTCTGCAATTTAAAACATCCGGATTTAGCTGGCACTCCATTTAATAGCATTTATACCTCTGCTGCCATCGTGAATAAGTGTTTAAATAGAACGAAGGAGGTAAATTGTGTCATTCTCGTAAACCACTGATTGGAGTAATATCAGGGAAAGAAAAGCCAATACTACGGACACATTTCGAGACTGAATGACAGATTTATTAAAAGTATCTTCAATATCCTGATTAGCAGTACAGTGAAATCCAATTAAGTCAAAAACTCAGGAAAACGTCAATATTTCAACATTTCCAATGAAGATATGGCAGACAGAAAAAAAATCGGATACATAATCAAGAATTAAAATTATAACATACAAATAAAGTTAAAAGAAGGAACAGAGTAAAAAGGATTACTGTTGATGTATGAGAGGTTTGTGGGAATAGAGAAGGAGAACAAAGGATAAAAAAAGACAATGTCTTTTGTTTGTGTTCCAGCACTCTCCTTAATGTATAGTGTAATTAAATTTTATATTGAAAACTGTTCATTATTTCCTGGGGGCTAGAGGCCAGAGTGAGTTTACCTTTACCATCTCCTTCCACCTCATCTACTCATAATTTAAATTCCCAACCCATCTTAGATCATTTGCGTTAATAATTTTGTTTTTAACACTTTGATTCCAATGATTACTTCGAATCTGACATATAATTGCTTGCCAGATTTCAAATTTCGGGATGAAAATTCATGGCTGATCTAGGATAAATCGTTTGTGACACACCATCCCGAACTAAAACGAGACATCATTACGTGGCTTCATGTTCTACTGATCTATACCCAATTTATCGTATGTGCTTTTGATGACACCCTTAGAGGAGGTACATCTCTTTGAAATCCGTGATTCTCTTTCTCTAACTTCTGCAAGCGGAGTTTTAATCAGGATTTGACAAAAATCCAATAGAATGGAAGGCATGTTCATTTAACTGTTTGAACTAATAATTGGTAATGGAATTCGTCATTTCTTGTTTTTTACTTTTAATGCAAATATGGGTATGTATATTTTAATAGAATTGCGGGAAGATTTTCATATAATGCAATAATAAATTAAACTGAACACTACCCCTTATTTAATCTTCTCTTTCCCAGTCATCAGTTTGTAGAGCACAGAGTTCCAGTGCTGAATGTCTCGCGTTTAGATCCAGCTGCAATGTATAAAGTATGTATAAATTGCGAGAACACGGGGATATGGGATCAGCGAAGAGAATGGATTTGTTTGACCGAGGTACCAAGGTGGATAGCTTAGGTGGTAGAGCACCAAAACGGAAACGTGGGAGACCCGGGTTCGAATCCCGGCCCTGGGCATATCTTTTATCTTCAAAATAAAAATATAAAGTATTTAATCTGTTAACAGCTAGGGATGGAGCCTGTGTGACCTGCAGACCTCCCTGTGGCTCACCCTGATTTATTTCTTCATTTCGGACTAATGAATTTTTTTCATATACGTTGTCTTAGAAAGAGAGTGGTATCTACAACAAACTGAACCCATGGGTCAGAGTGGTATAGTTTTATTGTTCTATATTTGTTTCAAATATGATTATTGTAGTATCGAACTCATTTTCAATTTTTTAAATCCTAGATTTTGACATCAACTACATTTTGGATATAGATATTAATCTTTTGAGTTATTATGAAAGTTGTAATTGACTACGTCAATTACGTATTAAAGATATATTTGCATAAATGTTTGCATGCATTCGTATAGAAAATGCACAAAATAAAAAATTATCAAAACGTTCATCCATAACTTTATATATACAATAATAATAAAAATTTGTTTTCTTTATTATCTATTCATTTGAGAATAGAATTTCCAAGGTCTATTTGATTGTTATAATACATCAACATCCATTGAACAGTCTTTTGTTGAGCTCATGTCATAATCCCTACTAACATGCGTTTCATTAATTTAATGATATTTGTATAAGTCCAATTAATAACAACTAATTCAATTATATTTTGAATATGTTATTATTAATATATTTAAATGATATCTAATTATATTCTATTTACAATATAATGCTAATCCTTTGATCAAGTCAGATAAGCTTATTGATAATTATATGTAACTGTAATATTATACATTAACAGTCATTTTTTGTTAATTCAATACATTTTATAATTTATATTTTATTCTCTTTTACTACTACATATGTTTCCCATTCCATCCGGAATGGTCGCCGGTTGCCGACCCCTGCTTTATACGATCCATCTTTTGAATGATGAGAGACTCAATGATACCTGAATTCCTTCTGTTGTAAGTTTCTTCACACCCTTCTTCTTGACAGTTATCCATCATGATTCTATGATCTCCTTTTATTCAAATATTCACCCCACTCCCTTAACAGCTTAACCTATGCTCATCGAAACATGATAAACAGAGTTATCTAGAGCACAGGCGTGCGATTACCTCAGGGATTTTCTTTCCAATTATGCGTGTTTATGGACGTAATATTAACCTTAAATAAAAGAGACATGCCAATTGAAACCATTAAAATAAAATTATTGATGATACATCATCAGAATACAGCAGATACGCTAAATGAGGAGCTAATTTAACTTTAGAGTATGCTGAATATTTCTCTGAAATTCATGAGATTCATTAAGTAATAATTTTGCAAAAAAAAATTACGGTCAAAGATGGTAACGTGCGTTCTAATCAAATCCCCCATCGAATTATACAATTTTAAGGTACTATTGTTTATATTAGTTAATCGATTCTACAGTAGATAGGAGATTAATATTTATTCTTAAAATCGAAAATGATTCGTGTTCCTAATTCAAAAATGATGTTTTCCTAATTGTCTCATGACAATTTACCCAAATAATTTTAGATTTTAGTTTTTCTCCAAATTACTTTGATAAAAGAGGCGACTTTAATTCAATAAGAGCCTGGTTACGTTTTCAAAATCTCTAGAATACGTCGCTTGTTGTTTACACTCATTCTTCCATTAAAATATTCGGGGGTGGATTTAAAAAAAAATGTATTTATTGAAATTTACAACTGTATACAGAATACATCAAGTAAATGTAATGAAAGATAAATCATGTCCAGAGACAAAGGCAAGTAGAGAAACTACCCAATGGTAGTACTCAAATAGCAAGTTCAACTTAGTAGATCACGAGACCATCTTCTTTTCAGACCCCTCTTAGGATTATCAGGAATTGTAGAGGTTGCGAGGTTTGAAACTAGTGGATTTGAGTAGAAATGAAGTTTGTCATGAAAAGATTGATATCGGATTCGAGCCAAATCAGCAAGAAACGGGACCTTTAGGTCATCATGGATTACTTTGTTCGTTACAAAGTAAGGAGCATTGAGGGTTTTACGAAGGATATTGGATTGTAAGGATTGAATACGAGAGGAATTCTGGCTTAGTGGAGCCCCAAAGCTCTATTCCGTAAGTACAGAAGGGTCTAATGATTGGCATGTACATGAGTCTTTTGTAATTAATTGAGAGCTAGTAACTGTTGAAGTAGACCGAAACGGCGAGCTGTTTCTTGTCGTTTCAGTCTAGTATGAGCATTCCAAGTTAAGCATTTGTCAAGGTGTAGCCCTAAGTACCGGACCCGTTCTACAGGAATCAGTGGGATGTTATTAAACGATACAGGAAGTCGTTGGTCTAGGACGGAGGATGTGAAATATGAAAAATTATACTTGTATTATTGTATATATAGTATATAGTATTCTTGAACTATAACAAAATACACTGATATTTTGTCCGAAGTACCGTTAACGCAGAAGGAACTTGCGTACAGTTAACAAATGATCGAAAATGAAAATACTGCCCTTAAATAACATACAAACAAATTGACGTAGATTTTTCTCGATTCTGTAGGGAGGAAAAGAATGCAAATAATTTTAATATTATTGTACAGTTAATAATATATTAGATGATTAATGGCAATATATTCAAACGTCTAAATTCATATTTTGTTTTATTTCATTGCTAATCCCCTTCCAAAATTTTTATTTTTATATACTATTTATATTTATTATATTATGATTATGATCACATGAGGTTGACCAACTGGGTACTTTGATCATAAATATTTTATTGTTCATACATAACAAATTAAATTTTATTATGGTCTTTATTAGAAATATTGTCTGACATGAAGGATAGAAAAACGAATACTTTAAACAAAATTACAGTATAATTTTAAATATACACACCACAGATGAAAACGTCTTCATATTCTTACTTATTTTAAGTTTAAACATGAGCAAAGTACTGTAAAAAAAAAAGATAAAATACCAATGCTTTTGTTATTCGGTTCAAGAGTTCATGCTGCATACATACGGACCTTGATCAGTAAATCCATAGAATTTCCGTAACCCTAACAAACTATGTCCCTAAGACCTACAATATATATATGTATATACATACATATGAACATATACGCTTATATATCGCTCCAAAATGAGACAAGTTGCCCGCCCTCTAGGTCACAGGACAGACAGGTGGGCAGAGGGAGACTGAGGCACAAATGAGTGGTGACGTCACTCTCATTCAGGTGTCATAACGAAGGGGCGTGGCGGGCCACGTGACCAGCCCCTCCCCCCGCCGGCCATTCAGCTCTCGGCTACTTAGCATTCCCGGTGACGCGCTTTCTCGTCGCTGATTTTGCCGCGATTTTAGAGGTCAGTCTGGGGGCAACATGATCCTAGCAGTCCCATCACTGGTCCTATCGATAATATTCTGTCGAATAAACTACGGGGTATCACTTCCGGAAGTTGTCGCTTCGAGCTAAGTCACGACAGCTTCTAACTTTTGATTCGTTTCTTATTAATATTCTCAAAAACAAAAGTAATATTACAATTGACGGTATCTGTTCCTTAGGTTATCGCTTCGAGTTGAGTTACCAAATGTTTTGATCGTTTTATTTTTAATATTTTCCAAAAATACAGGCTAGGGTAATAAGTAGATTTCCGTAATCTTTTCAACAAGAAATAAAGGTTTCAACTAATATTTCGAATTATAGATGATATTTTATTGTTGAAGCGTCCACTCACACATTCCCCATAATTTCATTCTCTTTTCCATATTAAAGATCATGATTTTTCGAAAATATTAAATGGGAAACGAATGAAAAGTTAAAACTTATTGTGACTCAACTCGAAGCGACAACCTACGAAATAATTAGCCAATTTTGACTGTATATAGATTAAAGAGCTGACTTACACATACTGTTAAGGTTATACCATCATCTTTACTTCGAAATGTTTGTTAAAACCGTCATTTCTCGATGAAATGATAACCGGGATATACATGTTTCCCATAATTACACTCTTTTTTTAGCAAAACTCACGACTATTTTTATTTTCGAGAATAATAAAAAGATGTAGAATCAAAAGTTAAAACTTGTTGTGACTTAACTGGAAGCGACCTGCGAAACTGATGCCAACAAAGTCAAAAAATCTAATGTTATGATGAACAGTTTTGTATGTTGAGTTAATCATAAATATTAATCATGTCGGGTACTGATACCCAAAAAATCCAGATTTTCAAATTTCGGATTTTTAATGAATTATTATGAGTTTTTGGAAGTGGCGAACTCATTTTTCAGTTACATGAGTATAGTATTGTCGTTATGGGAAAAAATATTTTCCCATATTGGTTTTCTAAACAAATACTATAGAAGCTATTTCAATATGTAGGTACTGATGCAGCATAGTTTTAATCATCGAAAATATGTGGTCATTCGTTGTTAATTTTCTATTAGCAGTCAACTATAATTAGTTTCGGGACTTTTTTTATATACTATTATTTTATACAGTGCATTTTGAATAGAAAGAAAAAAAGTTATAAGGAGGTTGATTCTTTAGGCATACTATTACTTAGTTATTATAATAAACACAAACACACAACGAAATAACGCCCTATTATTTAATTCCTCTGAAAAAATGAATTCTCTTTATTAATGTCAACTTGTAATCTTTATTTATGTGTAATGTTTACATAACCCACGAAGCTTAAGCAGTCGTTCTTGCATATTAAAAATACCACTTATGAATGTCCAATAAGATCATTTGTAAGTTATTATTATTATGTTTTCAACAAACAATTCATTATAGATACGTTTCATTCATTCTACAAGTAGTTGCAGTAAAAGATTTGGCCATCACTTTTTTACTTTGTCTTAAGAACGCTATTGTGACAAATTTGAATTTGAATGAATGAAATTATATGTTCATGAAGTATCGATGGTAGTCAAACTATCAATATTGTGCCAAACAATGATATGATTACATACGATTATTAATTGTAAATATTCAAGAAAACTACGTGCAATAGAGATAGTTTTTGGAGGTTGTTCTTTACAATTCCTTTTAATTAATTTCTTTGTATAATATTATAAGCTAAAATGATTCGGTTACATAATAACCGATAGCGCAATGGCGAAATGAGATGATCTTTGTTAAATTAAATTCGTACTAGCATTTAAATAAATCCTTTCAACTGGCTTTAATATTTAAAAAAAATAATAATATCTGTTATAACTCATATTTACAAGAACTATTTATAACAGACGTGTATAATTTATTTTTATTATTGACCCTACAGCCATTAAGCATGTTTATATTACACTTAACAATGAAATGAACATTTAAAAAATGTATTGGTCTGATACTTGATGATAGGGTATATATATTTTGTAAACTAATTACGAGATTTAAAATATGAAAAATTCCCAGAGGGAGTAAAACATGGAGATTCCCAAACTGCATATTTTAATTATTAAATTAGATGACATAAAACATTTATCTCTCAAATGAAATTACATTAAGAAAAGGAGTTTTTTTCCTTTTTTTATTTCTTAAAAAAATAAATATAAACATATATGGACTGAATAAAGGAGATAATTGTGTACTATCGTATGATCAGAAGAAAGGTGTGTGGAAATAGATCAGAGTATGATTTGAATACAATCGAACCAGCTGAGACAGACATTTTTTTGTGAAAGTCATTGGTTATAATCGCTCTTTGGGATATATCTTTCTTCTCAATTCTGATATAATTGTAAGTATAGATATAAAGGAATAAATAAAACTAAATTAATAACGATGTCTTTTCTACTCCTAATCTTTACAGATATGTTTTACCAGGTTAGGGATTAATTTAAATCCTCTTTATTTTATTTGTATCCCCCGAGCAATGTAAAATACATTTATATTAAAGAAGAAGATATGATTAGTATTTTTAACTTGATTTACACATTAGTATACTCATTCAGTTTTAGAAATCAAAATATTTTAACTAATCTTAATACTGTTATATTCATTTTTATTAATCGAATTTTCAACTTTTTTTTTTCCATAGATAACTGCTGTAGCTGTGGATAAAGAAATAAAATAGCACAGGACGGTAGGTAATTTTCAGCATATAATATTTATATAAGCCTATTTATATATAGTATATATATATATATATATATATATATAAATTAAAAAATTTAATATATAAATTATAAAATTTAATATATAAATTATAAAATTTAATATATAAATTATAAAATATATATATAAATTATAAAAACAAACTATTTTAATACAAAAATAAAGTAGATATATAAAAAATGACATAATGACTGTTGATAGTGGACACATTCGATAAATAGTGTAGGTCCAACTTTCAGTTTCTTGGAATGAAAAATGAAATTTCCTGTCTACATGAATTTATTAATCTGCGGGCCTTTGTTTCAAGCCTAACTTGTGAGAAATCACGAAGGCTGAATCTAATCAGAGATATAATGCTAAGATTAAAAGGAGATAAAAGTCCTGTAGTATAAAAAAAGGAAAACAAATTTATAACAGTCTATAACAAAACTGGTAATGACATCAATAGTTAAAACAATGTAAAATCAATATTGTGAATCGAATATTGTGAAACTAAAGCAAATGTATATGGCAAAAACAATAAGATCTTGTCATTGAACAAAATCAATCAATAGTAATTTTTTTTCCAATATCGAAATTATCACCTTAATTAATAAAATAAGGTTTTATGGAAAAATAATTCAAAATCAATAATAAATAGTAATAGAAAACATTTAAGAATTTGAAAACACGATGTTGAAACCAACAGAGTAATCGGATAAACCCACGTACGATTATATAGATGCGTCTTGAAGCCTACAAAAAAATGCATCTATATTTTAAAATAAAATGGAGAATAGATAAGATAAAAAATAAATGTCTTTAAAAAGGTTGAATAACGATAGAAAGAATTTTATAGGTTTAAAGAGCGAATCAGAAAGGATTCATCTTATGCAAGTAATCTTTGGTGTCAGTTGGTGTGTAGTATTCAGAGTATTTGAACTGCAGTAGTTCATAGCGAAATGATGAGGATACAGGAAAAGCCTAGAAAATATTCTTTTCGGATGCAAAAGTTAAACCACTTAAATATGAATAATTTATTTGAAGAAAATAATTGGTAGAAAATAGAAATCACAATACAAACCAAACAAAATATGACGTCATTTATTTTAATATAATATTCGACCATTCTAAGACACTCTATATACTATTTATTATAATTCATTTCTTTTATTTTATTGTTAGATGTTATAACTTTTTAAATATTTTATTTAAAAAGAAAAGATATGACCAGGACCGGGACTCGAACCCGAGTTTTCTTTAAATATTTTATTTGAACAGAAAAGATATGACCAGGACCGGGACTCGAACCCGGGTTTTTCACGTAACCGTCGTGGGGCCTAGCCACCTTAGCCATCCTGGTTCCCTTCTCGGTCAGACATATCCTTTCTTTTCGCTGATCCTTTATCTCCGTGTTCTCGCAATTTGGGATGTATACACGGGAAGAATGTTCAATAAACATTACTTTTATTTTCGGGTCTTCTTGACTTACGTCATTATATATTATTTCTTTTATTTTATTGTTAGATGTAATAACTTTTAAATATTTTATTTGAAAATAAAAGATATGACCAGGACAGGGACTCGAACCCGGGTTTTTCACGTAACCGTCGTGGGGCCTAGCCACCTCAGCCATCCTGGTTCCCTTCTCGGTCAGACATATCCTTTCTTTTCACTGATCCTATATCTCCGTATTCTCGCAATTTGGGATGTATACACGGGAAGAATGTTCAATAAACATTACTTTTATTTTCGGATCTTCTTGACTTACGTCATTATATATTATTATAATTTATTTTATTGTTAGATGTAATAACTTTTTAAATATTTTATTTGAAAATAAAAGATATGACCAGGACAGGGACAAGAACCCGGGTTTTCCACGTAACCGTCGTAGGCCAAGCCACCTCAGCCATCCTTGTTCGCTTCTCGGTCAGACATATCCTTTCTTTTCAAATAAAATATTTAAAAAGTTTTAACATCTAACAATAAAATAAATTACGTATGTCAACAAGATCCTAAAATAAAATTAATGTTCAATGAATATTCTCCCTGTGTATACATCGCAAATTGGGAGAACAAGGAGATGTAGGATCAGTGAAAAGAAAAAAAAATAAAGTATACTATGCCAGAAAAAAACAAATCATTCATTAATCTGACATGGCCGTTATGTTGACAGACTTTACAATATCATAAAACCAACTTCTTTTCAGATGCTTCTTCGAATTAGCCAGAATCGATTGGGTTGTTTTGGTGATAAGAAATTAGTGTGATTTGACCTTATTATTTCCATTCAAATTGGTAATAGATGGAGCATTAAAGTTATATTATATATATTCTTTTAAAGATCAGGTCATTGTAAGCATCAGTTTTCCGATATTAACGTGCGTATTTATACAAGCAAAAATAAAATAAAAATTTCCCTTTGTCGAAAGGGAAATAACAAACAGTAAAATGCAACAACTCAAGGTGTTAGTTCTTACATAGTTGTTGAGGTGATTCGTATGTGGCGCTGAGCAGAAAGAACTGGTGTGGATCTTTGGCAAGTTGTCCACATTCCTCTGGATCGAGAATGCAGCCACTTCCTGGCCAATCCTGTCGCCTCTCAGGCCTACCAATCACAGTCGTCTCCTGATGATCCTTGCAGGAATAGAAATAATTTTGATTGCATCTGGAGGAAGATAGATTCTAATCGGATTACAAAAGTAGTATCGTCACCTACTATTATTACCTCATTCATTATGGAAGTGTTTTATTTTTGCATCGTTTTTCAATTAAATAATCTATTGCAGTTATGGTTATCAATCCAGGCAAATGTTTTGACTTTCTATGTAACATTATAGGTGTTTCAAATAATATTTTTATTACATTTTTTAATTATATGGATACTAAATTGTCATAAATATAACCAAGTATAAACTATATTATTCCGAATCTATTGGCTCTATGGTTACTTACTGTAATTAAAAATATACCTAGTTATACTATTGAATAAGGAAATAGTGTTGGTTCGTAGATCAATTTAGTGGGGTTTTATCCCACCTTAGAGAGATTATAGCACTTTATAAATTTGTAAAAAAAAAAAAAAGAAGTTTTAGGAAGAAAAGTTTATAAAAGAAAAATGTCAACGGTGGCCGAAAGAAGAATAAATAAATAATATGGGATAATAAAAAAATATGGAATTGGCCGGAATGACATTCAACGTGTAGGATTTTACTACAATTAAGGGTTTCCAGTATATTGTTACATACAATGTAATAAACCTACTGTCGAAAACAGAAATAAGAAATACTCATTTATTGACAATAGTCACACATATATACGGCTGTGTGTATGACATATGTGTTAAACTTTCGTTCTGATAGCTGACGTTAAGGGCCAAATGATTGATGCATCATCAGGGCTGTTAGCTCAGGAAAGATGTTAAGAACTTCGATCAGCCTTCCTCGAATCTCTCCAAAACAACCAGTCCTGATGGTAGCTCATGATTTTGGTATGTAAATAATAAATAAATATTTTTTTAAATAATATATAATAATAATTCATAATTACTATAGCAGTAATAAATAATATATAATTATTCACCGATTGTTCAAAATATAAAATTAATAATGCTGCTTTCGAACACGTATAGAAAGATCAATAGCACACAATTTTACACACTGAGCGATCCCAGTTCTATTTTTTTTGTTACTTGTTAAAATATAAACAGATATAAGTCCAGCATAGTAAATTTTAAATAAACTGTATTTTTGAAATAATTTGCCCGAAAAGATAGTTTAGTGCTGAATACAAATAAATAAATAAAATAAATTAAAAAAATATATTGTAATCGTCATGAGAATAGGCATTAATTATAAATAGATAATTGTCCAATGTGGATAGATGTCATTTCACTTAATACTCCTGACGAAGGCCCCTAGAAGGAAGTCTAAAAGGGTTACCTGAAAACAAGAGGGAGACAGGGGGCAAAAACGCCAGTCCGTGATCTGGGTACTGTATAGCTGTATTCTGACATCCTAACACATGGTCCATTCAATTCAAAGTCTCTCTTCTCTTATGTATTTTTTCCATCGGGGACGGTTCTTCTACGGAGAAGAAGTTCCCCGAACTATCTGTCCGACCTGGAGATGGCACTAAATCAGGATTTGGTCAGGAAGGGTTTTTGCCTCCCGGATCAAATTCCCATGTAAATCGGGAGGATTGACGTGGGCTAAGGAGCAACATAATGTCCACTCCGGCAACAATGCTTTCCGCCTAAATCCTTTTCAACTCCCGCCACCCACTCTCTCTCTCTCTCTCTCTCTCTCTCTCTCTCTCTCTCTCTCTCTCTCTCTCTCTCTCTCTATCTCTCTATCTATCTATCTATATATCTCTCATATACACACCCCAAACCAAAACCTTATGTAAATATACAACCCTCTTCGCTACTTCAGCGCTATCTATACACCAATTGGTAAATAATAAACTTATCCTCGCATTGGTTTACTTCCATTCACTTGATCAGGCATTTTTCCAATCTCAACCTTTCTATCATTCGTAGATTTGTTCATACAACACACTGAAACCAGGACATTCATAGCATATACTGTTGTACATATTTCTTTTTATTATTAGGGTGATTTTTAATTGTTTCTTCTTAAGTCCTGTTCAATGTAAAACAGTTTAAATTACTCCTGGCTTGTTCTATCTCTTTGCTATTGAAGTGGAGCCATCTATTGTCTCCCTAGCTGTGCAACTGGTATAAAATGACCTACTTCTAGAGAACAGCTGTAGCTAAGCACATTTATTCTACATATTTCAGCATGTATTTCGACATTACTATGGAAAAGTCCAAGAAGATCCCAGTAGAAAAGATAGCAAGGTAATAACCACCAGAAATATGTGGTTCATTCACAACCAAGACCTATTATATTCAGAGATGAATCACCACCCAGAATCGAAATCAGTAATTACCTATTGACAATAATTTAATTTCCTGCTGCCATTATAGTTGTATAATCTACACCACGCCTTTTATTTTCGTTACCAATCAACATCTACTATGCAGTTCACAAAGCCAGAGCGGGATTTAACTATATCTCATAAAAAAGGAAGGTATATTTCCACTTTCAAGAAGTTCAGTGTGTAATTTTCTTCCCTCGTCAATAATTTCTTGATTTCAATTTATTTTTATGAACTGTTTATCATTTCTTAAAGAAAACATTGCTAAAAGTTTTAAACATAGGATGATAAGCGTGCTTTGTTTAAGATGATTTCTAAGTGACACCTAAAACCAATAAGACAATTATGCTATTTTCGGATATTGCCGAAGATGTCTTTAAGATTTGATGGAGTAGCACAGGTCCAATAAATCTACAAGTTACAGTAGCAATATTCCTAGGCGAGTTGTTCCTCTAAAGTTATAATTGCAAGAACAGGGGCGTTCTTAAGTTAAGGATTGTGACTGTCGTTGTCCTCAACCGTTAAGGTCTGCAGTTGTATAATAACAGCTTTTCATGGGATCCACCTAATCACAAATTGTTTCTTAAACTATTTTTTAATCTGACAATTTTATGATTGATTCTAGTTCCGCAGCTGACAGAGGTAATAATTAGTATTAAGAGAATTATTTCTCTTAATATTAGGAGTGCTCTTAAATAATCTAATTACAACAATTAATTGCTATTGAATAACGAACTCTACAGTTTATTTTTTATTATTATTAGCGTATTCTGGCAATAGTGGAAGACGTGAAGTAAACGACTCAATCAATCCATCTTTGGGATTCTTCGTCTTCCTGTTCCTCCAATAGGCCTTCATTCTTTCTGAGAAGGCTGTTTACGTTCTTCCGAATAATTCTGTCTGCACTGCTTTTGCTTTGATTGCTCTGATGTAACTTCTCACTTGTTGACATTGTGTCTGAAGGTGTCTCCTTCTAAAATGTCCGTTGCACATATGTTTGCGTTTTTGAGGTCCTTTCGAAGTTCGTCCAGCCTAGGTGTTCAATTCTTAAGTGAGATAACATAATTTAATATTATTTGTGACAGTCGATTTTCTGGTAATCTCGTGAGGTGTCCAAAGAATTTCATTCGTCTATTCCTAATGTCAATTTCAATGTTTGAAACTTTTTCTGTTGTTTTCATTGTAACTATCTCATGTAGCCTGTAACTATCTTGGGTATATCTTGTTCCTAGGATTGCTTTCCTGATGATCTTCCTCTCTTGCTTTTTGATTTCTTCTAATTCTTGTTTTCTGTAAAGTGACAGTGTTTCATTTGCGTTAAGGACTGTTGGTTTTATAACTGTGTTGTAATGCTGAATTTTTGTCTGTCTTGACATGCATTTTTTGTTGTAGATGTCTGAAACTTACCCCAATGCCTTCTTGACTTTTTGGAGACGGTTTTGCTGCGAGATTTTCTCAAGGCCTTGTGTTTAAATTACGGGCCCCGGTCGATTTTACCGTATTTTGTTTTCGGGATCGTGATATTTGTCTTTGAACAGAAGAATTTAGTTTTCTCAAAAGAGATCTGTAGTCCCACCTTTTCTGCAGATTCCTTAGGTATCTCAAGCTGGTTGACGGTAGTCTCCTCATCCTCTGTTAAAATCGCCAGATCATCCGCGAATGCGAGGTATGGTACGTAGTTCCAGCTTATTATTGATACTTTCCTACCGCGTCTGGTTAAGAAAAGTATTTTAATTTGATGAAATATTCAGTGCAGTTTTCAACTATGTGTGCGTCTATCCTAGAGTAAAAGAAAAGTAATTGATTTCTAGTCAGTTCCACGATTATCCCTTGAATGAATGAGCAAATCACCTCTCTAATATAGGTCTTCCAATGCAATTTTACTAGCTGCGATGATTTGTTGAAACCCACCTATACTATTCACAATAAAACCCTTAAACTATTCATATATAATGTGAATCCCCGAGAAGAATAAGAAAATGACTAAAAGAAAGACATGTTTGTTTATTAATTTACATATTAGAAATATGCATCTACTTTTCTTGTTTTTTTTTATTCTAATTTCTATTAGTATTTATAAAATTCGAACCTATGGATTAGAATCAGAAGGCAGCAGAATAACGAGAAATGAGATTTTAGCAAATGTTTTTTTTTTTTTTCACATCCTCTAAGATTTTATTTAAAATATATGTACAATTTACAATATATATACCTGCAAATGCGAAAGATTTTATATTATGATTTTATTTTTCCTTTTACTTCTAAGATAAGAATTAAATAGTAGCGGGAAGGAATTTTCAATGTCAAATAACGAAAAACATTGATGAAATTATGCTTTAAGGAATTATTCCCTCCAAATTATTTTTTTAAAATTTATTTATTAAAATTCACAACTGAGTTAGAAAAATACAACATGTAAATCGAATGAATGATACACGATGGTATGAGGTAAAGGCAAGTACAATACAAGTTGTACTCACATACCAAATTCAACTTTAAATGTCATGAGGCCATCTTCTTTTCAGATGCCTCGGAGGATGATCAGCGATTGAAGAGGGTGCTAGATTTGAAACTAGTGGGTTTAAGTGGGAATAAAGTTTTACATGAAAGGATTCATATCGGGTTCGGGCCAAATCAGCAACTAATAGAACACTTAGGTATCTATAGATGGCTTTATTTGTAACAAAGTAAGGACAATTAAGGATTTTTGAAGGACTTAAAATCGTAAGGAATGGGTACAGAAGGAATTTGACGGTTTTGGAGAGCCCCAAAGCTTTACTCCGAAAAATTAGAAAAAAATCAGACCAATATTTTTAAAATAAACAGAAATGAAATGATTAGAACATACAACAACATTTGTAAATAATTACATGTGATTGTAATAATACAGAAATAAATATTATTATGACCATTAATTTATTAATTGATTATTTTTCTTCGAATTGTTTTTCAAAATTAATTAGAAACTAAGACATGGGTTTTGGTTTTTCGGTTTAAGAAATAGGTCGATAAGGTTTATCTTAATAGTTTTAACAGTAAAATTCGAAGCTCTACAATACATCTTGCTTTCTCAAATATCAATCAGTCTATGTTACTACTACTAGAACCAATGAAGGTTTTGGGGTTCATTACACGGTCGAGACTGTACTGTTTCTTTGGTTGTGCAATGATTTGTTCTAGATTACGCTCAACCATTAGATTTTTCCTCCATATTTGGGATACCCAGTTTAGAGATGTTGGTGATTCCCAGGAGTGGCCTAGATCCCATAGGAATCACCACCGGCCGCTAAAAGATTGAATAAAAGTCTGCCAACGAGCAGGGATTTGAACACTGAATCTTTGGCGAGACAACTCAGCGATTTACCGCTGAGCCACTACGCACACTTCTATGTACCTACCGAATGCAAAAATATCTATCAGCAAATGTGTTAAAATGGTTTAATATTAAATAATTGTCAGTTATTAGAATCAATTGCATTGATGATTATGAAAAAAAGAGATATAAAAAAAAGCTTACTTGCGCTATTTGGGGTTACAAATCACATTTAAATGTGAGGAGATAAAACATGTTTTTGTTGAGAGTAACTTTATTACAATAAAGGGACACTCGTCACTCACGATTCCAATTTCACTGCTAGAGAAACTGTTCGAATAAAAGGTTAGGAATGCAGGCGGGGTTTACCTATTCCTCTTTTAAAAAAAGTAAATTCCATCGATCATGCGTCGAGAGAAAAATAAAAGAGTAGAGAGTCATGTCTGCCGAGAGCGGTTATAAAAGCACCGCAATGACTACATAAATAAAAAAAAGGTTCTGTAAAGACGAGGTATCAAGCCTTTGTACCTTGATCCTGGCCAGGATTCTACGAAGGTGACGCAACCGGTTGATCTTGAGTCTTGTGCAAGCCTTGCGAAAGCTGGTGTCGACAGGGCATTCTGGTCGGGTGCCAGTTTGTCAAGGACATCTTTCATCTGTGGCCTGTCCAAGGAGTCTTCTCAGAGGATGTCCTCTGCCTGATGAAGATCTAAGGGAAAGTCTGTCCGAGGATCTGCTCCAAGAGTGTGATAAAGTCCAAGAAAAGATTTATCCAAGGATTGATCAAACATGGTGGCCTTCCAAACTTTTGAATTAGGTAAGCTGTAATAACCGATAATGATATGTACGTTTTCATAAGTAAGTACATTTGCATTAAGTGTTTAACATTAAAAAAAAAGTTATATAAATGTTTACTCCACATTTATTTAAACGTATCGATAATTATAATTAAAACATTCACCAACATTTTTATCCGATACAACATAATAGCGATACCAGCATGAATAACTAGTCCTAGTGAGGAGGGGGGTGGATCTGTGGTAGAGAACGGAGTTGCCGTTCCGAAGGTCCTAGGTTCAAATCCCGCTCGCTGCAAGACTTTTATTTCATCAGTTAGTGGTCGGAGATGAATTATATGGGTTCTAGGACCTTCCTGGAGATCATTCAGCCATTATAAAGTTGGTATCCAAAATTAGGGGGGAAAATTGGCTGTTGAACGTGATCAAGGGGAAATTACTTAGCTGCACAACCGTTGTTCAAGTAAACAGGACAGTCTCTACTATGTCTATTATAGGTTGTAGTGGCAGAAGTTTTTAACAAGTGCTTGGCCCACTTGTGAAAGAATAACCGATTAACATGAGAGAAGACTATAATTAATGATCGCTAAGAGCCCGATAAAGCCTGTAGGCCAGCGTACAGGTACGAAAAGAGGGCTTTAGGTTGCAATAAATTGAAGAGAGCTGAATTTTTGATATGTTGTAAGGGCATGTCTGAGTAGTGGAAATCCACAATTTCAACCGAAAAACGGATGAGAAAACTTTTAGTGGCCAAAAAAATCGAAAACTTTAGGGTTATTTCAGTTTTGGGCCTATATTTCCTAATCGGGGCGTTTTTGATAAAACATTTGTATCTGTTTTTAAGTTAGATTAAATTTTCTATAATTTGAATCCAACCGCAGTTCTGTAGGTCTAATAGATTCTGAGTTACGCCCCTTTGAAAGTTGGTGATTTTTTCTTAAAAAATCCAAATTTAAGTTTTGGCCGACTTTCGTGAGGAACACCGGCCGAAAGAAGTGATCCTACGATGAAAGCCAAGTTAAATAGAGTTGTATTAAATTTAATTAGCTTTAATTTAAGCACATAACGAGGCCTGTAGTTGTTATACTTCTCTTGTTAATTAAATAAAAGGAAAATCGGGGAAAGTGGTTGTGAAAAAAAGACCAATTTTCAAAGAGGCGTAACTCAGGATCTATTAAACCTACATGCATTAGTATGTGCTTAAATTAAAGCTAATTATAGTTACTAATTTGACTTTGATCGTAGAATTACTCCTTCTGGCGGTGCTTCTCAAGAAATTCGGCCAAAACTTAAAATTTGGACTTTTTGGGCGTAACTCAGAATATATTAGACCTACAGAAGTGCGGTTGGATTCAAATTATAGCAAATTTAATCTACTTTAAAAATAAATGCAAATGTTTTTTTATTAAAAACTCCCCGATTAGGAGATATAGGCCAAAAACTGAAATAACTCTGGAAATTTCGAGTCACCAAAAGTTTTCCCATCCGTTTTTTTGGTAGCAAACATGGATTTCCACTAGTCAGACATGCCCTTACAACATATCAAAAATCCAGCTCTCTTCAATTTATTGCAACCTTCAAGTACCTGGCCGCTGCCATACTATGTGCATGTCAGCATTTAAATTATCCAACTTCCTTAACAACTTTTGTTGAAGGTTGATTATGTCGAATAAACATATTGAAGTATAGTAGATTTTGAGTTTTGAGGTATTGAAACATCAGTTCAATATATATACATATATTTTGTTTTTTCTTTTATTTCAAAATAACAGGATAAATAAAGATTTTTAAATAGTTTAACACAAATATTAGCTTTTATTGAAAGAAAAAATCCATTAGTAATCAAGTGTTTGGAATAATTTATTTCCCTTTTTTAAAATAATATAAAAATTTACGGACTTTTGACGTATGAAAATAAAATCCTTTTTAATAATAAATTCCCTGGAAGCTTAGGTTACTTTTTAACAAAAGGAAATGTAAAAAAAATTATGGAGAAAGAAATCGAATTATTAACATTATATATCCATAACCTATACTCTTTTGTCTTTTTATAGCATTGCCTCAGGTGTTAATAGAAATAACAATTAATTTTTACAGATTCTAAGCTACTTCTTACCAATAAATACATTGGGGCGGAAATAAATTTTATTTGGGCTTATCCCTTAGTTCTATCATAATATTATTCATTAAATGAATGAAAAAAAAACCCAACCACTACAACCAATTGAGACCAACACCGTCAACTAATATCAATTACTCTAAAGGATTAATCAAATTTGTAATTAAAAATTACATGTTAGCCATAATTAAAACCGACATTGATTCGATTTAAGGAATTATGGTACTTTGTACGATATAAATAGAAAGATATTTTTTTTCAGTTGTTTGTGACAGCCAACAGAAGGGATAAAATTCACAGTATCTGAGTAAAATTGCAATTTTGGAAAGTGAAAATATTTAATGAAAAGAACACATGTACCACTACAATCCATTAAGAAAATAGGGTTCAGTACATTACATTAACTTTTCTGTTTCTTATCCGACGGTTATTCAAGGAGCTTATTTCAAATAGATTACGCTTACTTGTGAGAGGCAGGGACTGGGAGAATAGATAGTCGTAAGACTAAAGAAAAATGTAAACAAAATTAATTTTAAAATTCACAAAAAAAAAATAATAAAGAACAGTCTTTTAGGACAATTAATAACAAAATTGCCACTTTCAATGTACCTCACCTAGCCACCTTCATTCCAACGTTATTAGTGCTTATTTCAAACAAAAACTTCCAGAATAAATTTCATACCTTTCAAAGGAATAAACATCATGTGCTCAGGTTGCTCTAAGCTGATTGGTGAGAAAAGCTGATGTCATAAGCTTTAATTGCGTCCCGTTCGTTACTGGCCCAGAGCTACCTATTTTTCGAACAGTTTTACTGTGTTTACTGTCATCATTTCTTGTTTGGAATTCAAAGAGGTGCATAGTATTTGAAATGGACAATCTTACTTCGAGGATAAGGATATAATTCCTTAAAATTGATTAAAAAAAACATTTGTCCATAGGTTTGTCGAAATAGTTAAAGCACATTAGTTATCGATCCCATGGCACTACTGATTCAGTGACATGGTGGGTAAAGAGCAAACGTTCCACCTCCATTATTAGTTTGACGTAAACAGAATCCTGCAGTTGTATCATTGAACTTTACTTTAAGAACATGGTACGTTTTTTTATTCTCTGTCATCTAATTTCATATTGTTAATAAAAATTGTCATTACCCTTGAGGCTAATCAAGTTGGTTAATAGCTGTTGTGTTTACTTGAGTAACTCCCTTACTCCCAGTCTTAAAAAATAGGGTTGAATGACACATTTTTCCAACTTAAAAAAGAAACTTAAAAAAATTAGTCACATTAGTTACCGTGATAATTGGAAAATGACATTTTTTTTAATGACCCATGAATCTTTTTGGTTTCAGTTTTTTGTAAGGATAGTTACTCTTCATGAGTCAACGTTTTTGTATGGATATGATTCGGTCGAGATCGCGCAAAAATAGCAGATTATACACCTAATTATGAGTACTGACTTGGTAGAATAACATTAGAGACTGGGTAAGACCCTGGGGGATCTGAAACACCCGATCTCCAACTTATAACCAAGAGATTAGTAGTTCATCACCCTACTTACTTAGATGCCCTGCTCCACCCATAATTAAGGGATATAAAACAATATTGAATTTCGACGATCTAGAAGGACCGATCTATATTTTAGCTACGTAACTAGTGGAGATTAAACTAATTCGGGTGATTGATTTTATATTTGGCGTTTGATTGTTCTATTACCTGGACGGGAGTCTCGAGCGATTATCTGGAGCTATCAATATTAGCCCCGTGTTATTACGCTTTTGAGTGGCCACTTTAATAACTCGGCTTCTGTGCTTCACTAACTATTTTTAAAATTTTTTGTTTTTTACTCCCTCCATATTTCTTTTTATTTTATTTTCGTTTCGTTCTCTCCCTCTCTCTTTCCTCTTTTAATTTTCCTTTTTTTTTTTTTTTGTTTCTGTGACCGGCGGGGCAATCAAATCGGTGTTGTCGGGCGTGGGGTATGTGAAAAATGCGGTTAAAAAAATAATGGACTCTGAGGAGAAGAAGTTGATGGCCGCTAGCTGTTATTATAGCCCAGTCGACACTAATTTAAGACTCTACTTCGGGCTCGTCCATTCACCGATCTCGGGGGGAGCTACCAGTTCATTCACAATTCTTATCTCCCCGACCAGTTCACGCACCTGCTTAGTAAACTCATATATAATAGTGTACAAGTCACAAATAGTTTATAGCTAAACTGATTATTAAATATAACTGAATACATTTTATTATATTAAATTATATACGTTTGTGTGTTTATACATTTTTTGTACGACTCGAGGATTCTTGGACTTATCAAATTACGGAGGAACGCTAGTGTTACCTAGCAGAATCCGTAGTAAATAACTGTTTTGTATTCAACTATGAAATTCATCTTAATTGGAATTAATTTGTTCGATTTATCATAAATTGTTTCTGTTATTAACTTCCGCATAATACGGCTGTTTAAGATATTGATCAAATACAACGATCCTTTTAGTTTGACATAGGGTAGTTACTGTCCAGTAGAAATCGACAGGGAAATTCCAAAGCATATTGATATGACTTCGTGGTAAATAGCTGTTTTTTTTCAACTGTAAAATTCTTATTTATTGGGATTAGAGAAATTATTCCTTTATTTTCATATTTTTCCAAAATAATGCTGATTCCGATTTCGACTGGACTGTAACTCCCATTTCTCACTCTAAAAGGTTCTTAGGGCTTTTCATCTCAAGCAGTGACAATTTTTAGCAAATCAAATAATAACTATAATAATTTTAACATTCCCAAAGTACGGATCGTAAAAAATTGAGTTACCTGATAAATTTATTCAGTTTAATTCATTTTAATTATGAAAGTAGAAAGATTAAATGCAGAAGATTTATTTTAATAATAGTTGCTTATATCTCTTACACATTTTAACAATTTCGAAGTATATTAAGCACAAATATTTGTTAATAAAATTCCACAACTTAAGAAAAAATGTAATTTCATGAAAATTGTAATTGTATGTTATAATGATTAAATTATAATTTTCATTGTAAACGTTTCATTATTAGATTTAGAATTCACACTCTGATGTCAAGAATTATAATGATTGTTTAATTAAAAAAAAAATTAACACTTTAAAAGAATTGATTTTTGAGATTGTGTAATGAAAAAAAATAATATTGACATTATTTATTCTTTAAGTAATATCAACGATTCCCAATCGCCAATTACCAACTTATTGCTTGCTGCCCACAAAAACCATTCCGTGACAAACATCTCTAAGTACCTTTGTATCGAATCACTTACCAATTAAAGGTTTCTAATTAAGCAATTATAACCCAGAATATATTTTCTTCTTATTCAAAGTGAAAGAAGTCCAGGAAAGAGGCTTATGGATACAATGCAGAGCGGATCAGGGATCGTGTTGGAACGCCGATAACGGTCCAAGTCCCATAAGAAGCATAGAGATCGGGAAGAGATTCCTATATCCGGGACTCTTCGGGATGGAGATGTTCTTCCCCTGGAGCGATAGGACCTTTGCGTAGATCTTTCCAGGCAAATTATGATAGAACCAACATACTCAGAGAGCCTAGACTGTAGTTTATTGTTCGGGGGAATATAAGGCTATACATACGTATCATAATAAACCTTTTAAGTTCTACTAACACCTCTAGTAAATTTTAGATAAATTTAACGTAATTTATATCTAGAGTGAAAGTCCAAGGCGCTCAAATGAAAAAGTATTTAATAAAACGTCTTAGAGAGAGGTTGATGATTCTGTTAGGGCTGGTGATGTTTTGGTGTTTATTTATCTGAATTTCTGGATGTAGGTCCCGATGGTGGCGAATCGTTGACTGGTATTTCCAAGTATTTTATAAAGTAATTGAGTCGATTTTTCTAAATGGATGCTAAAAATTTTGTTATGTCTCTTTTAGAGTTTTTCCCATTTTCATTTAATATTTTGTACTACATTACATTGGTATATATACTACACACATAGTCATATTCAAAGAAGATATGGCTTATACAAGGCCTTTTTTTTATAACATAGATCGTCTACCGAAAAGTACTCACAAATCACGACTCCTTTTTTTAGTAAACAAATAAGTAAATTACGAGCAATATATTATGTACTTGGTTCAGCAAACACATCCTTTTAAGTTGGTTTCTTCTGCAAAATTTCCAGTCGACTATAAATCAGCTACCCTCCCTCGACTGCGCAACCTTGGAAGACTGTGTCCTCAGCTAGACATGGCGGCCTCTCGACTTGTCAACACTCGCCTTTCATCGTCGATCAGAGGAGACACGGCCTCCTCGATCGAGCTCTCATGTCCGCTGTCCTTGTTCCCGGGCCCGCCAAAACCCCTCCATAAAATAGCGGCGAGTTGCGAGCGAGACAGACGCCTTGTCGCGCCAGTTCCTGCCATAGCTCAGCCTCAGACATCCGAGAAGCAAAAAATAACGAGCAATTACGAAAGACAATAGGAGAAGGCCCTTCACTCCGCCCACCTCGTACAAATGCCAAGGTTGGTAAACTATTACAGACATAGTGTATTTGTGCCGGCCAAAATGTGGGACTGTATATTTACGACCTCAGCTCGAGTCATAACTTATCTATAATTGAGCATTGTGTTCGTGCTTTACTGTATAATTGACACCTAGTGAACGTCGTTTATTATATAAATAGCTGTATTCTTATGATTTATCTCTTCGGAAATACGGGCCGATGTCGATAATGTAAACATTTGCTCTCGACTCGTGAGCGTTCCTCCTCGTCTCTTCCTAATGCTTCGTAATTGATTCCGGTTGTTACAAGTGAAATATGGACTTCTGCGCCTGGGTGTATCGCCCTCACTTGAACAGGGTATTCGTTGGAGAGCAGCATCATAGGTAATATCTTAGTCAACAGATGAAGTTTGATTCTACAACGAATTACGATATTCATTAAAGCATTATAAACATGGTTATATTCTTGTAATCTGCCAGCAAGCTATTTACAATATGAGACTCAGCCAGATAGATCTTCTAAATACCCACTTACCGCTTACCACTCTGGGGTCACATCCTAGGGATTTTCTTTTTCAGTATACTTGACAATTATCTAACATTCTTATATGTTTCATTGAGAGACTAGTTTGTAGATATGCTTTCTCACTGACTTTAAGATTTTGCAATTGCATTGAATTTAAGATCTCGTTTTCCATTTCAATAGTCCTCAAAGAAATTGTTAAATAATACTTACCTAACTGATTTCTACAGCTCTTGAAACTTAACTTAGTAAACAGCAGACAATCTGAAACATATAGTATAATCCATCCAGAAGAATGATGATCCTTAATGTGGGTTGAAATTTTATTATTCAATAAATGGTGTTCTTTTTTTTTTTTACAATTTGTGAATTTTGTTGGCCTCCATCAGGACCATATTATCCATCATGTAATATATAAGGTTAAAAAATGAGTCACCCATGATCCAGTAAATAGTATAATAGTCCAAGATCGCTGTTTTCAGCTCGATAGAAGGCCTTAAGATTTTTTAAAGGGAACAAAAAATCCTTGGTTGTACCGTCCGATGGAAGGGACGTAAAATGGGGGCCCCGAGTCTGTGCGTTGTCAGATGCTTGTTAAAGAAATCTATCCTATGTTACTTGGATAGGTAAAATTTAGAACTCGTACTGTAGCATCTAGTCGGAAGATAGTATAGTATATGCCATAGCATCACAAAAGTGTTGTTAGATGAATAAACATAAAACGGTCAGATAATTATTTAAGATTCCATAATTAGATTTAATAGAGCCAAAACCGCGCCTAAAATTCTAAGACATCCAAGACTAATTCTTATTAAAGGCCAGTCTATTAGACAGGGAATTGATCCGATACCCCTCATGAAGAAAAAAAAATGGATCTATGATCTTCCATATAACGAAGCAACCCCCTTTCTTCCAAAGAGGTAGGACGACCTGGAGGCGAGAACTAGTCGGTCACGAAGGAGCCACTCGGAGTCACGATCCGGCTTCTGTATAAATCGATGGCGGCTTTTTACAAATTGAACGTTTTAGGAATAGCCGATTGTCTTTCATAAAAAGTAAACAATATCCCGCCCCTTGTTGACGATTTATTGCCCAGGCCTCTTTCACAATGGCCACTCTTTGTCCGCTCTTCTTCTTCTTCTTCTTCCTCCGCGTCTTCTTCTTCTCTTTTCCCCCAGTCATCTATATATCACAACTAACGTATTCGGAAGGCGGTGGCCTTGTCCGAATTCGGAGGCCCGCCCCAGCCCTTTCGATTCCCGATAACGATTTTATCGACAAAAAATAACGCGCTCTTGTAAGATTCCTATCATTTCATCGCCACGATTGTGTATCGATTCCTTACTTGTCGGTTGTAGGGCATTTTACATGAAAATTAGTAATAGATTTTGAACAATGATTAAGTGTCTCAGATATACGAAATCAAGTTTCTTTTTAATAGTCTGGAAAAAAACCTGTACCACTACAACCCGCGAATGGGTCTGGGGTTCAGTACATGGTAGAGACTGGCTGTTTCATGGACAACGGTTCTGCAAGGAGGTGACTCGTCCTAGGTCACGCTCAACCACCAGATTCCCCCCCTCCTTATTTTGGGTACCCTATTTTTATAATATTTTATGGAGGCTGGGTGAGCCCCAGGAGAGTCCTAGATCCTACACAACTCCGGCTGCAAACATACTAAATAAAAGTCTTGCCCGCAGTGGGATTTGAACCAGGATTTCCGGGATGGCAACTCTACCACGGAGCAACTCCGCTCCTGCTTAATATTCTGACTCAACAACAAATATATGCCATACTTGGCTTCCGAGTGAAATTTATTTTAGTTACCGAATTCAATCCTCGTTATCCATACAAGATTTCTTAAACTGATTGAGGAAAACCATGAAATAAAATAAAATAAATTTAAAAAACGAAACAGTTGGATTTTTTTGTTCGTATTGCATTTATTTTATTACATTTATTTCATCACTTCTAGATTTTCAAAAAAAATGAATCCTTTTTTACTTAATATGTAAATGGTGACTAGCAAATCTTAGATGTGCTTAATATATTGAATTTAATTTTGTCCCTATATTCACACAATCTAATACACAAAGTTGGACAAAAAATATTACTAATAAAATAACAAAATAGTGCTGATTTATATGACGAATTATCTGTGTATTCAATTTTTGTTCATTTATGTTCCTGAATCAAACCAGTTGTGCACTGAATAGTTCAAATATAAATCCATGAATTTATATACTTATGCTAATGTCTAATTCTCTCTAATTAAATCTAAATAATAAATGGCCAATAGTGTACATGTTATATATGTATGGTTTTTTCTCCCTAATTGTCATCTCATAGCAATCCCACCATTATTATGAAATATTGAGGAAATTTTTATTTTACCGATCTTTCAGAAATGTTATCTTTGATTAATGTCTTTGAGATAATATGCCATATTTTCAAGATTTATTACACATATTTTCCTTTATCTTGATTAAACAAATTAATGTGTTCTTCGGGACAAAAAAAAAAAATAGTTTCAATACTTCAGCACTTATAGGGTTTGTAAGTGATTTTTAATTTTAAAGCTTGGACTTTTTTTTTGTCCAGTCGTGGTATAGACTCCTATTCTTCGGGTTCAAAATACTTATTAATATCAATACTTTTATGTATAATGAAATACATATTTAAGACTTCAGAGGAAAAATTCCAATCAAAAAGCATTTCAATATTTTTATTTTGGGGAGAAAAGATATGCCCAGGGCCAGGATTTGAACCCGGGTCTCCCACATTTCCGTTGTGGGGATTCCCCGTCTCTGGGCATATCTTTTCTTTTTAAAATAAAAATATTTAAAATTATAACAATTAATAAAAAAAACATTTATGATAGAGAGAAAATCGTTGACTGGAAGATCTAATTAGGATGGAAATAGTTGGGCGTGCAGTCAATGTAAACAACTATTGAGACTTATTTATCAATAATTGAGACTTATTTTTTGATAGTGCCGACGTTGTAGGTCATCTTCAGGGCTATGAGAGAAAATATACAAAAAAATAAACTATAAAAAAACATTACAGTACCAAGAAATGTAAAGAGAAAGACTAATAGAAAGTAGACAGAAAGATATAAAATGAAAAGTGTACATATAAAAAATGAGATATAAATGTGTGGAAAACTTAGTATAATATTGATAAAATATAAAATGCATGATAATAGACTCCTGGAGAGTTACATAAGTAAATATGAAAAAAAATTGATACAATATATTATGCCAGGGAATATATACAGAAGAAATTTGTAGAAAGTAATGAATGAAAAACAGAAGAAATATGTAGAAAGTAATGAATGAAAGGAAATGATTTTCATTTTATATCTTTCTGTTTACCTTCTCTTTGTCTTCTCGAAACGTCGACACTGTCAATAAATAAGTCTCACTTATTCATTGTTTACATTGACTGCACCCCCAACTATTTCTATCCTAAAAAGAATTTATATTTAGAGTAGTTGTATTTGGGCCTTGGAGGTGTTTTCTCTGTCTTCCTGCATTTTGTCGTTAGGATACGGTTGATTCGTTTATTACTTTCCATTGCTATTACACTTTTTCCGTCCTTAAGAACCATGATTTGTAGCTTTGATTCCTCCTTTTAGGTAAGAGCCTTATGGCGTTTTGGTTGGAATTTTTCCACTAATGTCTTAACAAACATTTTATATCTGTTATCAGTTCTTGCTCTTTTATATTGAAATCCACAATGCGAAATAATTGCGGATCTATCATATAGACTATAATGTACCATAAGAAGGAGGATCATTGTACCAAAATGTATGACAGATATGAGAAAATAATAAAAAAATGAAAAGTTGAAATACGTATCGGGGAAGATAAAAAAGTTCTATAATTAAGTTTATTTTGATTGATCATTAAAGAACGGATTTCATTTCTTCTTATTCTAATTGTGTTGTAATCAAAATAAAATATATAGGAAACTGAATTTATTTTTATATAAAGACATCATAAAAAATATTGGATTTTTTTGTACGGGTAGAAACCGATCCAGCCGTGAGGACCACAGATAGGTTGCTCCTCTACTGTGGGCAATTAGGGCCGGTCAGGAAGGGATTTCCCAAGGGTCCAAAATTTTACCGGTTTTGGATGGGGAGAGGGGGTGGTTTGGACTAGGGGGGGGGGCTAAAGAAAACTTGGACTTCCCCCACCCACCCTTGGATGGACATTGGAGGAAGGGAAGGCTCAATGGGTCCACTTACGCTGTCGGTGAGCCTACATAAATCTACCTCTGGAATGCCCATTCAACAGAGCTGGATTTTTCTTTTGGGTCCAGAAAGGTTTTTTTTTTTTTTGGTTTTATTCAATGGTCCTTGTAAGGCCCTTATCTTCAATTGTTTTCATTAATAATAAAATAAAGATAATAAATAATAAAATGAAAATAATAAAATAAAAATTATAAATAATACTATTAAAATTATAAATAATAAAATTAAAATAATAAAAAATAAAATGTAATAATAATTAATAAAATAAAAATAATAAAGAAGACTTAAATAAAAAAATACTTACCGTTTATTCGGGTGCCATCATTGGTAAGGATATAGCTGTCTTGTAGCCTTTTGACCTTCTTATATGCATTATTTGCACTAAATTGTAAACTCGTTGAATGTATGAGAGAAGATTTTTCAGTGTTTGTGTATTTTTTGCCATTTTTTTTTCATTTATAAAACACCTTCCACATTAAGTAATAAAATCGTATTTATTATGTCGTACTTATTTTAGTAATAAAATTGTAGAATTATGTACTTTTTTTTTATTCATTATTTGGTTTTACAAAAACAATTTTCTGCCTGTTTTGATAGATTTAGCAGTCTTATCGTGTTATTCATATAATAATATTCAGACAAGATAATTTTTTTTTTTTATTAAAACTTCATAAAAAATTAACAACCGCTTTCTTGTAAACACTTCACATGCATCATTAACAGACAGTTTATTTCTTATTTGCTTCCTTTTTTTCTTGTTTACATTGTTTTTATTTCGTATAGCTCTTCAGTTACAGCGTCAAGGAGTATTAAATGCTCTTCTAAACCATTCAATTTTAATCTTTTTTTTTTGTTACGTTTTGTAATTAATAGGTAGAAGCCAGCCAGTAAGTTTTAATACTTTTTTAATTTTGTTTTTTAATTAATATTTTAGATTAGGGGAAGAATCAGTAAGTAAGTAAGTAAGTAATAACCTTGTTGGTAAGAATGCTAGAAACGTGGCTTAGAAAAGATAAAAACAAGGGAATTTTGAAAAGATTACAAACCAAGGAAATAATCATAAGGAAAATTATGAAATAACTTCGATTGTATTAACAGGACGCTTAAGCACGATAACATTAAAAGTTACTGCCCCCTCCTCGAACCGTAATGTTTCCTTTCATATGTAAAGAACGTTATGAAAGGTAACAATTTCGTAAATTCCAATTTCTAGGTTTCTATATCTAGGAACTCATCTATTATCGGTTACTTTAGTTTTCTCATATTTATTCTTTCTAAAATATATATCACGGAAATAGTCACAGTTTCTGATATAAAAGATATATTCCGAGCTATAATATTTAATGGCATTTTCAATGTATACAGTTTTATAAACTCTGAGCCTTTACGTCACCAGAACATGTAGATATTTCATCATACAGAGTTTAACCTTTCTCGATACGCATCACCTTTTCTATTGACATATTCCAGAGCTAAATTAAATAGGACAAGTGAAAGGGATCACCTTGTTTTTAACCCCAGAGAAACCTTAAACTTCTAGGGATGATAATTACAGATTCCAAAGGTTTAGGATCATACGATTCCCAATCAAAATTATAAAATTATTAGGGAATTCCCGATCAAACCGAAAATAGCACTAATTTCTGGCTAACAAGTCTTTTATGATAGAAATTTAAAAAAATATAAAATTAAAATTAAAATAGCCAAATTTAACGTCAAACTTAAATCCGAATAGCACAATAAGAAATAACTTACTTTTAAATACTTAAAATTAATTTCAAACATACTTTATAAGATTCAAAACATCTTACACAAAAATTCAAAAATGCTATCGAGTCATTTAAAGATAAAAGTTAACTTTATTTATTACGATATATGGTGTTAGAGCAATTTTTAAAAGAATCTCTAATTATTATTTATAATATAATAATGGTTCTAAATAACAAGGCGTGAAGTTTTCATTTTCTATTTATATTTCATTAATCAGAATATACATAGTTATGAATGAGTTTGTGAGATTGAAGAATGCAGTAATTTCATTAATATAACTGTTATCAACTGATATCAGTTGACAGTTGATTCTTTGACGCGTCACCTCGGACTCGGCACTCGCTAATGCAGAGAAGATGATCTACATATTAGGCCGAAACTTTGGCACAATAAAATAAGTTTTTCTTATATTGTGTTATCTTTGACTGCATTCCCTGACCAATTTAATCCATTATTAATAATAATAATAGAGAACCCGAAGCCTAAATACCACTAATTTCTGCTTAAACGCTTCGTCCACCCAAATCCTCTAAGTCACGCTTCTGTCTATACCACAGACGTATACCGGTACAATGCTATATTACATTTTTAGAAATTCGTATGTATGTACAAGTTATGTAAATGTATAAGTTTGAAGTGTGCATCGTTGTGAGGACAATGATAACCATCAGCAGTTTTTTGCTCTTAAAAAACAAACAACAAAGAATTACCTTATTGAAAAGTTATATACTCGACCTTTTAATATTCGGTAGGGTATCGAACCATCTCGTGTATTTCTCTCTATCTGCTTCTGCTTCTACCTCCTCGCTGATAATAAGGAAGAGCCTCCCCTCCTTAGGGCGTTCAATCTCGAAATCAATCCCCGGTAATTTCCTCTTCGGCTCTTGGAGGAGAGAAGCCTATCTGTTTCAATTATTTCCCGAACCCTCAGACAGAGAGTTGTTAATAAGACGAGGAAAGCCTAATAAATCCTAGGATATCATGGAAATGGAACAAGGAGGGTACAAATGGAGTTGAGAGAGTTTGACAGGCAATTTGCTCTCAATTATAACCATCCTCGAGCTAAGTCGATAGGAGTAAGACAAATAAATGAAGTGGAGGGAGAAAGGGTTCGGCCTGTGGTGGTTAGGAACTGGATGGGGGAGGAGAGGGTAATCGCTGAATTTGCATGTTCAAAGGGCGAGATGAATCATGGGCTGTTGATTAACAGCGGATTAGGGGCGCATCTGGGCTGTCGACCGCTATATACTATCTATTTATATATTTACTTCATGTACCTTCAATATCGATATTTAGGCAGGGCAGAATATTAATCGATTCCTCACCATAGAAAGTAATATATAAATGATGGTACTTTCGATTTAACAAGTCACCATGGACTTTTATCCGTCATCGTTTATAACCTGCGCACTGAAAACTGTAATACTTATAACACGTAAATAATTATTCATATTAATGGAAATAGAAATATACAAATTTTAATAGTAAAATGCTCATTCTAGCCCTTAACAGTTGAGGTGAGATGTTTACCTAGTCTTACTGACTTTGGGTCCATGCGTACCTGAAATTTAACGTATTTTTCCATATCAAGAATTATTGGAATACAAAATAACCCCTATTATATTTAATTGCATGACAAAAAATAAAATAATCTAGTAACTTAAGGTGTCTATTTCAGAATAACTATATGAATTTCAAGACTGGAGTAATATGACAATCGTGTAATAGTAAACAATACATATGAATATTTCTCTAGCATTCTTATTAAAAATTACTGGTTTATATATACATATATATATATATATATATATATATATATATATATATATATATATATTTATATATATATATATATATGAGAATAGAAAAAGGTAGACCACAAAGTTAAACCACAAAAATATTTTATAAAACAAAAAAAAATGGAAACTATTTGAAATGCTTGTTTTGCTCACAGTATCTAGACATTCCATACTTGTAGGCTCACGAAACTTGCTACATGAGCTCCTTAATTTTGTATTTTATCCCTTAGTGCATATATAGCCGATTTATACATAACAAAACTGTTTACTGAGCTCAACGCTGAAATTCTATAGAATATTACCATAGGCCATCTTCATGTCTTTCTTCTGGCGAATATTTCTTACATACATGTTTCATAAGCTATCTACCTCTGTTTTCCCATATTTGAAATATATAGTAATTTCTTGCTTCTCAGTTTGCATATCGATGTAATCATCATGGTTTAGCGGCGATACCAACATGACTCATCTATTTCTTATGTACGAAACCAAAGTCCAATCGTCGGTGAACCCATGATAGTCCTGATGTTCTATTTTTATTAGTGAGAACAACCTATGGAATTTTTTTTTTACTTTGGAAATTGTCCCAACAAAAGTTAATCCGTTCTTGAGGAGGACATTAATCAACTGAATAGATGTATGCCTACGATCTGCCACAAATTTACGGTTGATATTACTGCTAGTTCGCCAAACGAACTACAGTCTGCGTTGGGATGAAAATGAGGATGATTCATCCTTATATTACTCGGATATTACTTGGAAAAGCCATTTTAGGGCAGACGAAATAAAGATTGGTTAGAATAAAAACAATACTTAGAGCTGAATACAATGCTGAGATAGGGTCTGTCTGGGCCAGGTGAAGTTATTCGAGAAAAAAGGGTGACTCGTAGCGAGGTGTTACAACTTCCAAGGGAGGAAGAAAGACAAGTTTGCCATTCCACTACAGGTCCATAAGTATCCCACCTCAATAGATGAGGGGTTGGCCCCCAGACCCTCTCTATTAAGCGAATTATTTCACATTTTTTGCTTTTCTCAATATTGTATATTTGCTTAATAATACTGAAATTGGGTATCTTAATATGTAAAGCACTTAGTCGCTATGCTGAAGATCTCGAGTTCAAATCGAGCTGTGGCAGATAATACTTTATTTATATAATTTATTTAATCTGTAACTGTCACGGATGGACCCTTTTGGATCTACAGACACTCCTGGGGTTCACACAGTCAGGATAAAATGGTTACCGTTCATTGGCCAAAAATACGGGCGGTTGAGCGAGATTTTGATTAACACTTTGCACAAACGTTACAGCATTTGCTATGTACTGACTGAAATGTACTGAAGGACCCTGGGAGGGTTCTAGTAGCACATTTTTGATTTTATTTTTTACTAATAGTTGTTCGACCTGAAACCAAACATTTCTTTTATTAAGTATAAAACAATTTAAAAACGAGATTTGTTTGTTTATTTAACGTCACTTTATGCTGCTAAGGCTTATCGGACGTTGCTACATTGGGAGCTCTAAATCTTGCCCATCCAGGTTTAATTTTAACGTGCACCTGACATCGGATAGCCTCGGTGCTCCCGTTTAACGTCGCTTCCGAAGGATAGCATTACCAAGGATTTTTCGCTCCCTTTAAAAAATCCTAGGGCCATCTGCCAGGCTACAATCCTGCGTTGTTATGCTAACCAATCGACCACTGGTCGCTCAAACGAGGTAATAATTGTAAATTGTCACACACTTAATAATGACGATGTATATTTTTCTGTTAAATAATCGATATTTTGTATACACAACAAAATAATTTAGCAGTGTTCACAATTAAGTATCGATCTTGAATAAATGTAAATACCTCATGATTACAATTCCTGGAGATTTTATATGAAAGTGAATGGAATAATCACAAATAGTTAAAAAAACTATACTTAAGTTATCCAAATGTTTATTCCTATAGTTAGAAACAACATGACACAGTGATATGCCGTTTCGAAACCCATAAAAACATACATTCAACAATAAAAAACATAACAAACAACCATTGGACAAAAACCACAGCGTGCTGTGGCGACCGAAAACTCTTGTCAGAGCGTATCGGACAGCTGTCAAAGTGTCCCGTGGGTGCGGGGACAAGAAAAAAATGCCTGCGTTTAAAAAACACTAACCCTAGCTGTGCTTGTTCACGGCTCTCCTCCGGGACCTCCCGTCTAAATACATCCCCGTTCTGATTGGCCATTGTTCAACCGTCCTCATTTCTGATTGGTCCGCGGCGCGGGATGAATCCGTGTGATTAGGGTTATATTCGAAACTATCTGATAGTAAATTGTTTTAGTGTTTTCAGACCTAACCGAATACTGTTGATGAATGGCATAATAATGCAATAATTAACGTAATTGAAGAATTTTATATCAATACATAATCTAACTATTCTAAAATAAAAAATACTTTGAGGAATTAATCTATGGATAGAAAAATGATTCGGTTTATTTCAAGTCATTAATTTCCTCACGTTAAAGATTTGTTACAAATCAACTAAAGTTCATTGAAAATGAAAATTAGCCTTATTTCCGTAAGATGCATACAATTTTTTTTTTTATAAACTTTCTTATATTGGTTGTATTAATTTATGATAAAAATAAATGATATGGGTTTTACTAATAATTTATCTTTGCTAATTAACTTATGATATCTTTTCACAATTTGTTGTTATTCTCAACGATTCATGCATGGAACAGTCTAAGAAATAATGTATTCTAATACTGGTATTAATTTTTATTTAAAGATATTTCATTCCAAGCATACCCCGAAAATAGAACGAAATCTATTTATTCATGAATAATACTTTGATTTACTTTTATTAATTTTTTGTATACAACTTGCAGGTATAAAATAGTGACAGGTGTTAATGGAGTGTAAAAACATATGGTTAAGTGTAGAATCTGTTGCGTATTGCCTACTTAAAACAAGACAATAAAAAAATTATTTACATGAAAATATAATATTTAATAAACATGAAAGAGAGACCATTCGTTCTTAAATAAATATTTAATTTGAAATAAAATATTCCAAGAGTATGATCCTTTTAGAATATTTTAAATGTTCTTATTTTCTGGACAGGTTAAATTCAATGGCACAGACGTGAACGGCTATGTGTGATCAGTACTATTACTGTAATTCCCAAAAATACTTGAGATAAGTTAAAATTCTTCTAGATCAAAAGAGTTTAATATTAATCAATAATTAAAAAAAAAAATGTTCGGTTAACTATTATTATTTACGACGATATTTCATATATTTATTAACGTAATACAGTAATAATATATGTGTGTATTTTACTGTTCTGAATTAATAATTGCACTATTAACATAAATAAAAAAACACTACCATTGATAAGTCATATCACTGTGTGATACACTTGTGACTTGTGATACATCCTTAATTGCATTGGTTAAACGAAAATCCAACTATATTATACTAAACGTTTTCTCTGAATTTACTTACTTTGAAAGGAAATATTTTATCTAGATTTCAATAATAGACCAGGGGAGTACCCTTGTCTAATGGCAGACCAATCCCCATTTTAGAAATTATTCATCTCTTCATTTCATTATACCCCAGTGGGTACTAAACGTTTAAGTAGTACCGCGTATTGTTCTTGAAATTAAAGTTCATTCCAGTAGTTCTTTTGTGCACCCTTAGTGAGCTCATTAGAATATGGATACGCACTTGGTACTATTTTGAGACGACTTTTTTAATATTTATTTTATTGAAAAAAACAAAATAAGTTATAGAGAAAAACTTAATCTCTTAATCTTTTTTAACTTCATACTCTCTCGTGGCAATATCCTGTCTCATGTCTCCACTTCTCGTAGTTATTCAATCCTCTCTCCCCCGAATCCTACCTATTGGCCAACTTCCCTGAAAAAACGCCCTGATATCCTGGATATATTTGTCACATCCCAGATTTCTCCTTCCCACGTATTAATCAAATCCCTGGATGACCTCTCCTCAGATCACAGTCCAGTTCTGCTCTCATTACACTCAACCATCATTCCTAAGCCCTCCTCTCCTTCATTGATTACAGGACGAATTAACTGGGAGCAATTTAGTAACGATTTGGAAAACAAACTAGACCTACGGATTCCACTCAAGACTAAACAAGACATTGACAGCGCAATAGAAATACTTACAGCAACAATAACAGACAGTATAAAAGATAACACTACCATAAACATAAATAATATCACACAACAGACTAACCTGCCACAGCACCTTCGCAGCTTGCTGAGCGAAAAACGCAGAGCAAGATCGAAGTGGCACAGGACTCGTTACCCATCAGATAAAACGTATTACACCCAACTGACTAACAAACTGAAAACGGAGATTAGAAACTACAAAATCCAAAATTTGATTTGTGTGACTGAAAATCTTACGACTACTAACAAATCACTTTGGATGACCACCAAAAAGATCCTTAAATTCAAAGATTTTAATCATCCTCTCCTTACTGAAAATCAAACTTGGTCCAGATCTGACGAAGAAAAATCTCACATATACGCCCAAAACCTCTTCAAAACCTTTAATCCACACCCTGATATCCTCAACCCTATTCACATTGAGTGTATTGAAGCAGAACTGGATATCCCACTCCAAATGAGTCTCCCACCTAAGGCTTTTCATCCGTCAGAAATATCCAATGTTATTCATAGTTTGCCTTCCCGTAAAGCTCCTGGACATGACCTAATTACAGGTCACATCCTAAAATCCCTTCCTCGAAAAGCTATCCTATTCCTCACATACATATATAATTCTGTAATCCGTTCTACCTATTTTCCCGATACATGGAAACTATCTATAGTAAAAATGATCCCAAAATCCAAAAAGCCTCCAGAACTTCCATCCTCCTATCGTCCTATCTCCCTCTTACCCATAATGGGCAAGATCCTCGAAAAGCTCATACTAAAACGTCTGTATCCCATCCTAGATAGTAACCACATAATCCCAGACCACCAGTTTGGTTTCCGAACATCCCACTCCACTATCCAGCAATGCCATCGTGTGGTGGATGTTGTCTCCTCAGCATTGGAGCGTAGATTGTATTGCACGGGAGCCTTTCTCGATGTAGAACAGGCTTTTGATCGAGTATGGCACCCAGGTCTCCTTTACAAAATCCGACAATTCCTTCCTCCTACATACTTTTTGATCATTCGCTCCTTTCTAGCTGGCAGAACATTTAAAGTAAATCATAATGGTTCCTACTCTCCTCTCTATTCCCAGTCTGCTGGTGTTCCTCAAGGTAGCATCCTCGGTCCTATCCTCTACACGGTATATACAGCTGACATCCCAACCCATCCTAACACCTTCATCTCCACCTATGCTGATGACACATGCGTGTTATCAGTTAATAACGACCCATATATTGCATCCCAATCCCTTCAATCACATTTATCAAGCCTCGAAGAATGGTGTCGGAATTGGAGAATTAAAATCAATTCCAAAAAGTCCCATCAAATTACCTTTACCCTTCGCCGAAAACCCTTGACTTCCTGTCCTACTGTATCCTTTAATAGTACTCCACTTATCCCTGTTGAACAGATCCGCTACCTAGGACTCAACTTAGACAAACGTCTAACTTGGAACCCTCACACAAGACTGAAAAGACAAGAAACAGCTCGACGCTTCCGACTACTTCAACACATACTAGACAAACGCTCAAAGCTTCAAATCAATTACAAAAGACTTATTTATGTTACTGTTATAAGACCTATATGGACTTACGGAATTGAACTATGGGGCTCCACCAAACCATCAAATTCCTCTCGTATTCAATCCTTGCAATCCAAAATCCTTCGCAAAATCCTAAACGCTCCTTATTTTGTCACAAATAAAACCATCCATAATGACCTGAACGTTCCATATGTTACCGATTTAGCCCATTCCAGATACCTATCATTCCATAATAAACTCCAGGCCCATCCAAACCCACTAGTTTCCATCCTTGGTTCCAATTCCATCCCGGACAATCCTCCTAGGCGTCTGAAGAGAAGATGGCCTCGAGACCTTCTATAATAGAAATGTAATTAGAGTGCTGCCAATGGGTAGTGCCTCTACACGTCCTTTCATGCATTTGTTTATTCATACAGCCTTTGTACTAGATGTATAATATTACAGTTGTACAATTCAATAAAATCATTTAAAAAAAAAAAAAAAACTTCATACTGTGTATTCAAATAACAATCCTAAAATCGAAACATTAAATTAAGATGCTGCTGTTTTATTTTTTTTAATGCATTCCATTTTTTTCTACTTATAATTTAATAATTTAAAAAAAAATGTTAATTGAAATCACATCTCTATATTAATACAAAAAATAGAATGATTCGTAACGGCATGAGATTATGGCCAGTAGAAAAACTATCCACTCAACATACATTAATGGCAGATTTACTTCCTAATTCATATTATTTTCTAATTGTCAGTTTAATGTAAATATAAGCATTTTTGAGATAGTGTTTATATATGTAATCATATATATATATATATATAATATATAATCATAATCATCCATGTTTCCTATATCTCTATTATCTATCCGTGCCTTAGTTGTTAATTATTGATATCTAAGTAGCTAGGGGAGAATATTATAATGGATCTATTAATTATATGAGCTAGCCACTTCTTGATTGAGCCATACATCAACGAGTTCACATGTATTAGCAGTATTTTATATATATTTATGAATAATATAAGAGAGACAGAATGTTGAGCCTTGGGGTACGCGGTGGTGTTTAGACTGGAGGTCGGTGGTGTTTAGTATGCTGCCCCCAGCCAGAGCCCCCGTATTGATTCAGTGTCCCACCAGCCCCATACCGTCTACTCTCTGTATACCTCTTAGCTCTGTCTATATATCTATGTATATAACTTTATATGTTACCTTTCCTATATACAAAAAGGTAAATATGTCTACCGAAAAGAATCATTGGTCAAAGCATTACGAAATAATTCGACTGAGTGTATATACAGTGTGAAGTTTAATGACTCTTCTGAAAAACCCAAACACCAAAACTCTATCTATTGGGTATATACAAAATAAAATCACTGTTTGATCGGTATAAATGTATTTATTATATTTATTTATTTATTTTTATTTAAAAAACTTGGAAATAGATTCCTTAAATATTATATTAGTAAACAAATCTAACTTAATTCCACCTAACCTAGATTCTTTATCTGAGAAATTCGGGATCAAAAGCAGATTACTCCGAAATTTCGAAAATTAACCTTTTCACATTTACTTGCTGCTTTTGTCAAGTTGTGCCTAACATGACACAGAAGCTTCATGGACATAATGCATTCCTTGACTAAACTAGCCAAAAATGTAAAAAAGTCAGTTTTGGAAATTTGGAGTTATTCATTGTTAATACTGAACGCCTAATATATTATAGTCTATGATTATATGACTATATCTATATTTAAGTGGAACCTACTATACCTGTAAGTTCAGTTCCAACACATAGGTGTATTTTAACAAATAATGATAATATGCATAAATTTAGGGACATCACTCGATTTCAATATGTTTTCAGAAAACTTCGAAATTAAGATAATTATTTGTTGATTAAAATTGCGAATTTCTAAAATAGATCGTATTCGAAAATTAAAACTTTTCTAGAATCAGAAATAACCTGGATTTTTATTAAACCATTGTACTAACATGCTTTTTTTCTATTCAGAATCCAGTCAGAACTAGTCAGATTCCAGCCTTTCGGTCAGACAAAATGTCGTATGGATTATAAAAAATAAAACAAAGACGCCTAATATGAATAAATGTAGATAGGGACCAAATAACTGCATATCAAATAAAATTATAAAACTCTAGCAATTTATAAATTCGTTTTCTTATATATCGTTTTCTTATTTATAAATTCTTATTTTTATAAATTCGTGTTGTTGTTTATTTAATTTTTTAAAACACCTTGGCTTAAAATATAGTAGTAATTATCTTTATTTTGATATATGATGGTCTATTATTAAAAAAAATCTGATTTTCAAATTGATAGATACTCAGATATTCTAAAAATTATCACTCAAAATTTAGATTGAAAAATATTGTTGGAATATTAAATAATATTCTTTGAGCTTTCCCAAATCTCAATCGTAGTACTGTTATTGTTCAAAGCTTAGTTTTGAAAAAAATGTTACATTTAGATTATTGGAAAGTTACATAATCCAGTGTTTTATTTTTAAAATGATTATATATATGAAATACTACAAATTTAAAAAGTGAATAAATCTGTGACGATAAAAATATCACACATTTATTAATTATTATTATTTTTGGTTTTATTTTGTTCTTGTTTGAGATTTTGTCTGATTCTTTAAGGCAGAAAGGGATGCTTACCTAGTGCTTACTTACTTATCTAACCAGAGTTGGAAGGTCGTAATTTATTTCGTAGATTTGCCACAAAAAATTTTTTAACCGCCCAGGCCAGATTCGAATTGATGCTAGATTCGGATTGATAGCTGTAATGCGATTGCTATGGTGATGCCTTAACACAATCTGCCATAACTGCCTTATTTTACTTGTACATATGTTAAGATACATACGTAAAATAGGTATCTATAATTACACAACAATATGAAACATCACATAAGTCTATTAGCTTATAGTTTTGTCATTTTCCTATCATCACTTATCCTGAATCGTGTGAAAAGAAAATGTATCTTTGATATTATTCCAGGAAAATTTTGAAATACTGTCGAAATTCTATGTCAAAGTTCGTCCCATTTTACTAATTAATGGAACTCATTTACATGTTCTTTATTACTAAAAATTATTATTGTAATTTTATTTTCCTTCATAACTATAAAAAAAGGCAATGTATTCTAGTTTATTCCCAGCTTACATCTTCATTTCACTTAAAGGACTGCTAATATAGCCTAGTATATTTTCTATTTCAATAAGCCCGCATATTGAGAATGTGATAACTTCTAAAGAGCAAGCTTGTCCAAATCCAATAAAAAACTAATGGTCTTTTATCCTTGAATTATAACATATTTTTTTTATTCCTCAGCGTAACTAATTGAATGTTAATTGCCATTATAAATATAGATAAATAGCGGTCATTCATGCAAGAGTGAGAAAGACCAGTAGCTTTTCACCCTTCTTTAGGTGCTTCCATGATTATTGCAAATATTAAAGTTGTTTATAATTTTTAAAAATATGTATCATGTTTTAGATATACTTTGTCCTTAAAAGATTCTTTTGAATGTATATTTCACTCGCCGTCTCAAATTAATGATAGAAACTGCAAACTTTATTAGTCCCTAAGACACGTTTCGAAAAATTAGCACAGATATATGTTTTGCTAAAACTATTATAAAGTTAACTTTTTTTTAACACCTAATGTTAATATTAATTTATTAATTTAATAATAATATTAATTCTATATACACAAAATTATATTTTGCTGCTGCATAGCTATTAGTTCGGTTTCAAATTTTGTCCTATTGTGTGGATATGTAATACGATTATTTACGTTTTCATTAATATTCTAATAAATATCTTTTGATAAATGTTTGTAGCAAGTTTTAATGAGGACCTTTTGATGTTTCAGGTATATGTTCGTTAAGCGGTACCCAGCTAGGAAGAATTGCTTTCTGGTGCGTATTTCTATAAATATATTCATTTATAATTCTAAATTTTATTAATGATTTTGTGTTTTTGAAAATTGTTTATGTATTTCGAATGAGGAGAAGTTTAAGACAATTTCAAACTCTAATTCTTTAAGCAAAAGAACTACCACAATTGACACAAACATACTAAATCTTTCTAAACTAAATTCAGAATTGAAATAAGTATTGTCTCATGTTGCATCGGCATTCTTAAAATCTACAGTACTAAAAAAAAAACTTTATGTTCTTTCTTAGGATTCTTATAACTAATTATTTCAAATTCAATGAATGGTCTGAATCAGAAACGAACTATATTGGAAAATAGTTTCACCGTGAAAACGTCATTTATTTTTTAACTGCTATACATATTTATCTAAGATACTTCTGGATTAACAATATAAATACTTACGTTTAATCTAACGAGCTTATCAAAATTAGGAATTCGTTGCTGGTTCAGTTTTACTTTTAAAGAATCTATTCCTTGAATTACTCAGGAAAAACTGAACTCTTCAACTATTTAGCCCTACAGATTGTACCGAAATCAAAGTAGCACGCTCTAAGGGTAAATATATTTTATCGTTTGTGCCGTCACATGCACTTTATTATATTAGATCGTATACTTTTCTGTTTATCCTCTCATCGTTCCTAAGTGTATTTAAATAGTATCTTAAGTAATCCAGAGAAATAACTTTAATTTAAAGGAAAAATTACACATAGACATTTATGTATTATGATCTATATATATATTTATTTCTGATTTCTTTTATAAATTTACGCAAAATTATTAGATATATAGGAGTGAAATAGAAATCAAGAAAAATTAAACACGTAATAGAAATATAGTTCCTCTAAGGCTACCTACACCTACATTGGATCCGGTGTGATACGATGAGACGTCGCTAGCAAACCAAATGACTGAAATATATCGAGAGTTATAACATTTGGCTCTTTGAATTTATAAAATTAAGATTATTTATTAATTATTTTTAATACATTTATATTTTACTATAATGTATACTAAAATATGTATAATGTTTACGCCCCAGCATCGTATGTGATAGAATTTCGCACCGAATCGGGTCCAATGTAGGTGTAGCCTAAGGGATTCATTATGAACACTAGATTGTTTATACCTGATTTTTCTTCCAAAATATGTATATCCATAATATTGGGCCCTGAAGTAGTCGAGTGGAAAAGTTAAAAATAAAACGTTTTAAACAAACCGGCAATTTTTATTTAAAGGTCCTTCATGTTCAATTTTTTGTATTCATATTCATATTTTGAGTTCTAAAAAAAAAAAAAGAGAAAGGGTGCTTAAATTCAGTTTTCATGCAGTAAATAACTGCAGAGATAGTTGTTGCCTATAAAGGCGATACCCTGGATCCACTGGAACTAGACCACACTCGCTGGACACTGGACAAATTGATTGCATTCGCTCCAGAAGGACGGCCATTAGCTTTATCCTTGCCTCCGGCTATGGTCGTAAAGAATAATCTTCTACATACCTCGGAGAACCAGGAGCTGGCAGATATTAATTCCAACCTCAGGACTAAAAGGTAATAGCCATCGTATGTAAGAAGTGGTCACCTCGATATAGGAAGAGGTCGCCCTATCCTAGGCAAGTTGTTTGCCGACACAACTGTTCTCAAAGGCAGGTGTAAGGCATTATACTTGCACATTTATCAAGAGTTGTGATTAATTGTACTATTAAAACTATTATTTTCTTAACTTATATTTTGGGACCTTGAAGAATGGTGTAAAAACTGGATTAAAATAAATTGTCCAGAAATCGCAATTACCCGTCGTTGTAAAGAGTCCTGTCTTCCTGAATCCTTTAATAATCTCTGACTCAGTTTATACCACTGCCATCCCAACCCATTCTAATACTATCCTTACCACGTATGCTGATGATGCATGTGCATTATCAATCAACACAAATCCAGTTATTCCATTCCTTACTCTTCAATCCCGTATCACTGACCTCGAAAATGGTGTCAAAACTAGAGGAATAAAATAAATTAAATATTCATGCGTTCACTGGGACGTTTCTTATGATCCACTGTCCAGTCCAATTTGTGAAAATTTATCTGGTCTTTTATCATCCTAAAACCCTACCAGATTTTCGAATCCAAATTCTTATTCTGTTTATTTATTCCACTTATTTCTAGCATGTGAGACTGGGTAGTGTTCAAAATTTCCAAATCTTTCTTTTCTTCTTTAATCGAAGTAGTCATGGAATTCTCTTTCTTGAAGTAGTCATATTTTTTCATCATATCTTTTATTTAATATATTTTTTAAATAGGAGTCATATTTTTTATACCGCAAGAGTGTCCATGACCTAGGTCGGGGGCGCATTTAGTCATCAATTATCCAACGATTTATTTACTCCCTACTATCAACTCATTTAAAATTTTATAGAATAAAATATGTGACTTCCACAGTGGAACCCTTTTCAGCTTTCCTAAAACTGCGTAACATCCCTTCCTGACAGGGTACAAGCGTGATAGAGACGGAGCGAGACCACATAGTGATGCAGAGGGAGCCAGATGGAGAGTGTACGTGGGGGCTCTGCACCCACCTCGTTTACCCTCTACGGTAAACCACAACACACTAATATTCTCTTCATCTCTTCCAAGGGTTGGTTTGTTGTGGTTTCGGATGTGCGGTTGGTACCCGCCTGTTATTTTGCACGAGATGAGGTACAATCTAACCATTGCTAGTTCAATATAGTTCACATGCAAACAAGTTTAATCAGTCTAAGAAAAATTAGAAATCTGTCAGAATCTAAGTACTAGATTTACGGAATTAACATCTTTATCTTTTTAACAATTCGATGATTCTCAACTGGAATAAAAGGCTTCTATTCCTCAAATTTCTTCCGTATATAACAGTATGACATTACAATGCTTAAACATAAAATTCATAAGAAGCTACAAAATAGTAAAATTTTAAGATACGCAATCATTTTTTTGGACAATGTTAATTTAGGAATGTTAAAATTTGAAAAAAAAAAACCTGTATCACTACAAACCATGAAGGGTCTAGGGTTCAGTACATGGTAGAAACTGTACCGTTGCTAAGACAACAGTAGTGAAGAGAGAAGATATTTATATGATTACGTCACCCGCTCGATTAAGGGTATCCTATATATTGAGGCTGGTTGAGCTTCCGAGGGATCTGTAAATCCTACAGTGTCCATATGGCTGCTATAGGATGAAATAATTTATCTGTCACAGCTGGATGCGAATCCAGGTTCTTCAACATAGCAATTCAACCGTACATTAAAATTATTATTTTATGTTAAATTTGCAACTGCGCATTTTCGCATCTAACAAATTTGATCTCAATGCTTTTTTTTCTCCTTTATTTGCAGGAATATGAAACTTTTAGCCAGATTAGTGGTTTCTATGCAGGAAAGAGAAAGAACAGGAGGATTTTACAGTCAAAATTAAATATTTTCTTATGACTTTTACCTTAATTTGAAAATTGTCTGGATTGTACCAATACTTCCTTAACTCCGTGATGAGACGAAAAAAACTAATAATTAATTAAACTTACATTTTTAATTAATTATTAGTTTTAAGGATGTTAAGGATATTTTAAAATTTCGTGTAAGCCTTGGCTATCTTTCAGGCAATGTTATAAATGGTGGAACATAAAATTAAAATAGGTCGTCAGATTTAGGTAATATAAAAAAATATAAGCTTCCTCTGACTACCAAAGTTTAGTCTCATTTATGTAGTCTGTTTTACTCTGATTTTAATAATTAAAATTAAATATTTTTTTCATTAAAATGAAAATTTTCGGGACTGTAGTACTCCCTATATTCAATTTTAAAGATTACAAAAAAATTATGCAGATACATGAGCATATTAATTGAAATAATTTGCCTAAAACTGAATAAGAGCCAGGCCAGGCTTGATTCACTCGGTTTTTAAAAATTAAGATTGAATTTTTTTGTTTACTTTAAATTGAAAATTGTCGGAATTGAAATTCCCACTTTACTCCCTATTACGATTTAAAAAGTCATCTAAGAATACATTAGGGTATTAGTTTTGAAATATATTATCTAAATCAGATGATCCATTTTTACATTTCCATCCTTTGAACGCCACGGCCCGACAGACGCAGCCTCGGTTGGCACAATATGCAGGGAGCAGGAGCTATTGTTGACTTGGAACAAACACAATATAAGACCGACAGTGTTGTCCTATCGACTTTGTGCCTATGTATCGATATCGATATCGATGGTGGGGTAATTAGGCGCGGAGCGTGTGGAGGCTTTGTTAGTTTTTATTGAACGGGAGTGACTCAGTATCAAAGAGTCGTTAGTCCCGACAGCTCGCCATTCTTCCTCCTCTTCCTCTCTTCTCCTCCTTCGTATTATATCCTCGTTAGGCCCGCCCCCGCCCGTCCTCCGGAGGCGTCAATGATTATATTCGTCCCGTCTTAATCCCGGCATTAGGGGATCTCCCGGGCAACCCTCTCCTCCCGATACAGTCCTGGCGGGTCTGTCAGCTCTGATTCTCTCGTTTATCAACTCAACCAACGGTATTTAATCTAGCTGCTGTGCTTGTACAGATCGTAATTTAAAGGGATTAGCTGCCTTTATTTGTATGAAAAATAAAGTACATCTCACGTGTTTAGGTATAAATTTATATATATATATGGTTTTTTTTTTTAAGGGTGGGTGAAATGGTCAGGGAGCACTGTCAATGATTACACTAATATAAGAAGAGGAGTGAATGTCAAAATAATTTCCCTTTTCGTCGTAAGGTGAAGTATTTTACGAGGATTCAACCTTCAATGTCAATCTTTATTTATTTTCTGACTTTCCCTTTCATCTCGAATTATAATTTCTTGAATAAACTGCTGTTTTAAAGAAATCCTACTACTTTTCCTATATCGCTCCTTCTAAAGAACAATCTCATATCTCAAAAAAGCTAATTTTTCTTTAGAGCTATTTCAAAGTTTCATGTGAGTTTAAAAAATGAAAATTAGGTTATTGGTAAAGTAAAGTATTCCTAAGCAATGACGGTATTAAAATGGTTTAATTAAGCATTAAAAATTTTTTAAAAGCTTGGAACTTTTTTATTTTAATTTTTGTGATTATTCTCATAAACTTCAAGATCAGATGATAAATATGTAAATATTATTTTAAAAAAAAAACATGTTGGAAATCAGATGTGTCCTTTATGAATTATAAAGCTCCAGCCTATACAATTGCTACTGAACGCTTAACTCGAAAATGCCAAATTTTGAGTTATGTCGTTGTTCTTTGGAAGGAGCGAGAGCGGAGTAGCTCAGCGATTTGAGTGCTGAGGATCTATCCTGAAGGTTGCCGGTTCAAATCTGACGGATAAAATATTTAACCTGCTAAGTAGCTACGGATGGACGCTCTGGAAACTAAAGATCCTCACTCAGCCGCTGTAAAATGGTTACCTTAAATTGGAGGAAAACCGGTTATCGTTATCTCGGAGTAATCTCCTCCCTTCACAATTGTTATCCTAAAAACATCAATGTCTCTAGCATGTATTGAACCCAGCACTCTGGGTTATCAAAAGTTGTAGCTGCATAGGTTTCTTTCCTTTATTTGAATGATCAGGCATTCATGGTTTGATTTAGAGGAGAGTGATCAAGAGGAATTTTGAATTCGTTATTAAACGTTTAATGAAGACTGCTAATGTACTCACAGAAAAGTAAATAAATCAGAGCAGTTAACATAGCTCGTTATAATGGACCGAGCCAGCACCCACCCAGTCAGCCTGGCACCCCACGAGTTCGCACCCTTCGCCTCATTGCCCTCCAAGTGCCTACCAAGTCAGCGGTTCTGGTGGCACTTGGAGGTTGGAGGATCACTTGTGGTTCTCCCGCGGCAGCTATCATCATCATCTACACCATCAGCTAAATTTATATCGAATCATCAACATCTTCAAGATTATAGTTAGGGCACCGACTAACACCAAATATACTAAATATCCGAAAAGCATCAATATAACCGTATATAATTGTACTCTTCCATTTAGACTTAACAACATTAATAATAGCAAACAATTAATTACATCTGGAATAGATTTTTAAAACATTAACGCGTATTGACGGTAGTATCTGGATTCCCTGCCGCTTCTATCAAAAGAATTCAAAACAGCTTTTATTCAGTTTGACAGTTTTTCATGTTAAAAGCTCCCTCCCCATTCAAGATCAAAGATTCCTTAAAATAACGTCGGATGATTAAATTGCCCAAGTGACTCGGGCTTTGTGTTTAAGTATAAACACTGGTATCCTAATATTGGATTATGAATAGAAGACAATTAATAGAATATTCTGGGACCAAAGGAAAGTGGCTTGTCTGCAAATATTGTAGTTATTGAATATTTTTACCTTCAGTTTTTTACCCTTCTACGTTGCCTAAAATACTAAATTGAATACACGATTGAACAATGACATAACTTACTTTCATAAATTTTGAGGGATCTCACTTTAAGAATTATGGCTTATATTATACTAGCTGTCCCTGCAGACTTTGTTCTGCCCAATTTCCCTAAAACAAAGGGCTTCCAAATTTTCTCCAACCATTACAGTGGCAGCTTAATCGATCGTTGGTGCATTGAAACATCTCGCATGTTCTCCTATTGGAGGTTTATCAGCTCTGATTACAATTTTATGATTACCGGATGGGATATGATCCAGTGCAGTTTTAAACAATGTAATCAATTTATTGTGTTGATGAAACAAAAATTTTGTAATTGTTCTACAATAGACCTGCTCACTGAACTGTTATTATCAATTTCTTCTATTGTATTGCCCATGAAATAAATTGGCAGGAATTTATAGTGGCCATCTGTTCCGGCAACAGCGAACCTGCTTTATGATATATTTGGCATTGTATCTGTAAATTAAACAGAAAAGTTTTATTTTAACACAACAACTTAAAAAGGAATAAACAAAGTAAGTCTTGTTACCTTAAAAGTTGGCATGAAATTGTCGCAAAGTATATTTGTTGACCCAAAAGAAGTCATTTGGAAGCAGTTGTTATGTTTTTGTATGTTTGTAAGGAAATGTATGGAATCCCTTCCAGATTCTGAAACTAATGAGTACAATGGCTTTGGTGGCGGAACCAATGGCGCACTTTGCCATTTGCGCAACTCAATCCATTTCCTTCATTTATGTATTTCAATGCCTTGCGATGTGGGCAAACTGAGTTCGTAGATCCAATAGCAACGCATTGGTAGGAATTGTAGTAAATTGAAACATTGTAACTGAAAGCCGCTCGTGAAAAACTAAGAGCAGTTTGAAAACGACGCGTTGCACGTGATTGTAATATCCTAATCCTTTAAATTTCATTTCGCTCTTCACTTTGATGTGCAGTCCGATTAGATTGAAAATTAGCTTGATTTGTTTTTGAGTTCTTCGACAAAAATGGCTGGGCCCGCGATATAGGCGGCATGGGTCTAAATGTAAACACACTCAACAAATAAACACACAATTGTTTTTCAAGAGAAGCGAAAATTTAATAACAATCAAGAAAATGCTACGCACCGAGGAAGCAATGACCATTCGTACGTCAGTTATATATATTTTTTCAATTTGCTTTAAAAGAACGTAGAGAAAGGAATCTAAGTCCACGCAGCCTCTTCCCATCTCAAAAACTGCACCAACGCTTACTTCCTTATCACTTATATATTATTATATCATTTATTATATTATATACTTACGATTACTGATCTTCATTAAGTAAAATAACACCATTTTTTACACAATAAAAATCACTATAAACAAAATTTGAAAAATTAAAATAAGAGCGAAAAACAAATTTGAGGAAACTTGTTATATTATTTTAATAAAATGACATGCAAACCCTAATAAACTTTTACCAACAACTAACGTGCCTTTGTTTTCCTTTGATTGACGTCCAATGTTTGACAGCTGCGAACAGAGTGGTTTGTACGGGAAAAGAAAAGTGTTGTTTTTATTATTATTACTTTACGAAGTTGGTATAACATCCATATTTTACAACAAAGGTTGTTCTAGTTTAAAAAATGTGTTTCGGATGGACTCCTCGTACGGACCATTTTGACTATATTTTGTAGTAATCGTAACTATTATGTTTATATAGTTTTTATTATTTCCTTATAAATAATAAGCAATAATTTGGATCATTTAAAGTATAGTACATGACGTTGTACAAACAGATTTTAATTTAATTAAGTATAACTTTTAGAAACTTTGATCTATAGTTTAACATTATTGGTGTCCAAGAAAGTCATATGTTGTCCATACCAGATATTGATTATTTAATTTTAACTATTACTATTATGTATAAATAATATTTTAAGTTGTTAACCTATTTTAGTAATGTGGGGTTTCTGGCAGGATTTCAATAATGATTGTTAAATCTGACCAAATTCTCTTTTACTGTACTGATTTTTTAAAATATGTAATGTTTTGTTTAATAATTAATGTTAATTAAAATCGAATGGGGATTCATGGCATTACTCCCTTCTCGTTGAGAAATTCAAATCATTGCTCAATGCGGTATTCTAGAGGAGAGACAGACAGATTTTCCCGGATAGTCCTCGACGGTCTCGATAACAAAGGAAGTCATGTGCCGTCGAAGCCGGAGGATCTTCCGCTATCCGTCACCGCGGCGGAGCACACCTGTTCCCATTGTCTTGGTCCTCTTTGTCGGGGCAGTTCTTGTCTTATCTCCTTCGTCGGCGTCTTCTGGGAGGCCGTCCTCTGATCTCTAGGCACCTGCTATGTCGGAAGTTTTATATCCATGAATGATCGAAGAAATACAGCGTGTAGAGATCAAAGGAATAGAAAACAAAAAGCTTCGATCGACTTTTATTATAACCTTTTTCCTTATCGTTTAGTTTTATTAGATATATGTATATGTTATTCTTCATCAGCACTCCCAGCAACGACATCGACCATCACATACCAACCGATCTGCAGGCTATGGGATTATAAGAGTGCAGCATAAGGCAGGGTAGATTGGATTTGTATTAGGACGAGAAGGGAACATAAAGAGGCGGGGGGGCAGCGGACGGGAAGGTAATCACAGGGTGGTCGAGTGTGCCCCGGGGCAGTGCCTGGGGGGTGTCCCCGTCTGCGGGCAGGCCAGCTCAGCTGTCTGGCGTGAACCCAGTCAGGATCATAATAGAATTACATTTATTAACTTATTGTTAAATAATATTAAAAAGTTCCTATACTTTTTCTGTAAAATACGATAAACAAATCCCAAATTAGAACGCTTGGAAGAAATCCAAGTATCTGCAGTTTAATATTATCAGGTTGTAGTGTTGTTATAATATAATTGTTCGTTTAATGTCATATACATTATATAAGTATTGGTTAATGCATTGGTGCAGGCTTTTGTCCTGATCGCTCATGCATAGAACAAATATTTACAATAAGAAATGCATTTCCGATTTGAATTTTATAGGCACATTACAAGACTTTTCCTACTAAGACTCACCAATAGAAATGGACACTATGTACAAAAAGTCAGGTCAAGGCCATGGATTAGCCAAGTAAAGTTAGATTTACAAAAAACGAAAATAGATCCAACTGATGTTACAGACGAATAATGTTTGGAGACAAGGCCGAAAAGTGGATAGAAATTCTAAAGGAAGCATTAATGAAACAAGGAACAAAATAGAGGAAAGAAAGAGAATACATGGAGAAAAGATGAAGGAATTAAGGAAAAAAGGACATAAAAGTACTTTTCGTGATGCTCCCGGATCCATTCACAATGAATAAATAATAATAATATATGTAACATCCATTTATAATACATATAAATATTTTTATGTATTATATATGTAACTCGTATATAAATATACAGCTTTATAAGAATTCTTTCCGATCTTGAGGTTAAAGTTCCTTTTGGTGACATTTCGAGACTCTGTTGCTATCATTATCACTCAAAATTGATTAAGAAATATTATAACACACCAATCAATCAAAATAGCGATTGTATGTTGTTATGCATTACGTGAGTTTTATCAAGTTTAGTGATTGGCGAATTGGGTGTATATACTACGATTATATTAAACATTTGTCAGTGACCTTGTAATATTTCATTTTATAGTTGTAAACGGACCATAACGGAGACACGAATCTTCATAATCCCAAGTCTATTTATCCTAGCATTTATTCAGAAATATTTTATTTTATCCGTGAAATTCACGCCTCACTATTCCTTGAATCTCCGGGTAAAAACAGGTAGAACAAGCTCTATTCACCCCTGGGTACCAGTCAGTGTTGTTTCAACAATGAAATGTGCTTCATAGTATAAATAATGGAAATGTCATTAGACATTTCCCAAACGGGAGCGACCGAAAGCTGTGTGACATAGGCAAAATACAGTTGAAAAAATATGTGTTGATGTAATTGTCCTGTCAACATTATTAGCTTTGACTCAGATTTAAGAAAAAAATAGCTATATCTAGAAACCTATTTATTACTAGAACTTCAGAGTTAAAAGAAATGTTAAGTACGAGAAAGTATGCAACACTAAATAATACTTTTTAAAACGTCCAGAGCGGAGTGGCTCTTGATAGAGCGCTGAGTTACCTAGCCGAAGGTCCCGGGTTAAAATCCGGCTACGGCTTATAAGTTATTTAACCTGCTAACTGTTCATCGGCTAAAACTGAGCATGTGGTAAAATAGCAGGGAACGAGAGATTTTGGGGATATTGATTTAGGAGGGAATAAGTTTGAACATGTCGAGAAGTTTAAGTACTTAGGGTCTCTATTGTAATTAGAAAAACCGAAATTCAAGAGGAAATCCTCGTTATTTATTATTAGGTCTCGACATTAATAAGCTCACGTCTTTAGTACCAAAATTTAAAAATTAGAATTTATAAAACCATTATCCTTCCAACTCTTCTTTACTTATGTGAAACGTTACACGCTAAAGGATAAACAATGACGGTGTTCGAAGGAAGGTTTTTTAAAATAAGGTGTTACGTAAAATATTCGATCCCGAAAAGGATGAGACCACTTGAGAATTTAGGAGATTTCTCAACAAGGATTACAACTTTACTGGAAATTAGTTTCGGTTTTCAGCTAAATTAAATTTCGTTTAATTATATGAATAAAACAGTAAAAAATACAAGTTTTGCGATTCGATGTATATGTGTAAGTTGATTAGGAAAAAAAAAAGTGAACAAATAAGCTGATTATAATATTGGATGGGGCTCCTCAGACGTAGCGTTTTAACGAAGCATTGGAGCGTGGCAAACATGGCTAAGTAGCCCGCTCGCAGGACCTTCTGGTACCAATCGGAACCACTCGGTTGACACTAAAGGAGATTTGAATGATAATAAGCTGGTCGTGAGATCGCCATATGGCGCCGAGACCCCGAGGTGAGGTAACGAAGTGGGCCAAGCACTTGAAAAAAAAAGCCGTAGCGATGTCCAACACGTCGGCTACGAGCCCCTCCACATTTCACAAATATTTATGACTGGCAGTATACAATGTCCTGGCACTCCTAGTGTTTTATACGGGCCTTAGTAATATTAGCGGTCGGCATAACTCGGCTCATCCCAGGATCTGTCACTGCGAATGACAACCTGAGGTAGGGCGAAGGGTGGTTCTCCAGTCTATATATTGTATCTGTATTATACATACATTATTAGGAATTTAATATATAATAGATATAACCGTTATCAGAGGAAGCAATTACCATATTTTTTTATGATAAACCAATAAAATATGAGTCCAAAAAAATGCTTTAACAGGAAACCAAACTAAAAATTAGAAAATAATTTTCAATAAGCTTAAAATAAAAATAGTGTGCAGGTGGTTGTTATAATTGTATTTTAATTACTCTTGAAATTATTTTATTGACCGATATTGATGAAAGTAAGTTAATTACCGAAATACCATGAATATTTTTGTTCATCACTCTATACTTATTTATAACTTATTGAAAATTATTTACTACTTTTTAGATTCTTAAACTATTATTTATAATCTTCCAAGGTGGTTTTCTTGGTCAGGATACTGAGATAAACTTATTAAATTATTGTATTGGTATTGGTCCTTGAGAAGTGTACAAAGGGGCTGAAAATGGATCCCAAAGATTTCTTTGCATACGAGTACAGGTTAAAATAGGGAATATACAAGAACATAATAACAATTTGTTTTCAAATCAGGAGACGAAGCGGTTAGTGGTCAAAACAAAAATTAAAAAATCTACAACTATTCATAAGTAATTAATTAATAATGGAGAAAAATATATGATCGTTATTGAATGAGATATATTCTGTTAGAAAAAATAAATACATAATTTTGTTTTAAGTAGTTTTTTTATATCATAAGAAAAAAAATTCATCATCGGTACTTAAACTCATACTACCGATGATTAAGATACTATTAAACTATCTTAAACTCATTGTTTCAAAACCCAAACTAATCATAAGAGTTATCTACTTTTTTTTTCCTTAGTTAAGTTACCCTTTGAAAGGACTGTTTATTTATTGGCACATTCCACACATCAGTTTACCAGAGTGGCCTTTTATCCATTTTATTTTTACAGAAAAATTTAGAAGGCTAAGTGTGCATAAGTTCATTCTGATATTTTCTGTAAGCTCGTCATGTATGTCTCTGTTGAGAACTGGTTGTATATCAGGATCATGTTATCTGTGTGTATGACTATGCCTGTATGTATGTCGGTTTGAAGGTCAAAAAGAAATTCTGTCTCTTTTACGACTGCGTACTTCTCAGCTTGGTTATTGGAACATTTGGAGCCTAGTTTGTACTGGGTACTTCGCATCTTCCTATTCGTGTCCCAAAGTAGCCAAGCACGGCCTACATTATTGCCTTCTTTACTTCCGTCTGTGTATGTGTTAGTGATATCTGTTTCCGGTCCATGTCCTTTCAAGTGCGTGTAAAGTTTGGCAAACCTCGATGGATGTAACCAATCTAAAGGTTAAGATTCCCGTTCTATCATGCTATTGTCGATTTCTTTTAAGTTTTCGTTACTCAGTTTAATCAATGAAAGTTGTACAATTTGATTAGCACAAATCATGCGAAGATACAGGTTTGACAATCCTGATCCCATTAATTCTTTGTAGTCTTTGAAGTTTCTGATGATGGCAATTTTTCTCAATTGCTTTATGCCATATCGGAACCGCGTATAGCCTCGTAAATAGTCTTCAAACATTCGGCCCGGTGCCCCCAGGTTGTCCTTGCGGGAATATTTATAGAGAACTGTCTGTCCTGACCTATACCCTTTCCATGTGTTTTGACCAACTTAGGTTTCTATCGAACACAACGCCTAAAAACGTCAATGTTTGAGTATTCTCTATTTGCTCATTGCCAATAATGATGTTTAAATCCGGTATACATCGTTTCCTACTCAAAATGATGTATTCACTTTTTTTTTATGTTAAGTTTTTTTTTCAATCATCTATTTTGATTAATGTTAAGTTTGCTATAAGTTGTAAAATTTGAAAACATTTTCCTCTGATTAAAATTAGCTTAACATCGGCGTAATTAGATCCAAACAATGGGCAATATCCTTGTGGTCTATGAATAGTGATAGAGTTTTTAAGCAGGAGATGATATTCGTTTTAATAATTAGCCGTCTATTTTCCAGGTATTTTTTTAATCAATAAATATAAATCCTTTGGACAACTATATTATTTGAGGTTATTTAATATATCAGGACACCAAGCATTGTCAAAAGGTCCTTTAATCTAAAGACTGATGACTAGGAGTTGATCATTTTTGTTTAAACCATCGCTGATAATCGTTGTCAGGGAATCCAGTACGTTTAATGTACCAGTCCTCGGCATAAATGCAGATCGGTTAGTGTTTAAAATTTCTTTTTTAACAATAAAATTAATCAGTCTGTATTTAACGATTTTCTCGATAATTTTGCTCATTATCGGAAGCGTACTAATTGGTCTAAGCTGGAGCATATTTATACTTGGAGGGATTCGGTACTAATAGGCCAAATTTCCAGTTGCCTGGAAATTCGATTCTTCTGAACAGCAGTTTGTACCAATGTAATTTTTCCAATATGGTTTCTAAGATTCCACATTGGATTGCCTAATTAATTTCTGACAAAGATGACGACTTTCCAAATAACTGTATCTAGCTTTATTTCTAAGTTCTTGGTTATTTTTAATTTTCTGATATAGTTCCCTGAGCTTGTTCGTTCTTTTACGAATAATACACATCTTTTTAGTGCGAATAACTGAAAACTCAGATCTTTATTAGAAATTAATTATAATATTCACAGTCAAGATCTATTTGTTTAATCGCCCAAATCATCTGTATTTTTTAACTCAAAAGGTTGTACACATTGTGATTTTTTTTTCTACACTCCTATTTATGTTTTCAATTACAGCATTTTTCTTTATTATTATTTTTCAATGAAAGGATGTCAACTGCTCAAAAGTCAATTTCTAATTTATTATCTGGGATCGGAGTGGCTCAGTGGTAGAGCACTGAGTTGCCATGCCGGAAATCCTGGTTCAAATCCCCCTTCGGGCAAGACTTTTATTTAGTCTTTTTGCGGCCGGAGATGGAACATATAAGGATCTAGGACACTCCTGGGACTCACATAGGGGTACTCAAAATAAGGGGGGAAATCTGGCGATTGAGCGTGACCTAGGTCGTCACCTCCTTGCAGAACCATTGACCATGAAACATTACAGTCTCTACCATGTATTGAACCCCAGACCCGTTCACGGTTTGTAGCGGTACGGGTTATTAATTCATTATCTAAAAAGTGCATTTATTATTATTCGTAAAACCAAATCATTGGATAACTACGGTCACAGTCATTTTCAAATCACATTTTACATACAATCGATATAGAACATCGATATACACTTCGACTTTTAACAAAAATACTCCAGAACGGCAACGAACCCCAGAAGACCTCCCCCGCAGCGCTCTAAGATCTGCATCGGAATTGCTCGGATAAGACCCAGGAGAACGAACCAGCCTCCCCTCCCTTCCTCAGGTAGCAAATATTAAAAACCTTCTGCCCCGGCGAGATTAAAAATTCTATTTAAATGCAAACTGTTGAATTTCTAAACTGCCTCAAGGATATGTCCCTGATAAAGGGGCCGTCTCTATCTCCTTTTCTGCTGGAGTGTAGGTTGCTCTCAGTAGGGAACGAACTGCGGGCTGTTAGGCTAGAGTTTACAAATAGTTCTACGACGTAGATAGCTTTACATCTCCTTAATAACAGGTATATTATTATAAATAAGTGAGCATTACGTTTAAGTCTCAAGGGGGACTGTAGCGTTTCTAAAACGATTCTAAGAAAAGCGGTCATTCAGAAAGGCGATTTATCTTAGATCACGCTCAACCGTCAGGCTTTCCTCTCAATTAAATAAATTATCTGCTACAGCCCTCTTTGATCCCGGGACATTTGACAAAGGAACTCAGCGCCCTACCACTGAGCAACCCCTCTCCTCACTTATTTCAAAACAGCAAAGTAATATATTATAATAATAAATACATGGCAGCAGTGAAGTGTTTTAAAAAATGGTAGCTACTTGTGAATATATCTGCAGCGCAATGAATGAGTTATTTAGTCCAATATTGTCCAGAGTGTGATAATTGTATTCAGGGAATCGGAATCATGCCATTTTCGATTTTTTTTGGCTTGAAATGGAGTGACATAAAAACAATAACCCCTTATTCACAACGAAAAAATCGCACACTTGGGCACAACAAACTCATTTTGTAGAAAATTCTTTACGGAAGCAGTATATTATATAGCAGTATATACATACATAAATATAAATATATTTTATTTATTGTTCTTTTTGATTATTTAAATATTTTTAAATATATATATATATTTTTTTTAAGAGAAAAGATTATGTCTTGGCCGGGATTCGAACCCGGGTCGCCCGCGTCTCTAGCACGGTGATCTAACCAGTGAGCTGCCAAAGAAATTATAAATCTATAAATCTAAATCTATATTTTTCTAACATTAAGATATTTTACTAATCCCATATAAATGGCAGAACAATAAAAAAAAACTTTATAAATTAACTGCGATTAGATGGGTCATTACGATCACCATAAATGCCCAACGAATATTTAAAGCAAATTTACTAAAGGTCTGATTTTACTTTTATGACATAAATATGAGAACAATAAAGCCTTGTAATTATATCTGCAGCCTCAGTAAGTGTTCGAGTCGAATTTTGTCTAGAGTGAGTTAATTCTCTTGAGGGAAGAGGAATCTTGTCATTCTTATAGTTTTGAGAGTTTTTATATTAGCAATAACTCCATTTCGAGACAGATTTAGGCCCTTATTCACTTCGAAAATAGCAATATTACGCTAGGTACAAGAAATTCATTTTGAAGAAAATGGAACTTAACCATTTATTAACAGGGGCTGTAGGTGAATCTTTATATTTATTGTTTTATTTTTTTTAATTTTGACTGTTCCTAAATTTTTGCGGGACCTTAATTCAGTCTATAAATATAGAACTATACTTTTGTGACGTTACGACAATTTATTATTCTCATAGCAATGACAAAACAATAAAAAACAGATCTTTAGTAAGTGTACTGTAAATAGTTCCAGTTAAGATACCTACCACAAATGTTCAATAACAATTTACAGTGCATTTACTAAAGAATTTACTGATCCAGACCTCTATATATAAGCAATGTAGAGATCTGTAATCACAAATCCCAATACATTCCATCGCGCCTATCCATTTTTTACAAGAACATAGCCCCGAGATCCTTTTAGAGGTCGGTGGAAGAACAGGTCCTTGCGACGGACAATAAAAGAGCGCGGTGGCCCTCAAAGCCAATCAGCATAAAGGACAGCGGGAGAAGGACAGACAAACCGCCTGATGAGGTGTGGAGGCAGTCCCTCAGGACCCTTTTGTCTCCTCCTTCAGGATACATGCTTCAATCATAGCCTCCTCTTTGTCTTTTTACTCCGCATCTCTTCCATTCAGCACCTTTTCACACAGCTCCACACCGCTCCATTCACAGTCTCTGACTCGGCTGACTTTCTCTCTGGTCACGTCGTCGTTGGATTGCCGCGAGGATGTAGTTTCAGTCTCATTCCGTCTGTTAGTCATATAGGCGCGCTTCCATTCTGCCGGAACTTGCTGGTTTAATTACTCTGTTTTGCGTTTGGTTGGCGCTCAATAAGTTTTTTTTTTTATTGTTTATTATCAAATTTTATATCTGGAATTAGAAAAAACAGTGCATAGCATACTTTTGAGCTCCAACAAGGATCGCAGAAACCTAATTTAGAGCCACTCCTCATAATAATATAAATGTTTGTTAGTTGTTATGCTGCTAAACGGACGATACTACAGTGGAAAAACTAAATTTTTCATATACAGGATTAATTAGAATATGCATTTTTAACGTGAACTTGACATCGTACTGACATCGCCCCATTTAAAGTCCCTTCCGAAGGACGACATAAGCATGGATTTTTTAATCCCTTTAAAAAATCATAGGGACCACGTGCCGGGCTACAAACCCGCGATCATATAACATCAATGTTAGCTCTAGACGTCTACTGATAAGCTCAAAACCAGGTTTAACAATTGATGATTTTTTGAAGTAAAATTTCCCAAACGTTAGCAATTGATATCAAGCATAATTCGTACTGTCAAATATGAAAAAAGGCAAGCTGATGTATGAAAACAGGAACAATAAAAAACTCGGTAGAAAACCGAATAAATAACCAGAAAGAATAATTTTAAAAAAACCTACACCTCACCAACACATGAAGAGTCTAGAAACATGTACTTGATAAGAAGCATACTGTTTGTGTGCCAACGAATTAGCAAACACGTTTTCCGCCCAATTATGAGTTTCCATTTCGTAGAGGCTGAATGAACTCAATATAAGAATAAAGAAACATCTTTCACAGACTACCTTTTGACAAAGCCCTTGGTCCAAAGGTTAAGTAAATTTTATTATTTAAAAAAATTTGGTTAGGCTTATTATTTCGTAAATACCAGTTAGTTTTGGTCCAAGCCCTGCTATCGATTTAACTATATCACTAATACAAATAAATAACCAATACTATTAAGTAAGGAAAATATGTGTTAATTTCAAGTTTGAGTTAATTTTAAAAAATACATTCATACTTTCGTATAACATTTAAGCTGAGCTTAGAGATAAAAAACTAACTGGTATTTATCGAATAATAAGCCTAACCAATTTTTTTTAAATAGTAAAATTTACTTAACCTTTTCATCTTTTTGAACCTCAGTGATAAAGTCATTATACTCCTCAAAAATATTATTAAAAAATTTGTAAATTGAATCAATTTAAATAAATCAATAAATTATTCTTTTAATTGAGTAAATATTATAAATACATCTTAAATATGTTCGTATCTTACTAATAAATAAAATTTTTAGGTAAGGAAAATGATATATGTATGCAATTAGTTTTTAGCAAATGCGTCATATGGGTATTCGTGTCTTTGTAGAATATTCACGATTAATCTAGGGGGAAAAAAACCTTATGAATCTCATAGTTATAGATGTCTTACTTCTATAATTTGTATAAATAATTACACATAGATATTTAATAGAAGTACATATGATAAATTTATTTAAATTTACTTCTCTTATCGGCGAAAGTGGTTTGATAGATTGGTGATTATTATATAAGAATGGTTGAGCAGCTGTCGGATCACACCTTCCCCGGCTTACAGGACCGGCAACCCTGGTTCTTAAAACCCTAATCGCGTTGGGACCATGGTCGACAAAGGCACGAACCTAAGAGGATAACAGGTCCCGATAAAGAACTATCGGCTATCGCCTGGTGGAGTGTTAATTGACCCATAACAGTGTGAAATAAAAGAGCGATAGGATTAGGATAAGGAGAGAGCTGGCTCATTAGCCCGGGCCTATCTCCTCCGATCTACACTAGCGCCCCTGGGGCCAAGGGGGGCGAATTTAAAATGGGCGGGCCCCTAGGGGGTGCCCCCCAAGTCAAATTTCATTTTCCGCTGGAGCCATCTGCGCTGATTGGCCCTGATGAAGCCTTTGAAGTGCGGTCCGACCCGGAGGTGTCACAGGCATCACACACTCCGACACCTCGCCTCCTCTGGGGACCATCTTTTTATCTTCCCCAGTAACAACATCCTGTCACCGCACCGGGAGACTTAATGGGATTCGGAGTGAGTTCGTTTGTGTGCTAATCGATAATAACTTTTGAATATAATCGATATTAAACTCGTTTTTAATCAACCCTATTGTGGTCGGACATTAGTTTGATCAGTCATGCAATATGTATTGTACTGAAATATAAATTTACTTAGGCTATTTCACTGTATCAATATTCTTGAAAAAATACGTAATCACTAATGAGTATATTTTAACATAAATAATCAAAAATTATCTCCACCACACTCTTCTAAATAAACTCCGATTTCGCTAAATTTATAGTATGTAAAATAAATATATACGATGTTTCTTTAATTGCATTTTTACCCCATTTTATTTCTGAATTTTATTGGCTATAAAGATTCAGATAGTCACATAGAAATATGCCACAATGCATAAAGAACTAGTATTATCATAGAATAAAATATATTGGTAAGTTATTTATTATAGCGGTTATATCCTTAAAAAGACTAAATTTGATTTAATGTTTCTATATACGAGTAGATTTCAAATAAAAATGTCCGTTATACCGCATTTCTATCTTCTGATTTATTCTTTAATATTTTTCGTTTCATCTCTATTCCTCTATTTGATTTTGACTCCATCTTCACTTCTTGTGTTGAGGGTGTAATACAGGTTAGTGCAAAAGGCCCTATTTTCTTCTCCCTTTACGCCTACAGATATTCCTGAACTTTATTTTTTTACCACCACTCTTAGCTTCTTATCACAGAAAGCCAAATAGCCACTATCGCTCTCAAAATGTTTTTATTTAACTTGTAAAATAAATTGTGTCTATCCACAAATATCCCAGGTATCTCATAGCCACCTGCCGGACTGCAAACCCGCGATATGCATTGTATGCTGTAACCAGTTGTTTTTTTTTCGCCTATCCATTCCGTCCGGTCCTGCCACCTACCGGTGTAGACCAAAGGGATGTGAGCTCATTTTGTAGTGATCTATCGTTAGGTGTGGAAGTATACCAAACCTCGATTTATTGTTTTATTTGGGCAAAATATAGCCAATATCTGTTATTAATATTTTTTTTTGCGTCTCAGCGCACATCCTACAGTAATTAGCCAATAGCACTGTTAATCAATTATTTCGTAATTGTTTTTAGTTGGTGTTACGGTGTAATTTTTTGTTTCTTTCTTTTATGAAACATTACAACGTAGTTTCTTTTGTCTTTTTTTTGTATTGTCTTCATTAAGGCCTTGGGCCCTAAGTCCTACAAACCTAGCCAAAATGTTGTCCCAATAACCATTACATCAGAGGCCACCGCAATTATAATCTAATATCAGTTGTTCTCTTTATTTTTGTAAAGAGTTCACTGTCTTGGATGTCTACTTGATGATAATCTGCATCTTTTTAGATTTTAAACAATTAATTTATATTAAATATGCATAATTGACCACAATTTCGTATTTTGGCTATCTTGTTGAATTGAGCCTATAAATAAATAGATATAGAAGCGCTAGACTACTCCTCTATTGTTCCCGGCCCCTTCCCATTGTGGGATGATTTATCCCGGAGCTGTCACATTAGCCACTAACTGATATCAATAGGTTCCTCCATCCCATCGCAGGAATTAGCGACGCCCTGCGATATTTCATATCCTCTTAGGTTTCGCGGTGAGGGGGGCGGGGGGAGCAGCCTTTAATAAAGTTCTCGAGGATTTGTCTCTAGTTCTTAATGGGAATAGTTCCGGGGCTTGGGCGATGAGTCGGATTTTTGGAGCAGCGAAGAGGAATGTCCTCCAGCTACCCCTTTCAGGTCTCCTAATTGTGCAGGACTCTGGTTCTATTGTCCGATCGCGCAGCTCCCTTTATTGCTCCTCGTTATTGCTCAGAGCCTATTATCGCATAGTCATTTCTTTGTCCTAGTATCTGGGATAATCCTGGAAGATGAAATCGCATATGTTCAAGCTTTAATAATAGTTTAAAACAATCAAAATGAAGTACTTACCCAGAAATCGCACGCTATGTCAATTACGCTCTGATAAATTAATTGTTCTTTAACATGGACAGCAACTAACCAATTAAATATGTAAAAATAATGTATCGGGTCGTTTCATATGAAATGTTATTTGTTAAAAAAACTTTATGACGCCCATTTTTATGATTTTTCCCAACGTGTTATCCAATTTACCCTTAGTAATTCCATCATTATATTATCATCAAAATGAGAGGTTTTATAAAAGATCGTTACAATCAGTGAATATAAACATAGTAAACAATAGATGTCCACTAAATTCCACTTTAAGTTTTACAATTAATAAGAACCTACAATTCATATGAAACGACCACTACAGTTCAGGTGTTCGTATGTACGGGTACTTTCAACTTACTACTGTAATGAAAAAGATCTATCACTTAATTTGTAAAGGAATAGTGCAGTCTGTTTTGAAAAAAAAGGTCTGTCACATAATTCTGGCGTATTCAATGAAAAATTAGAAGAACTGGAGATAAATTTTGGCGTTTTTAATGCATGAACAAAATCATTACTATGGATTGAGAAATAATCAAATGAAATAATGTAACTTTGAATATCTATTCGAATCTTTTAAAGCGTTAGTTAGAATCTTATCTCTCCAATGTTCATGTGGTATTACATATTATTTTTTTATCTATAGAGCAATAAACCAGAATTCTTGGTATCATTTCATCAATGATTCTAATGCTATACTCGTATACATATTCTTTGACCCGTAGAATAATGTACAAAACCTTTTGCACTTTGAGAATACATTTAAAACAATTTTAGCCGTATTCTTTTAAGTTGTTCAGAGAATGTGTAGTTTGTATATGGAAGCTGAGATAAATAAATTTCTGTTGAATATGGACAGCATTCAGCATTGAGGAGACAATTAATAAAATATGTAAAAATTATTGTTGCAACAGCTTTTCTTCAGAATTTTAGTATAATGCTTTAATTCAGTCGCCTATAACAGAAAGTCGAAGTGAAAGAAAAGTTAAACATAGAAAATGACTTTTCTACTTCATGGAATTAAACTTAATACTTAATATTCATTTTTCAAGGGATTTGTGCTATATAAGAGGGTAAAAATGGTTCATTTTCTAAAATCAAAATTTTGAGACAAAAAAGACCTTTACCATTATATCCCACGAAGGGATCAGTGTAGCTAAAGATTACTATCCTCTAGCTGTTGCAGAGGTATTTGGCCCCGATCACGCTCAACCATTAGTTTTCCGTCAATTAAGGGCGCCCATGTTTTAGAGGCTGGTTGGGTTCCTGGAATGTCACCATATCCCAAGGTTTTTAAGAGAATAAATAACATTTCTGCTACAGCAGGTTACAAACCAGAACTTATATCTCAGTAACTCGACGCTTTACACACTGAGTTACTCTTCTCCCTGGTAAAAGTTACTATGAAATAATATTTAACTGCTGTATTAAACTGCTGTATCTTGACTTTAAACGTTCCGAACTTTAGCAACTTTTTTAAAAAGACATCGTGCTATTGGTATTAATTCAAAACCCTATTATAATAATTTAATCACGAGTTTTCCAACAGAAAATGGAAATTGGACTATATTTAAGAATCCAACTTGGCATGATTTACAATAGGTTCACACTGCACATATTGTATGGTAATGATGTAGTCATAATGAGGAGAACTAAAACAAGATTGGCCGGAACTGTAGAAATCTAGAGAGCAGCAAAATACTAGGAACTTATTAACCAAACCTTTAGGAACAGAATAAACATTGAAAAGAGAAAATACGTGAATACCTCTAAGCAGACCGGGGAGAGAAGAGATATGTTGTGTCTTGGGTGAAAACATAAACCACAGATGTGGTACAAGTATCTGTGAGAAGTAGCGATCGAAAGCAACGATTTTGAAGTTGAAATTAAGGGCAGAATGGTAGCAGGAATAGATGTTTCTATGTCCAGTAAAAAGCCCTCCGATACAGAAGTCTTTCCAGGTAGGCTTGTGCTGAATAAAACAATAACTAGGCTTGTAGTAACCCATCCCAGTGCCACGTGGACTATGGCCAACGGTATTGAAGAGCTCTTCTGGTATTGGAAAGTGGAGTTCTGAGAAATATTTTTGACCTGAACACAAATGAAGGATCAGAAGCAATGCCGAATTAATGGAACCAATAGGAGCATGATATTGTTTGTGCTAATAAGAAGAGTTTGCTAAGATGGTTATGGCACGTAGAAAGAATGAAGCCTGGTAAGCTGATAATATACTGAATGGTGCTCCAGGTGGAAAACGGAAAAGGGGTGTCGTTGGAGCAATGGGAGTATTGGAGGAATGGGCGTAGAACCCAATAGTGAGTGAATGAGTTAAGAATATCGAAAACGTCGCAGATGGTTAAGAATAGATGAATCTAATGAAGACATCTTTTCATATGTTCCAAATACATAAAGATATGTTTACCATCCATGTAGTAGACGCGTACCAAGAGAGCACATCAGGTAACAATAGGTAAACCCCAGGAAGGACCCTAGACACACCTGACAACACCCATCCTACTATAACTACTGACTAAGGATGTAGTAATTAGAAAGGGCAGTGACCACAGGCTCGGGCGCCACCCCCAGTGAAATTTTAATCTGGGCCTAGAGTGGCGATATAATTGATAGGCCGCCCCCAGGGACCGGGGGGCACCCTCCCCATCCTCCATCCGGTAATCAGCTTTATATATCCCACCTCGCCTCTTAGGGTTAGCGCCTTTGTCAACGGGCCTTCATCCCCCAGTGTTATATTTCACTCTCAAACTCGCTTGTAAACTTTAAACAAATACGTATCTTCTTCCGTTGTACCTCTGATCATTTTCATGATCGGATAAAATTATAATGATTTATAATTAATAATAGAGAAAATACATTTTATATATCGATGTTTCATTTTTTTTTTCTTTCAAAGTTATCTTTTGAATGTACCGTTTATTTAGAATGCGCCTATTCTATACAACTGAATCTTATGTGTCCTTTTTAATTACTTATTTTCATAAAGAAATCATAACAAGTGTATGCAAAAATCTTTATTACATACTTTCTATTACAGTAAGAGTTTAAAAAGTCTTTGTCTAGTGTAGTGGTTCCCAACCAGACTTCATAAGACACGCAGAGTAGATAAAAACATTTAAAAATAACATCAAGTGAAGAGAACTTTTTAGTTGAGCTATCGTATTACCAAACTATGAAATCAATGTTTATAAAAACACAGTCAGTTCCGTTCTGTGTTATTGTTTTTTTTCGCAAAAATATCCAACAATCCCTTGAATTGCACCGACATATTTGATCGGGTTTTGAACAGCGTATATTTGTGAACAAGCCTTCTTAACATTCCTTTTTATGAAAAATAAATACCGAAATAAGTTGAATGTTGAAAGTGATACGAAACTCTCTAGTTTTAATCCAGACATCGACTTGCTTGTTGAAGACAATGTCAAATATTCCATTGATTGGTTTTATCATCAGTAAATAATATAATTTTTTTAGTTTTAATATTAAATTCGAAAATGTAATGCTCGAACATTTCGTCAAATATGTCCTGACGTCTATTGGTGGTGTGCATTTATTTTATATTTATATTTAGTTAGTGGTCCTCGATATTCCTTCCTTTTAAAATTGGTCATCCGCACAAAAGCCTCGTTCGTTTCAACTCATACACTTTTCAATAATATTAAAAATTAAACCTTGCTTGCATATTGTTAATTTCTTTCAATGCGGGATTACAAAGAGAGTTTTTCGTTAGTTAATACGGAAGCTAATTTTTGTTAAATTAAAAATGAGGATAGTTGCTGTCTGATCAAATTACAAAATAATTTATGGTAAAAGTTTTAATATCCTCAGCTCTTATGCAAAGAATGAAAGTGGGCATTTACAAATAATTTCTAAATAATTAAATAAATTTAGAAGATGAGAAAAAACTAAAAATAAAATAATTTCTAAACGTTATATTCATTTGAAAACCTTTTGATATAATCAACAATAACATGCAATTAATACCATTAAATTTTATTTCGAATGAATACAACTTAACTATTCGCAACAGTTTAGTGTTCGTAGCTCGTGTTCGAATAGATATGTTTTTCTTTCTGGGAGAGAACAATTTTGGAAACAGAATGAAATATCATACTGTATGAGTAAAATATTGTATTTATTACTTATATTATTCACATGAATTAATTAATTCATTCGCAATTATGCATTTTCTACCTTATTAGTAATGAAGTGTATTAATATTCTATTATTTTGGCCTTCTTGTGTACTCTAGAAAATGCACTTCATAATATTATTCAAGTATTTTTCTCATTTTTTCTGAAGAAAAATTGCTTTTTTCCCCACTATTCTGTAATACTTGAATTTCAAATAAAGCCATATGTTTGATCCTGGCACCATGACATCGAGGACTTTCAATGTTAAAATAAGGTCTATATATAATTACACAAATGAAATATTAAAAAAAAAATGTATCATGAATATTTACTTTATTCTTATCCGAACCTTTAATTCCTTTACTTACAACGATCTATCAAAACAATACATAGATCAATACAATAAACTTATTATTTATTGTTAAGTAGTCTAACAATAATAAGACTTTTCAGAATTCTCATGCCTCTATTAAGTACAATTCCGGATATATTATAAACTATTAATATTCATAATTGTTTTAATTTTTAGATATTTTTATTTTGACGAGAAAAGATTTTCCCTGGCCAGGATTCGAAGCGAACGACCCGGGTTCGAACCCCGGCCAGGACAAATATTTTCTCTTCAAAATAAAAATATTTAAATATTAATATACATAATCAACAACAAACAATAGCTAAATGGTCTTGCAAAATTTATTTATTTATATTTTCAATCACATATCACTTTTTAAATAATTTATTCAACATTTGTTGATATCCTGTTAGGAAGAAGTTTTAGTAAGTAATAACTTTCAGTCTTGATTTCTTTTTTATATTTATTGACATTTATATCTGTTGGTCGAGTATCGACTATGGTGTTGTCGATAAATGCCCAAAAATAAATTTTAGAAATTAACAAGTGTATTATAACAACACAACAAATAAATATGGTATATGATACATAATAGTATGGATAAGTTTAAGCAGAGAAAATACGCAGGGGTAGTACACAAAGACAGGGATTTTTGAAAGAAAATAATCCGATTTTATAACATGGAAAAAATTAAAAGACTTAGAAACACTTGCTGTAACCAATCTTATTCTTCATGTGTCTTTTTCATTGCGTATTAAGAAAGGAGGAGAAAATTGTAGGTGACAAGAGAGAAAATAACCGACGGTAAAAGAGGGCATTAAAAGAGAAATAAAAAGAGTATTTATATAACTGTAAGGGTGCGACTACAGTTTATGGTACTGTAAAGTTTTACAGCCACTGCTAGGGCTGTTCCCCGGGGTTTCGGGGTCTTCTTCTCTTGGACCTTTCTCGGGGTTCTCTTCCGAATAGCAGTTCTTTTTAACTGCTCCCTTCTTGATCAGAAGGATATTCCAAGATCCCTTCAAGGTTGAAAAAAAATGCAGTAGTTTATAATGCAATCATATCTTCATAGACTAAATAATAATAAAAAAAATGCTAGATTTATTATCCATATTGGTAAACCGTATTAATTCAATATTAAATTACAATTTAATTTTGAGAACTTCTCATGAATTAATCTTATTCAGATTATATATTTATTTTTTTTGGAACCAACAATACGCACTATTTTTAATGAGTATGCATTATTTGGCATGATACAGTCCATCTTCATGTTTTTAATAGACTATAAAAACATTATATGTGTTGTTTTAATGATACCTTTTTTTACTTTATCTATATTTTATGAGAATAGACTAAAAAAACAAGTTAAACTTTTAAATAATCTGGGTTTTTCCTTCCTATATTTATCATATACCTATTTTATCAATGTTTATGTCTAGGAATTCAGCTTACTTAATAGACTATATATTTATGGGTTGGTCTGAAAAGAAAATAGTCGATTGATAACCAATAAATGCGTACTAAGAAATAAGAAAAAATCTTGAGGTATCGGAATCGTGTCATTCTCTTAATATGGAATTATTATACAAGCAATGACTTATTTTCAAGCTAATGTCTGATTTAGCCTCTTATACACTACGAGAATAAGACAATTCCGTTTCCCTAACTAGAAGAAACTCAATATTGAATAAATTTCACTTAACCACTTATTCACCGGGGCTGCAGAAATATAGTAAAACATAAGACTGAAAATTCAGAACTTCAAATCTGAGTGAAATTTTAATGAAATTGGCCATTCAGTAATTGTTACATCATAGTTAAATTGGCTAGGAATGTTCTATTAACAATCTTAATTCAGACGATTGTTTAAATTAATCGCCTGCAATATACATGTGTTAATTTATACGAGACAATTAAAATAATTGAGGGAGAAGTCGCTTTGGCAGCAGTCCAGACTATTGTATTATAATGATTTACTAAGTGAAACCGCTTTCTTTTCAGACGTACGGGCGATTACTAGGAATGAAAGCTAAAAATCATATTGTGTGATCAGAATTATTAAGTATACTACGGTAGACTGTTATAGTCCATAAATAATTTTGAAATTTAATTAAAAAATTATTACAATATATAATATAAAAAGGAAATTGATTTAAATTCGCATTTATAAATTCGATATTATATATTTATACAATTGGCAAAAACGATTATTTATTAAATTAAATAAGGTGAATGATTCGTGGATTAAAATTTGAAATAAAAACTCTTACTTTAGTACCTCAGATAGTAAAAATTAGTACTCAATTAAAAAAATAAACCTTTAACTCTCAAAAATACTGGAGAATAACAAAGCAGTTAACGTTTCGCCTATTTAGGAATCATCTGGACACGCCCAAAAAGTTCTTACCAATGAAATGTAGCAATCCTTGCACCAACAAAGTTTAGTTGGAGTTGGAATCTACATCCCTCTGGTATGTTCTATTCCGGTTTTTTTTTCTAAGCCTCTGTTCTCTCTGTCTATCTTTTTTCTTCACATACGATTATGTCTTTTAATGTCTAGAAAATTAATATATAACTCTATCGTAGCTTCGAATTTATTTGTATACTGTCCAATCTCTGGCTCATTTTGTTTTTTGCCATTTACATTCATTATATTTTGTAATAAATCACAGCTTATGTAATTAAAAAAAAAAAATTTATTATCTTAAACTTATTAGGTTAGTTTTATTCTTCTATATATCATTTCCATCTTGTTATTTCACATAAATTATTTTATGATTTATCATTTTGTGCATTTTATTTCTATCTTGCCATTCCTATAATTTATTTTTACATCACCTGTTAGTTTGTCTTTGGTGCTGCACCGATTTTATTGTTATTATCCATTGAAATTTACCGCTAAAATAATAAGTAGAATGAATGATATATAATGGAATTAGATAAAGGTCAGTAGAGGAACTAGCCTCTAGTAGTACTCATAGACCTAATTCAATGTAGGTCCTCATTGTTATTCTGCTTTGTTTTATTATCTACCTGATGATGGCCTAAAATTAGGGCCGAAATGGTTGTACAAAAAAAATAAGATACTTATTTTGTATCAAATTTATTGACTGCACCCCCGGACCATTTTCGAAATTTTTAAAGATACAGTAGAGCGTCGATTATCCGAACGTCAGCTATCCGAACGTTCAATTAACCGAACTGTTTTTTTCAAGTGTGATTTTAATTAACTTGATCAGATCATCTAGTGACTTATTTGTATTGTTAAAATTATTGTTCTATAAAATAAAATTTGACGAAAAATAAAATGATTTTTTCCATGAACATCAATGAGGGAGACCCTGAACATTTCTCGGAAACTGCAAAAAAATGAACTTAGACTACAATACTATTTGTTCACTAAGAACTGTAAACCTAATCAGGTAATTTCATTTGTTTCTCTGAATCCCTTCCTATTCATTTGGTTGGCAATAGGTTGCTCATCTTCAGTTTTAAATTATACTTTGTGAGGTGTACACAGCATTTGTGGTCACTTTTTGTTTTAACATTGCATCATGTCATAAACAGAAAACGAGTGGTTCTTTCATTTAAAGACAAATCGGAATTATTTTATTTTTATTTTTTAGTGAATTTCGATTATCTGAATTTTTTATTATCCGAACCACCCCAGACAACATTAGTTCGGATATTCGATGCTCCAATAATATATATCCAATAATATATCCAGCCAACCATTTTCACATTAATGCTAAACGTAATATCTCATATTCATTGCTTTGGTAAAGAAAATCAACGCTTTTTAGATTGTTAATTTTGGTCAATAAAAGTGGTCACTACACTAAACTACAATTTGGACATATACAGGGTGTTTCAGCTTTATGTGGCCAAACTGAAAATTTGAAGTAAGGACCTCACAACAAGAAAAAAAATTCCTATGGAGGTATGTCAGCAAACAAAAGTTCCTTTGGAGCTATCCACACCTAAACTGGAAGAAAGATGTTTAGCCTTTCTTAATGCTCAAGAAAATCACATAGAACAGCATTTATTATGAATATTAATATTCACGTTTAATGAATACAGTAGTTGGAACAAATAAAATAAGTTTTATTTATTTACTGCAAGCGACCCACCCAGCTTTGTTCGGGTAATAAGGCATATTAAGCCTACATAATTTGTCTGTGTAATGTATTTTTTTTTTATCATGTACCGGCCACTAAAGACCACTCGAATATAATTGGTTAGGCTTCTTTGGGAGTCTTGATTTTCTTTCTTCCCATCTCAGATAAAATACTTCATTATATAGAAATTATAAAAACACGAAACCAAATAGTTCTTTATATACGAATTTATTATCTTGCACGTTAGATAATTGCACGGGGTTAGGCAGCGTCTTCGATGAATCTCATCGATATTCCAGCCCATTTACACAAAACCTCGACAAATTGTATACCTAAACCTTCCTGGTGAATTACTATATCTATTGGTGAAACCACATGAAAACCCGTGAAGTAGTTATTGAGTTTACCACGAACAATTGCGGCCGAGGATTTTGTTTTATAATATGTATAGATGCCCTAAATATGTAATTTTTAACAACGAAAAGGTGTGAATATCTCCTAAACAAAGCGTTTGCGGACACATCTCCATAATGATGTTTTTTCTTGTTTGGAGGTCCTCATTTCAAAATTGTATGGGGTATGTCTGCAAACGCTTTGTTTAGGAGATATTCACACCTTACCTTTGAATAATGATGCCGATCCTGTCTTAATGCTCTAAGAAATCTCCTTGAACAACATTTAATATGATTTTTTATGTTTACATTTAATGAATGTAGAAATAAAACTTATTTTTAGAGAAGCGAGGGGATGGTTGACTGGAAGATAGACGTAAGGAAGAAAATAGTTGGGGGTGAAGTCAAATAAAAACACTAAATAGGTGGTTACTTATTTAATTATGTGCCGACGTTTAAGTCTAAGTAAAAACTTATTTTACTTAGACTTAGGATCAGTGAAAAGAAAGGACGTGACCATGGCCGGGAGGGAGACTGATACAGCCAAGATGGCTCAGTTGGTAGAGTCCCAGACTATCTGGACGGCCCGTGTACGAGTCCCGGTCCTGGACATATCTTTTCTTTTCAAATAAAAAACTTATTTTAGTTGTTGGAACAAATAAAATGAGTTTTATTTATTTACTATGCCTAAATAATTTATAACAAGGAAAATCTTTAGGTGTGAATATCTCCTAAACAATGCGCTTGCGCGCAAACCTCCTTAGGATTTTTTTCATATTTTCCGGTTCTTAGTTAAAATTATCAGTTTGGCTACTTAATCCTGAAACATCAAGTGTATTGAAATTTAATGGGTTATGTTTTTATTGGCACATCAACGTCGGATTTTATTTTTAAACAGTATTCAATCCAAATTATCAATCTGTTTAGGTGTTTAATTATAAGTGTATCATCATGAAATTATTATAAATGAACGTTATAAAAATATGTCTACTATAATTAGAAGCTATAAAATATGAATTGTATAGAGAAAGTTGACAGTGATTGATAACGATTCATCATAACTCGGGAGTAACTCAAATTTGGTAAGGCTCGGACCCGAGGGAGGAGGTTCGCTTTTGGTTTATATGAAATATATATAATTTATACAGGATATATATAAAAGTTTATAGATATAATAATGATATATAATTATAGTAGAGATAGATAGAGATGAAGAGTGGTGTTTAAGGAGAAGACTGGGACCAGAGTGAGAGTTGGCTGTCAGTGGATCGATTAGTTTGCTATCAGGCTCATGCATATTCAGCGCCGGGCTCCCTTCGCACAAATATTATAGGCCCACCCCATCTAGTCTCTTTTATTTGTTTACTTTTATCTTTAATATTCTTCTATTCTGGTATTTTTGTCAACAATATCCAACCAAATTATTAAATAATCATTTAATTAGGGAGCTATTTTCCTCAATAAAAGATCAGATTTAGATGTGATTGACTCATCTTATGGTTAGTCAACATAAACAAATCATTTGTTAAAAAAATAAAAGTTTATTTATAAGAATCAGATAGTATAATATATATATATATTAAAAATCTGTACCACTACGACCCGTGAACGAGTCTGGGGGTTCAGAACATGGTTGAAACTGTACTGTTTCATGGATAACGGTTCTGCAAGGAGGTGACTTGTCCTAGGTCACACTCAACCGCCAGGTTTTCCCCCTTATTATGGTTACCTTATTTTTATAATATTTTATAGAGGCTGGGTGAGCCCCAGGAGGGTCCTAGATCCTATATGTTCCATCTCCGGCTGCAAACAGACTAAATAAAAGTAACTGCCCGCAGCGGGATTTGAAGCAGGATTTCCGGGATGGCAACTCAGTGCTCAACCACTGAGCCACTCAGCTCCCTTATATAGATACAAAATGTGATATCCATTCGTAATTTTAATCTTGTCACCCAGAAGATACCTTGTGACAAAAAATATTCTGTCTTTTTTACTATTATAAAAAATAATTTTTAATGAAATAATTTTAATGAAATTTTTTAAATTATGTATCACATCAGTCTCTATCAGTCAGTTTATGAGTCAAATTAATTTATACAACCAAGCAAAAATATAACAATCTCTAACAAAAGTAATGATATAAGACCCATATAACATAGATTTTATATTTGTATATTGTGTACTCAAAATTAAAATCATGGGGAATAAGAAAAAAAAGTATACGATACCCTAAAGTACATAACTCATCTTGGAAATATTATAATATACATCATTTCCTATTAATCTTGAATAATATTAGGAAGATAATGGTCCGAGTAGAGGTAAAAAAAATTCTATTAAATAGACAGAACTGTTTATTGGAATGCCAACGTATCAACCCACATTAATACCTGCAATGTAAGGGCTAAAAATAAAAAATACAGTCAAATTAAAATTATACTTGGTAAATATTAAAAATACGTAGACATCAATGTATCTGAGTGATAAAACATAAAGATGGGAGGATCCTTAGACATACATATATACAAAGTGAAGGGGATAATATAATATAATATAAGGGAATAATATTCCCTTTACTTTGAATATTTACCTAAGTGTTCTCCCATCTTTAAGTTTTACCACTCTGATACCTTGATACTTGCATGTATTTTTAAAATTTACCATGCGCAATTTTAATATGTCTGTATTTTGAATATGTAGGTAGCATTTAGAAGACTGGAATGTGGGCCGAAATGTAGGATTTCTGATAAACAGGTCTGCCTACATATGATATCTTGTTAAGTTAAAATATAACAATCTCGTACTAAAACGGTAATATAAGACCTATCTAACACATATTGTATATTTTAGTGTATATATTTTAGTGTAGAAGAAAAGATTATGTCTTGGGCGGGATTCGAACCCGGGTCGCCCGCGTTTCTAGCGCGAATCAGTGAAGAGAATGGATTTGTCTGACTTGGATGCGAGCCTTGGTAGATCAGTGGTTAGAGCACCGCGATAGAAGCAGGGGCGACCCGGGTTCGAATCCCAGCCAAGACATGATCTTTTCTCTTCAAAATAATAATAAAAAATATATATATTTAAATAATCAAAAATAACCATAATATATATATATATATTGTTTAATGATAAATAAAATTTTGAAGAGTGAGCAAAAATAATCTCAGAAGAAATTGGAAAAATTATGTACAGTCTATTATTGTAGAAGGTACACATTTTTTCTTGGTAATATAATAGTAGTAGGCATCAATTTTTTTCAAGTAAAAATAAGGTTTCGTTTTGCAAAGTGTAACAAATAAAAAACAGTACTATCGGATGTACAATATTGGGATGAGTAGATAATGGTACTATTTCTAAGCTGACAGTTGTGCAGAGGCGTGATCTGGGCAAGATCATACTCAACCGGCAGGTTTTTTCACCAATTAAGTTTAGCCACTTTATAAAGTAATATATGAATGATTGTCTTACTGTATGGTGTGAAGTGCTGTATGCTAAAAAATATCTATCACCTAATCGGAAGCATTCGGTATGTGAACAAAGCAGAATGCAGCGTGAATATCGTGAACTAGTAGAACTAAGTGAGGAAGTTGAAAATATGCTCATTACCACTAGGAAGCTTATCACTTGTATTAAACCGAAAAAACATGGTATACCGAGTAAAACAAAGTACAAAGTGTTACTGTTAGCCATTGATAGAAAAGTTGACTAAATACATCGGAAAAATAAAACTCAAATCAATGTCTATTATTCGTGCCAAAAAAAAAGAAGGTTTTATTTATTTATCTAAATCTAAATTAATTTCTATGGTACATTGACGTAATTTTCTTTTAGAAGGTTAGAAATATGACACGTATTAGCATCCAATGAGATATAGAGTTTAAATCAGTTAATAATGGCAAAACAAACCATTGAAGTCATACAAAGGCAAGCATCATTACTGCCGGTTGGGGAACAACCCCACACGCGCGGAAGAAGAAAGCGCGCGGCCATCCATGAACTGTTGGCACGTCTTCATGAGGAGCCGAAGAGCTAGGGTGGCCAATGGTGTGTGCCTAAGCGCCGCGGCAAATAGTCTCTTCTCTCTCCCTCCTGCGCTAAGGGTTTAATAACAGCGCCGGACATTGGCTGGAAAGCGGGCTGTCTTCGGCCAATCAAATGTAAATCCGACGGTCGCCAATCTGACTTTATAAAGGCTCCGGATGACTTTAGAGTGCTAGAAAAACAGGAAGGCCTCTTTTTCCGATGGTAAAAGCTTCCCTGGGTCGATAGGAAGGGGTGACTCCCAAACATCGAATCAGAAGATAGAGAAATGCCAGATCAATAACCGTCTTCAGGAGGTCACCATTGTGCTCCAAATTTTCTATTAAAAGAGGAAAGATATTGATAAGTATTTTTACATATGGATGCAGGTAAGGAAATATGGATGGAAGTAAATTCGGATAAGACTAAGTATATGGTTAGTAGCAGAAAAGGGAGAATATCTGGTGATATTGTTGTAGGAGGGAATACGTTCGAACATGTGGAAAAGTTTATGTATTAAGGGTCCATGGTGACTAGAAAAAACGAAATCCGATTAAAGCCGGAAAATGCTTGTTCTATTTGGTCTCGACTGAACTATGTTCGCGTCTTTTGTACCGTAATCTAAAAACCAGAGTTCATAAAAACATCATCCTTCCATCTCTTCTTTATGGATGTTAAACTTGGCCACTACGCTGAAGTATGAACAACGTCTTAAGGTATCTGATAATAAGCTGATGCGTTGAATATTCGGTCCAAAAAAGGATGAGACCACTGGATAATTTAGGAGATTACATAACGCGGAATTGTGAATCATGCACGCGATTAATGGGTGAATATTCAAAATGGGTCACAAAGATTAAGATGGGCATGTAAAGTGGGTGGGCTTAGCAACTAACCTAAGATGTTAATTAGTGCCGAACCGACTGGGGAGTTTCTGAGGGGTAGACCGAGGCGTAGGTAGGAGGATGCGTTGAGTGATCTAGCGGATTTTTGGTTTTGGGTGGTAGTCCATGAACAGAAGTTTCTAAGTAGAGATTGGTCGTACTCAGATTACCTAAGCCTTATGTTATTTGTACATGATTACAACATACGTTTTTGATTCCGATGGAGTGGAATTCACAAAAATATTAATTGAGGCATTGCATGGAAAAGGTAGTGTGTCATGAGATGGTAAATGTACTGAAGATGCAAAAAACTGTTTTGATAACTGAAAATGTATTGTTTTGAGTGAAAACACCGTTAATAGAAACTATACGATTCCTAGTTTTGACTTACTCCTCATTCTATCCTATTGCCATGATTAATTAACTTCTTCTATTAAAAAAAAGGATGTTTTAGACCTATTACCTTTTTCATTTAAACGCCTAAATTGATACTAAGAGAACAACTAATCCGGAATAAGTTATTGGTCACCAAATTCATCAAAGGGCTGTTCCAGGGCAGCTCAGGAATTCAGTACTCTACATATTCAGGAATCCCAATCCTTTAAAAATTATAAAAACTGTCTCAAATTGGTTGAGATTTTAACATATGCTAGAATATTTTGCCATTTTAGACATTCTAATAAAAGTTGTAAGTGATAGTTTCTTTTTATTAGCTTTTTAAATAAGAGGACTTAGTAATTTTTTTGAATTCTTAATCAAAACGAAAAACACATTTCATACAAGTTTGTGAAAATTTTCTATTGAAAAAAATGGAATAAATGTAATCAAAATGAAAATTTCAATTTTAGGTATAGATCCCCTTGTGCGTTTTCTGCTGTCTTGAGAAAAAAGAAACATTTTTTCCAGTTAATTCCCGATCGCTCTCTCTAACTATTTTATTAAGTGTATTATAAATAATTTTAAGTAATGTTTAATTTTCTACGAGATTTATCTAGTAGCTTTAAAGTTATAAATTGCAGGGGTCCTGGATATCTGCCAAAAACTGAAATAGATTTGGTCCTGTCTTATTAACAATTTTTTTTAGTTCAGTTTTGTGAAAAATGCGAATATAACCAACTTTCGAAGGGATTAACTTTCATAAAATATTCATATAAGATATTATTCTGAACAGATGCCAAGATATTTATTTTGAAGCAATGATCTTGGAGGATGTCGGTTGAAAAATTAAAATATCGCCCACTACACAAATTTGTATTTCTGAACTTAATATCATAATTAATTCTTTAGGAACTCCAATTGAATCCTCAACATTAATCACTGAATATTAACTTACTAAAATAAATATTTAGGAATCATAGGATAACAAATAAAATAAAAAACAAAACAAATATTTCTAGTTTTTTGCTTCCAAAAGTTCATCTGTGGTCACCAGTGTTAGCGTTTTTCAATTTTAAATGTTAAACCCATTCAAACAATTGAAAATAAAAGCTTCTTACTCGCCTTTTGAATTGTACTTCTCTAATTCCTTCCGCTACTGACTGACCTACAAGGTTGTCCGATTTATAATCCCTGCTGATTACAAGTATGTGGGATAAATTTCAGCATTCTAGATAATATTGGTAGATGTGATGATAGTCGGTACTTCCATCCAAGGATGAAGCAGATGAACTTTATTCTTCTCCGCACAGTTCCTCTTCTAAGAATAAAAAGCGAAATTATATTGTAAGATATAGAAAATAATAAGGATTTTTGTTGTTATCATACTTACTTCAACTTCTAAGCCAGAATTTCTCAAAACACTGATTCTCTTAAGTTTTTAGAAATCTCTTTCGCATCCACTATTGAATATGTGAGTAAATATGTTTATCCACCTTTATTTCCTGCCCTGGGTGAAGCAATATTGTGTACTTCTCAATTACGATTTTTATCTAGTTAGATCTTTTTTTTCTCGCTAAAATTGAGCTTTTAAGTTAACCCAACATTTTTTGAGGGAGCTGTTGAGCTGTTGCATGGATAATTTCATGTTATTAAGAAATAAAATTCTTACAAAACACGTCAACTACCCTCAACGTATTCGTAGACGAAGGTATCAGTTCTGCAAAGAAAATCTGTAAAGAGTGACTCATGTAGAAACTATAAAACGATGGAAAGAAAGTGTGTTTAACATTCGTATTTATATCATACGATGAAAATAATTAGTCTTAAAATATATTTAAAAAATTGTAATCATGATATTTTTGAAAGAAAACTTCTGCGGATTATTTAAACTTATTATTTCTTTTGTGAGTATTGAGTGGATCAATCATTAAAATAAATTGTTATGCTATTACATTAAATAGTAATAAACGGTCTTTAATAATTTATTTCATGTCAACTGATTGCTGAAATATAGTTAGGTGTTTGTTGGTTATGTATTCATCATTCTGTGGAAAGTTGATATACATTACAACAAGTATAGACAAATTATCTATAATTTTTTATAATTGAATCGATTTCTGAGTACAAGATTTTTTATCATGATCCATTTAAATTAATGTGGATATATATGTTTATATTTTAGTGAAAATACTATCAATATGCAAGAATACCATTAACAATCAATAAAGAGCACAGGATAGATGAACAATAATACCATCTGACAGCATCCACTCAATCCAAATTCCAATAAAGAAACAGTGAAAAATTCCTCCGCCACGAGCCGGTGTATATACGACCGGACTTCCAACTGAGGGACAGCGGCGATGAATATGCACAGACATTGACAATAGAGCGACAATAACCGATCGTCGGACAAGATGAAAAACTGGGCCGATATATAGAGGCATAGAGGCAGTATAGACACAGATATACACAGTGTATACACACGGCGGAGGACTGAGCCGCCTATAAATCCAGAGCGATTGATTTGCATGCCGCATACAGTTCCTGCTTCCACAATCAGTCTCCTGTTTCTGATTTACTACCGCTGCCTGTTGGCTATTGTACTACGCTAGCTACGTCCGCGAATTTCCACGCTATATAGTCCTCGTCACGGCTATGTCCAGTTCCACAAGGGCTAATTATTCACCGCAATTAATAGAACCCAGCTGTGAGAAAAATGTATAAAAATAGATAAATAATCATGCACTACAGTACTTAGTAAAACCAATGATATTTTACGGGACAGAGACTATGTGCTTTCCTAGTCTAGAAAAACTGCTGAAAATAGAGAGAAGAATTATTAGGAGGACCAACGGGCTCAAAATAACACTAGAAGGTTTCAGGCTAAAGTCCAACAAGAATATTTTCAGTAAAAATATGGGGTACAAATTCAACCACGGAAAACCGTACAAATTAAATAGGAAACGCAGAAACATATCCGTCCGAGACCTGAACATAAGACAGGAGGGAAATTTTCAGAGAAATCCTTAGGCTAAGAACCACAAAAAACCGTAGATTTGCAACCAAATAATAAAAACGAAGACGGGCAAAGACGTTATTTGTCCGAGATCACGCTAAACCACCAGAGTTTTCCCCCTATTTCGGTTTCACGCTTTAAATAGGCTGGGTGAACCCCAAAGGATCAATAAGTTATCTATCAAATATAATGTAATGAGAGTTATTAATATATAAACATGTGATTATTAGTGATATTAAAAGTTAAATTAAATCATTACTTTCATTTATCTAGTCACTATTTTAATCAACTAATATAGAAACTTCTGAATAACAAATATACTGAGAGGTACAGGTGATCTATGATACCCATTCGTAGACCGGGAGGTGGACAGAAGAATTTTTATGGATTAAACAACTCTTGATTATACCGTTCCTCAGACGAGGCCATACCTTTGTCAAGTACTCGTTAAAAATCCATATCCTAACTAAACCTGGATAGGCAAAATAAAATGTTGGGACATTAAAATACTAAGTTTTGCTTATTTTTTGTTATCTTTGACTGCACCCACAGAACAATTCAATCCATCTTTATATGTGGAATGATATCTGGTTTACGATAATAAAATCCAATAATTGTCTGGTTCTATGTTATAATAATATTTTGTGATAACAGGCCCTTTTCGATACCAGTTCATACACCGAAAAAAAGTGTAATTGTATTTGTTTTAGTTTTAATCAAAACAAATAACGGTGGTGTATACGGAGTTTATAAATAAGTCGTTTCAATTCCGAAATGTCATCAAGTTCTAAGCCGCAGTACACCGGACTTTGTTGGAAAATAAACTGAAATCTGGACCAAACCGCTAGTTGGCCGAGGACAGACACGGCCAGAACTGCCTGCAGAAGTTTGAGGACAGCCCAGTAGATGGAATTGCTGTAAGCCCCAACGAGACACAATTTGCATTGCAGATTCCACCAAGTTTGCGCTATGTCTGTGTCCCAACTGTCTGTCTCAGGGCTACACATCTGTTTCAATTTCCGATAAATATATATATATATATATATATATATATATATATATATATATATATATATATGTATATATATGTATATGTATATAAATCAATATATACACTAATATAAGTATTAAATATTTAAAAATGTATTATTAGTATAAAGACACACGATTCCTAAAATTTTACATCAACTAAAATAGCACATTTCGCATAATTTATTAAATTAGGTTTTACTTTCTAACATTCATGACAAAAACTGATAGTTTAAATTCTAAATCTTGTGCTGTTGAAAATTTGTAACGTACTGTAACAATTATCTGAAGTTTTTGAATGTTTTGCTACTGCTGCTAGTTTACAGGTTTTCAAGATATTTACTTAGTACGCACCTACCCTTAAGCACAAACAAATGAGAACTAAATACTGGAAAAATGATAAATCAAATTGGACGCAGTTGAAATTTGAACTTGAATACAAAAATTAAAAGTAAGAATCAAGAAAATATTAAATAATTAAAAAAAAAATTAAGTTTGGAATATACTATAGGTCGAAGATTTTACTATAGTTTAAAGTTGAACATTGTGGTATCTATTGTGTACTTACGTTAGTGGATATATAGTACTGCATGCTATAACCAGACATATCTACGATATATCTACAACCCGGTGGTTAAGTCGAACTTTCTCCAAAATGAGTTTTTTGTACTTTAGGAAGTGGACTAGTGAGTGGTATTTTCGTCGTGAAGGCTAAGTCAGGCATTATCTTAATGAGTTATTGCTTATATTACAACTCCATATAAACACTCTATCAATAGAGTAACCTCTCTCTGGACAGAATGCTACAGTTATTAATGTAAGATTCAATTTACCTGATTTTTCTTTTTTGGTTCCTTATATTGTTTTCAGACTTAGGTTTGTAACGAACAGAAATGTACAGAGCTGATGAATGATAGATATCATGTTCGAAGATTATAAATTAACTGATCCTTTCTATTTTTTAGCTCAATATAACAATAATCCCTTAGTTTGAGAACAGAGTAAATATAAAAGATTCATATTCTGCTTGACCTAAGGACTCTTAAACACATTATGAATGATTACGAGAAACGGTCCGGAGGACACTCATGAACAAGATATAACTCAAAATTCATTACTATATCGACTGTAACGGACATCACGATTGGTTCCGACGTTCCACCGACTGATGCCATTGGTCACAGGACGGCCCCTGTCCACTGGACTCTCCGCCGCGGCGAATCGATTCCACCGCGCTGCTTATCAAAGAGTTGACTCGATTCTTCCACTTGTCAGTTGTCCTCTCGGAGCTATAGATCACGTGGTGCCGAGTGGAGTCACGGCTTCCGGATATAAAGTTTGGGAGGGGGTTTAGTAACAAATTAGGGTGTGTATGGAGCCGAGGCTCTGCCCTCATTGAAATTAATGAATCGAATTTAATTCAAGTTATTATGGATTGAATATACTGATTGCGATAGTTTTAGCTCACTGTTGGGAAAGTTTAGTCAGTGTAGAGAGCTGAGTTGCTAAGCAGCCCGCTTCAAATAATATATGTCGGTGGGAGATTAATTATTTAATCTATTAATAGGCATGGATTGACCTCGTGGATCTGTAGACCTCCCTGGGGCTCACTCAGCCTCTATAAATTGGAAATCCTTAACTTAGTTGGTGAGGAAACTAAGTATGATTCCAGTTAAATCAACTCTCTGCACAAAAATTGATTTAATGATTGTACAATCTGTAGCACGTACTGACTGCAAAAAATAGGTTCTACTGGTACATTTTTTTAAAAATATATTAAATTAGTTTCGACTAAATTCGAGTTAGACATGAAGATGAGTTTCTGTAGAAAGTTGAAATATAGAAATTATCAATTTTTAAATGATTAAATAGTTAAAACATCTCTCGTTTTCCAAGGTTAAACAACACATTTTTTTTTTTTCCCTCTCAAAGTACCCCGAGGACCGTTTATTTATTAGCACATTCCATATTTGAGTATACTGTGTGCCTTTTAAATTCATTTTTACAATGAGGATTTACAACAATTGTGATAATTCTAACTTATATACATAAGACATTGTTCATACTGTTACAAATTAACCAAAATTAAATAAATTACATTATTTATATAATGATTATCTGTTTTACATTGTATGATTATTCTAAATTAGATGTCAACTTTTCGAAATCAATACTTTAAATAAATTTAGTGAATTTGGGTCGAAATGTATTGTATAGATCATGTTGAAATACTGGCCAAACTTTCCCTCTTAATAGTATGGAAATAATTAATTTTGATCTTTGCGCTTCATACATCTGGCAGTCATATAATATGTGTTTAAATGTCTGTTCCTCTTTGTCTATTGAGCAAGTATTGTCATTGATTATGTGAAATCTGTGTATGTACGATGTCCAAGTTCAGTCAAAACCCGAGTTAGTTTGTAGTTAGTGGATTTTATTAATTTGTAGTTATTATTAAAGAACACTTGAAAGAACAAGAAATAAGTTGATATAAAATGTTAATAAACTGGCATGAGAACTTTAACAGGATAATAGTCGTGAGGTAAACTTTTTATAATATTTCTTTTAACATTTTTTAAGGTTAAGAATATATCTTTCGAAGTCCAAGAAAAAAGTTGAACGAATATGGTTATATGGAACATTGATACCAAATTAATGAATATTTAATGATACTAACCAACAGAAATTTAGCGTTGCATGTTCAAATAATACAAGTATTTTCGATTTTATATCTCAGTTTTCCATTTAATAATTAACAATCTTGTTTCACAAAACTCGTATCGTAGTGTTTAATATTATAACCAATTAATGAATGTTGTTGCTCAATTTAGTAAGGGGGTAACGGATCCTGTTTAAGATTAATTTAACGAATTAGCTTTTAAACAATATATGTTCCACCGCCGTGTTTAGTTTTTGTTTGTCAAAATAGAACATGGGTTTTTGTATGTCAATTTACTGAATAAAGACAAATAAATGAATATCTAAAGATTATTTGGTATTATATATATAAAAGGGATAAAGAGCTCGATGACGTCAGAGGGAGCAGAGCGACGACGCGGGAGCTAATGGCCCCGCATATCGATTGTCCGCCCCCCCCCCAGCTTATGCAAATCGCAATGGCGACCGGCACACGTACAGGGCCGTACCTCTACTACACCTGGAACTGGCGGTACTTCGGGGTGTCGGAAGATCGTCCTGGCTAGGAGAAGAATCCGATCAAGAGGGTGAATCTCTCAGAACTTCTAGCTGAATTAGTTTATAAATCACCGGAACAAATATGAACTAATCAGAAACAACTAATGTAAAAATAGCGTTAGAAAATATAAATTAATTTAGAATAAACAATTCATCAATATTTTCTAAAGAACTTAGGAAATGCATAAACATAAACAAACAGTAATCTGTTGGAATCAAGAAATTTGCTTGATCAAGAAAACTGTTTGCTCTGTACCTAGATTTCACTTAATGAATCATTAGATCTCAATATCCCTCAGAAGCCATTAGCTTTTTTAAATATTACGTAGTTTTTTTATTATCTTATATAACGTTAAGTGACGTTCATAGTACCCTGAGCAGACCTGACACTAACTATTATATTTAATTTTAAATATTTATAATGAACTTTTCTACAATCCATTTTTGAATAACATTATGAGCTTTTTTAATTGGCTTTATCTTTATCGTATATATTTTATACTTGTATTTGTATATTATCGTTTAGTGATTGTGCGTTTTTTCTGCTAGTGGCATTTCAAAGACGAACTTTAAATCGTTATTACTAATTTACAAAATGCATATTATCCAAAAACATTTTACTATTATTTATTTATTCCTGTTTGCTTCCAATTTCGTAAATTTTATAGTTATACCTGGATAAATATTAATCACTGGGTTCTTTTTACTGGAAATTTAGTAATTGTCAATTAAATTGAAGCTAAAATAATCTGCAAAAACAAATTTAATGTTTCTATTCTTCAGTTAACCATTGATTAATCGTATATTTTAGTATATATCGATGTTCGTAAATATTTACAGAATAATTTTTTATCGATTGGTATTTTGTTTAAATAATTGATAAATATTGTTTTGAAATTTACAGGATCAGAATAATAAATAGGTAGCTAAACCGTAATTTTTACTTTTGAAAATTAAATAACTAAACAATTTTCAAGCTTCATTATTATTGATAATTAAACATTAAATGTTATGTTTGAACCAAATTAAAAGGATAAAACTTGATTTTTTCCAGAGTAGTTGACAAGAAATGGTGCAGTGACTATGACGGCGTTGGTTATACTACGCCCGCAAAGCCTAGCCAGTCAACTCCATTACAGCACTAAGGATCCCGACCCTTCTCCACATTTGCATAGAGTTTGCATTACATTGAAATTACTTTTTTTTTTCTTTTTAAAGGCAGTAGTATGTTTCAATTAATAATTCCATTTATTGTAAAGCTTATGTTTGTTGTTTATTTACAAATAAACAAAATTTCATAGCCTATACCGCGTTAATTACTTCAAATCAATGCGATTATCTACAACCTTTATTGGCTATCGATTAAATTAAATTCTCTTATTGAATAAAACCCATAAATGTTATAAAAACTAATCTTAATTCTACAACTCCACTGGACAATCTATATAGTTTCCTACAATTTAAAATATGCTCTTTTACGTAATGGGATGCAAATTAATGTAAATTAGATAAATTAATAAAGAGTTTTTCGAATAGATTCATGAACCGAGTTTTAAGAAAGTTTATATATTATATTTTATCAAAAATTAGGAAAGGTTATTGTGTTTAGTTTGTATCTTCTGTTCACCAACCATCATATCCAAGATAATTTAAATAGTTGAAAATTCAATTAATTATAAGATTTTGCCATCTGTATAATATAATACTATGGCGTTTAACTTGAACTGGAACCATGAAATATGGTTATAATTGATAAATTTCTGACGCTAATAATTTAATTTATTTTAGAGATACTAGATATGAATATTTTCATATAAATACTTCATTTGGTAAATGAATGGTGGAGATATCGCATAAATTTTTTTAATCTTTAATAAGCTTTCATAATTCTGATTTATTGTTCATTGATCTTGTTCATAATTATTATTGGTAAATCTGTATATGTTTGAGGAATAGATATTTAGTTTTTTAAATCTATCTATTTGTTGTTTTTATTATATTTTATTTATTACTTTTTAATATAAATCGTTGTTTTAATTTAATTTTATTTCTTTATATTTTTACTTTATAAAGAAATTGGATTAGCCAATTAGAAATTAGAAATTAGCCATAAAGAAATTAGCCGTGTATGTAGTTGTCAGTACTGTTCAATTTTTCTATTAAAAAAACTAAAATAGATTAAATGATACTGAATAAAAATATTTAAATGGCTTATTATCTATTTATTTGTTTTTAGTTATATTTAATTGCATATTAAAGGGTAATGACAAAGGGGGATTTGTCATAAAAATGATAGACAACACAGAAAAAGTCTCTTCCTGGATACCCTGCATCCTCCTTCTCTTATCCCCCAAACTTATTGAAAATAAAGTGTAATATTTTTTAGATTGGATATTGAAGAAATTAAAGGCTTGCTAGCTACAGATAGAGCCGTGGGGCAATAGACACCTGAGGAAGATGACAGTGGCTAATTACAGCGAGGTAGAGGCAGGGAGGCCGAGAGAGCACACGGCAGTTCCTCTTTAAGCCCTGCTTTGCATCTCCATGAATCTTTCATGAGCCAGCTCTCACCATCCACCCCGCCACATGACTCACTTCTCTCTACTCATTGTTTACTAAACTAGATTTGGCCCCGTTTGTACTTCCCGCCTTTGCTTTCCCTCCCCCGTCAGATCTTCGGGGGCAGCGAAGGTATGAGGTATGTCTGTCTGCGAGGTCTGGGAAGTCTGGTAGGGGTTGTCGAGTCCCGGAGTGGGGGTGTATTACGTCGCTCTACGCGGCCTTACAATATAGAGGGATTGAGATAGGCAAGCTTTCAACTTTTAAGACAAGCAAATAAATTATGTCAGTGAAGTTCATGTTCGGTAAAAAATAAAAAATAAAATAATTGTTATTAGGTTGGGAAATAAAAACGGTTGGTTAGGTAAATAAACTTTATTATTATTTGGTTGACACAATTGACAACACGCTCGTTTATATTTCATTATAGAATTTTAATGATTTCAAAAAAATTGAAATCTTTTTTTCTACTGCTGAAAATAAAATTACTCGGAAAATGAAATCTACGATCCTACCCATATTCCAGATCTTCATCAAGCCTTAGATAGATATGGCGAGCTTGACCTTCACATCTGTCACTATAAAGCCCTGATAAACCCATGGAATGTTGGATGAAATGATAGATTCTAATAAATAGTTGCTATAATGCTAACTATTTAAGTATTTATGTTGGGCCTTCATCAGGTCCGCTTCTCTTTCATGTTATTCATACGGTCAATTCATAATTATCATACTTTTTTTACTGTTTTTATTAAGGTTGCAAAAAATTATGGTGACAGAATTCCTTTTTTTTTAATTATCTGTTGAATTATAACTTATTAATATTTATTTTTTTGTTTGCAGGAAATACAGCCAGAAAGCAAGAAAGGTAAGATATCTTAATCTGAAGTTGGCGAATAACAACCATTAAAATCGGTAAGATCAAATAGACAAACTTAAGTCGTTTTTTGAGACTCCCAACGATAATCGTAATTATATCATTGCGAAATTCATTTCCGGAAGTCTGGGTTTCTATGTTGTCAGACAAGAAGAAGATAAAGTTATACCAAACAAATTTTTGAGAATAGGTAGGTATATTTAATATAAAATAAATGTATTGAATTTAGCGTATAATTGGAAATCGTCATTTTTATAGATAATTGAAAAAAATAATTTGGTTTTCCGACCAGTGTACCACCCTTAAATTTATATAAATTTTCAAGTTTGGCTGACGGAGCAGCCGATGGCGCCTGAACCCGAGCAAGGCGTACACTGAGGGGGCATCGCCAGTTCCCGCCCCCGCGGCTGCGCAGAGCCGCCTCCAATCTGTATGCACTGCCGCCCCCGCCAAATGCCATATTATTCCACGGCCTCCTTTATGTGTCAACGTCCTGCCCTATTTCCGCAGGTTCAAGGTCGCGTTCTGTCCCTTCTAGCTTCCGGTCACATAATGTTTGTAAAAATGTTTATATTTATCAATGTAAAATAATTATTATGACACCATCACTCGTAGCGGTGACAAAACGTTCTACAAACGGCTTAACAATAATTATGTTTGAAAATTCTGTGTAAAGGGAATTTTAACACAGTCTCAAACAATTTTTAAGGGTCTGTGAGAGCCTATGGATTATAAAATTTATCTCCTATAGCAAGTATTGGTGGCATGGCCCTTGAAGGTCAATTGAATGAATTCAATTGCTTTTATCCTTATTTTTACATATTAAGCACTTTCTGGAAGCCAAGTACAGCTTTAAAGCTAATAAGTCATACGATTTCGTATTAGAACCAAAATATTTTGTAATGATGAACCAAACATCATATCTTCGTTGTATTTATTTTCTTTTTCAGTTCAAAATATACATTATTACTTATGGTATTTCAGTGTTTTGGAAATTCAATTTTATACAACTGTGGTACCTAGATAAGCGCAGTTTAGGCGCCAAATTTCAAAAGTTACACTTTTTTTTTAAATAATAAATTTACTATTTTTTTACAACAATAATGTTTTCAGTTGATTGATAGTAATTGAAATAAACTTGTTCGATAATTGATTTGCTTTATTCGACGTCGTCTCTTTAGTTTAATAACAAATTGTTATTTTGCCGTTGAAGTAGTTTAAATCTACCCCTGAAATTGTTAGTTCAGAAATGAATAACTGAATTTAAATATAAATCAAATAAAAAGTTTCTAATGTTAAGAAAATCTTGAAGGAACTTCTAAGGTTTTACCTATGTTTACCTATATAAACTGTGGAGTTTATATTTTGACATTTACAGCTAATATTTCACACACTAATCACACAACCCTATTCTTTAAACTTTTAAATAAAAAATACCACTCAGAATAACCTCTCCGGTTTTTCTGTCACAGTTGTTACTATAGTGACCGTATTAGAAGCGCGGGAAATTCAAATAATAGACTTACGTCAAGCTGCCATAAATAAATATTTAATACAGTTGTAAATTATTTTAAACCTCCTTTGACACGAAAGAAATTAAATTGATACAATTTCTCAGCTTTTCTGTTCTGAACTCGATTTTTATACAATTGTGGTGTTAACGTTCTATTGTTTATGAATGAATCAATGAAGGCATTTAATTTTGAACAAGCTTAAATGTTCTATCTTTTAAAAGTTCTTTTTTTATTTTATCTTTTTACTATTTACTATAGTACTGTTTTAATGTACATTTTTTTACTTTTTCCTTTTAATATTGAATATTGTATATTTTATTGGAAAATAATGTTTACTTATTGTAATAAATATTGATACTATAATCAGAGATACCTGAAACACTAAAAGCGTAGTGTACTCGAGTAAGTAGCCTACTCTATAGAGAGAGAGGGGCGGGGATGTGACGTCACCGCCGTCTTGGCAACCAACTCCTGTTGACACAACACACCATTGATTCCGAACATGGCCCCTGTCACTTCGATATATATCTATGCCCTCCGTATCGATGGCCCTATATCTTATAACCGCTATATTCCCTCTTCATGTATAGGTTTTTACGTTGTTTTTCGTTGATTCGGTACGTTACCATTCGAAATATGCACAATAAATGAAAAATAAATAGATAACATTAGTACATATCGAAAATAAACATCGACAGAAGTTATTTTAACTCCTTCATTGTCGGTTTCTATTTTGTTAAAAATTAATTAGTTAACAAATCCTTACAATATGATCTAAGATTAATGCTAAAATCAGTTTGTTAGGTTGTAAGCTAACGGGAGTGAGACTAGATAACACCCATCTCCATTATCCAATGTTCGCTGATGACCAGGTGATTGTTGCTCAAGATCATGAGGATGCAGACAGCATGCTACGAAAACTTTGGGAGGCTGTGTGTATTACAGTTTACTTAAAATAAACTTCAGCAAAACTGAATACATGACGATTTATGATCAGGAGGAACTCGTTATTGAAGAAAATGTCATAAAACAAGAGGATAAATTTAGAGCAATAATGTGACAAAAGATACCATGAAGCTATGTAAGTCCATAATTGAAAGCATATTGCTATATGGAGCAGAGACATGGAGGATAAGCTCTGCTCTAGGAAAAAATCTATTTGCTACGGAGATTGACTATTGAAGGAGAGCTGCCAAGATGTCCAGACTAGAGAGAAGGACTAGTGCCGACATTAGAGGACAAATGCAAACTCCTCCAAAATATGTAGAAAAAAAGATTGAAATGGTACGGTCATCTCAGAAGAATGAAGGAAGAAAGATTGCCCAATTTAATTTTCAATTTGAATGCTGTAGTTAGGAAACGGCGCGGAAGGCCACGGAAAAGATGGATAGAAGGAATTGAGGAAAGTATGCACGGTCATGATCTGAGGGAGGAATATATACAAGATAGAAAACAATGGAAACCCTTAGAGAAAAAAAAAGTTTGGAATGTTATTCGTTGAATATAAATAAATAAAATAACAATTCTCTGTTTTATTTTTTAAATAAATTGCATTACTTTTTTTTTATATTGCTTGTATAAGCTCGAATGTTTTTTTCTAATGACTAAATGACTCTTGAAATCGTTTTTGATGCATCTTTATGGATATTATATTTTAAATATTAGAAAAGTAAATAATTGTTTAACTTTTGTTAATTACGATAGGACCTTTAACGAGTTTCATCGCACAGGCTCGAGACCCCCATTTTACATATCTTCCGAAGGACGACATAATCAAGGATTTTTTACTCATACAGGTCATTCGCAAGTCAACAAGATCCAAATTAAATAAATGTTCAAAGAACATTCTTCCCCTCATATACATCGCAAATTGCGAGAACGCGGGGATGTGGGATCAGTGAAAAGAAAGGATACGACCATGACCGGGTAGCGAGCCTGATAGAGCCAGGATAGCTCAATTAGTAGAGTTCCAGACTAGCAGACTAGCGATCTGGACGACCCGGGTCCGAGTCCCGGTCCTGGACATATCTTTTCTTTTCAAATAAAAATATTTAAAAATTAATAAAATCAATAACTAATAAAATAAAATAAATTATAATAATATATAATGACGTAAGTCAACAAGATCAAAATTAAATAAATGTTCAAAGAACATTCTTCTCCTCGTATACATCGCAAATTGCGAGAACGCGGGTAATGGGATCAGTAAAAAGAAAGGATATGACCAGGACCGAGGAGCGAGTTTGATAGAGCCAGGATAGCTCTATTGGTTCTACTTCTTTTTATAGGTTCATCACACCATCTTAACCTAAGTTTTTATTATTAGGCCTCATCTATTGGCTATAATTATAATGACTTTTAAAATAAAATTTGTTAGAAACATTATTCAAATATATAAAATTAATATGTAATAAATATGAATATTAATATACATATATGAATTAATAACTTTTTTACAGCTTTAAGTAAAAAGCAATATTACTCATAATCACATTTTCGTACTGGGTCAAAAAATGCCTAAAGCATTTCTTAAGGAAAGGATTAAAATCTGGTCGAAAGAGTTACAGAATAGAAATTTCATACTGGATGAACTCCAATTGGTTTAAGACATTGGATATATTTCGTAATATAGCTGTATTTCGTACCATCGTCTGACAAGACATTAAAAAATAAACAAAAAACAAACAAATGTTAATTAAAATTTTATAAGGTTATACTATCATTGTCATTTAAAATGATTAATTGTTATAGTGTTATTTTGCTTGAATAATTTAATGTTCTCGAGATTTATAGATTTGTGCCCTTCTTCATCCACGCATCACCTGCACATTTACGCATACAAACTTAAAATAAGAAGAGAAAATATAATAGGGAAGAGATAAAATATTAGCTTACACCTCTGGCTGAACCCGGCCAGCTAATTGGCCGTTCAAATCCCAAACAGCCAATAAACAAGGAGTTTAAAAACTTTCCCCCGCCGGAATGATGTGACCACAACAAATCACCTCCGACGTTTAAAGTCTGTTTATTGTTCGGAGGCTCATTGCTATTATTTACGACCAATTAAAACAAGCCCTCGAAGCTTGTAGGTGGCATTCTTGTTTACAATGCACTCAAAATATCTGCACTGGCGTTTATTATATTTGCAAACATAATTTTATGTGCATCTACAAATCATTCACCAAAGAAAATTTAATCAGTTAATGACGTTTGAAAAATTATGAAGAGAAGAAATATAAATAAAACGAGGTAAGTATTCATACACTTCTCGGTAGTCAGAATTTGTAATAAAAATACAATAATTCCTGTTATAAATACTTCATTGCAATTCAGAACTAGTAAGAAGAGAATGAAGTCTCAACAGTGAAGTATTAAACCGCATGGATAAGCTAATTTGTTTCGTACTACAAAGTTATTAAATCGAAGATGTTATGTTGGGTCTTCGTACTTCTGCTGTTTAGATACTTACCTGTACCTCACGGTCTTGGGTTCAGTGCATGGTAGAGACCGTTACTGGTTTAAGTTCATCGGTTGAGCAGGGAGGTGATTCGTACGAGATCACCCTTAACCGTTAGGTTTCTCCTTTTTAAAGCACCCTCTTCAAAGTGAATATAAAGCTTTATATTGTTCACTGACATCATTGTGTCAAACTCAAATTTTAACTAATGTAATGCATTAAAAAAAAATCCTGTACAACAACAAAGTCTTGGGTTCAGCAAACTTGAAGAAATCGCACTGTTATTATGCTAATGCTTGTGGATTATACACCAATTAGTGATACCCAATTTATAGAGGCTGGGTGAACCCCGAGAGTATCTTTAGATCACTGAGGATCCATCTATGGCTGTTATAAGATTTAATAAATAATTTTAGAAGGTACCTTAAACATAGAAACTCGCTCCCTCGCTGGCACTCTGAGCTACTCCGTTTCTTGCTTATCACTACCAGTCTATTTTTGGGAGGGGGGGAGGAACCTTCATAAGGTGTTCTTAAAAATACTTTCTGATGCATATTTCATTTTAGCAGTTTTATGCTTTACGTAGTCCAAATACCCATTAGTCGAGCCTGTGGACATGCAAAACTTAGGACTCCAACTGAAGCATCGTCCGATTAGCCATAGCAGCATAAAGTGATGTTAAATGAAAAGACAAACAATATTGTGAATTTTCTTTATCATTGATATTTTACTTTAGTTAATCTATTCATATTTTGTAATTTTCTCTAATCTAACAAAATAAAAACCATAATTTTATAATATAATTAGTTTTTCCTCACACCGTTGGCGGTAGAAGAGGAGAATACTAAATAAATTAGTTTTTCCATTTAAAATTCAAATAGTTGATATTTTTTGTAAAAAATAATTGATGATCATAAAAATGAATGAAGAAACATTGCGTAAGTGAGTTCTGTGTAAAAAAGGAATTCGTTAGTTTAATTTTGTCTATATTAAAAAAAAAAGGGTGATGTTATAAGTTTAGAAGAAGGTATGTCGTCTAATATGAAGCTATGAAGCCGACAGAGAGGCGCCCAAGGGAGGTGTCTGAGGCGTAGGCTGGAGGATAATTTCATGTACCCCCATGTTAATTATCCCTGCGATGGGATTATGATAGGAAAATATGTCCGGAATTATCTTAGCTGGTGAACGTTTTCAGCCTTGAATCTCGTCCCAGCTATTACAATACACAATTTTGAAAATATACATATTTTTATATCTTTATAAATGTGCGGTTTAACTAAATTCATCTCACTATTATTGAATGATGAGCTCAATTTGAACATATTGTAATTGACGGGAAAAGAAATACATTTTTTTTTCAAAAATATTAAAAACATTATATGCTAAAGAAACGATATGCATCTTATCACGCCTTTCTTTATTGTGAACGAGGTAATAATTACATAAATTTTATACCTATAAAATGGATGAATATTAATAGCCACAGAAAAGTATGCTATAACTCAAAATATTATTTTATTTCTCAGGCACTATCTATACAACTATATACTTATGTCATTATTAATTTCTAGATTCGATATCACGTTACATTTTCAATTAAACAATAAGATATAAAGATTCTTAAAAGAATGCTAATCGCTATAATGACTTAAAAATAAACCTATTGACATATTAAAACTTTAATTTGAACGTGGTAATCAAACTAAACAAGGCGAAAACGATTTAATATTTAAGTAACTACAATTGTTGTTTCCTTTTTATTAATTATATAAAATTATTATGAAGAGATTTATTTTCTGTTACATACAGGCAAACAATTTTATTTTGTTATTACTTCATTCAATGACGCCAATATTATTGACTGTTAATTTCGACAGTACGTGCGCGCGTAATTATATATATTACATTTTTATTTGAAAAGAAAAGATATGTCCAGGACCGGGACTCGAACCCGGGTCTTCCAGATCACTAGTGACTAGTCACTAGGGACTCTACCATTTGAGCTATCCTGGGCCCTAATGAAGCACGCTTCTCGGTCGTGGTCATATCTTTTCTTTTTCACTGATCCTAATTTTATATTATACTATATACCTGTATTATTTTTTTAAAGAAAAAGTTTTTAATATATCGACACATTTATAAATATTTATTGGTGAGTGTAATTAAATAAGGAATGTGAATGATTATATTATGACAAACATTTTTGTTTAGGTAGTCATCATCTTCATCACATGGCGCTATGGTCCATGGAGGACATGGGCCTCCTTGAGTTTCCTCCACTTTGAACGATCTTCCGCTGCTCTTCTCCATGTTCTTACCCCCAGAAGCCTAAGGTCAGCTTCCACATCTTCCAGCCATCGCTTTCTAGACCAGCCTCTTCCTCTTTCTCCATCTGGACGTCCCTCCATGATCAGCTTTGGGAGTATTTTTTTATCCATTCTGTGAACGTGTCCCAACCATCTCAATCTTGCTTTTTTAAAACAAGAAACTATATCTGGTTCTCCATATAGGTCCTTAAGTTCTTGGTTCCTTTTTATGCGGAAAACATTTCCTTCCTTTGTTTGGCCATACACTCTTCTAAGAATTCAATAATTTCTTATGCCACTTGGATAGAGTCCACGCCTCCCCACCATACATGACGACAGGATGAATTTTTAGTATACAATTTCCAATGTTTAGGTAGTATACAATTATAAAGAATTTCACAAATTCTATGGAACAAATAAAATAAAATTATTTGAATACAATTCTACATTAAAAATTGTAATTCTATGTAAAATATTATTGTTATGAGATCTTTTAAAAAGGAATAACTCTCATTTGATCCTGAAACTTTATACACACTTCAGTCTTTGATGATATTTAGATTGATTTTTTTTTTTTTTTGATGTGCCAGCTTGATAACTCTCTAGAATCTTGACAGATAATTATTTCAACAGGAGAAAAAAAAATCAAAGAAAATACAAACGCCTGAAGATGACTCCTTCCAGTGACAGTCGATTTCACTTGCAAATTTGAAGTGTACCCCCAACGGACGGGTACATCAGAAATAACGAGAACGCAATTAAAAATGAAAAAAAAGATAAAAAAAGGAGAGGGCTTCGCCAATCAGCTGAAGGAGGCCTTTGTCTCTGAGGTAATGGCAGCCTTTTTGATCCGGCCCCCTCCCAATTATATTTCGTTATCTGGTTGCCATGGTTACCCGCCTCTCAAAGCCCCAGCGACCCCTCCTATATTTCGCATCCGATCGGAGGATCAAAGAGCCTCACCTCCGCTGTCTATATATCTGTAGCTTGGGCTCTCTCTCCCCCGCTCGGCCTGTGTCGAGCAAGTTCCTCGTAATTTCTGGTAGGAACAGGCAGGAGAAAACACCATACCAACGAATGGACAATAATCGAATTTAGAGAAGCACAGGTTAATCGGTGGTCCCATTTCTTTATATCCACTGATCCAATGAAATATCCATTAGAGATATTAAAACGTTGGTACATCAGTGGTTTGTAATTACAACCTCAGTCATTGGTTTTCCAAAATAATCATACATTCAATTTCATTACCAGAGGATAGATGAAAAAATAATTAGATATTATTTCAACTTAATTTTTTATTAAACTTAGAAGGTGTGCACTCGATATCAATCAGTTATCAGTCGACTTCAAGTTAGCAATGCTTATTTATGTAAGTGGAAGAATTGTTTAAAGATAATACATGGTTATGAATGAGTAAGAGTACTGATTTATGTTGAAATAGGTAACATAGCCATTACCATCATAATTTCTGCCATTTTGTGGTGAAATTTATGGAACATAACTTCAAGGCAATGTACAGAAATATTTTCTCTAATATGACGTCCTGTATTCTCTCAAAAATATCAACACGTTTATATTTACTGAGCCTTCATGCAGAATGCGTTTTGATATTAATATATAGCTCAAAGAGCTTTACTTCAGATTTATAAATATAAATCCTAATGGACTATACATTGCAGAATAGAATCAACACACAAAAAAAAACTAAATGTAAACTTATGGTCATAAAATTCAATATTAATAATTGCTCCCCATCACTCTCATTACTGAAAAATAGCTGGTGCTTCAAACAATACCTTTAAAAGAGGTTCGGATATAATAGGTTCTGATACATCTCAATGATCCCACAATCATAAATGAAACCCTCATTCAATGGTGAATGAATTGAAAGTAACTCAGTAACTACCCCACTTTCCACTTATGTTTTTTTTTTATCCCGAAGATGTTTCAGGCAAGGGATCAAAGTCAAACATTCCAAACTAAAAAAAACTTGACTTATAACGCCCCGAGATGTCCGCCACGAAGGAAATACGGGTTAAAAAAAAAGAAAAAAGGATTGTAAAATCAAAACAAAAACAAGAGATAGGTTCATGAAGTATGATTATTTATTGCCGTGCCTTACAAAGTGGGCTATCGAAGGTAATTTCGTTGAGACCAATCGGTGCACTAAATCAGAGAGAGGCAGCTGATTGGCGGGTGATGTGCCAGTGGGAGTGGACAAATTACAGGCCTCGATCCCAGGACGGCTTCTTGTATCGATAGTTCAAGGATAGTTTAAGGAAGGGGATCTGGAGTTGTTTAGGGGTAAACAAAAAGGGTACAGGTGTAAACATTCAGCAGTTTAATAGACGAGATATGGTAAAGAGCGGAATATCTGAATTATCTACTCTATCTGCTTAATTATTTTATTTAACTACAATGAAATACTCAAACATTTCCAAAACCATAATGAACGATAAGAAACTAAAACTTTTACCATTTGTTCCATATTGAAGCCAGTCTCCATTCCAGATCCTTATCCATATCCAGGCCTCGCTAAATAGTACTAAATAGTGTACCCTTCATTGGGGGAAAACCTCCCCGACAACCGCTGTCCTGTATGTAGTTCAGAAATTACCACAAACTGAAACCAAGACGTTCATAGGTTGTAGTGGTACAATTTTTTTGTTCCGTACTGAAGACTTAAATCCATATTTAATTGAGTTGTAAACAAAAGTTCAAACTATTTCTTGAATTCAAATTTTAATCCTATAATGAGAAAAAAATCTTATTTCCCGATACCTATTTGCGTCACGTTTCATCTTTGTAAAGCGGACAAAATATGTTCATTTTTCATATATGTAATTGATTATTTGTGTTGTGCAGATACTATACTAATATACTAATACTATTGAGTTTGTTGTAAGGGATTTTTCAAACACAGACAAAAAAAAAACGAGTGTGGGTTTGAATAATACACCTTGCCTTTTAAGCTTTAAGAATTTTTTGGAACCTCAAAAGCACAGATATATTGATATATATTTAAAAGAGGCAAACATTAAACGTCAATTATACCGCTGCTCTCCTCTATGATAAATGTTAAAATTATTTTGTTCCAATCTTAAAACTTTATGTATAATCAGTAGTTAAGTCGAATTTGGCCATCATAGTAGTTTTTGGTTAGAAATTGTGTTGATACGCAATAACTCCTATTCTAGCCAATCCCTGACTTAGCCCCTTATTAATTAACAAAATAATATGATTCTGCTTCCATAACATAGAAAAATAATTTTCGAGAAAATTCCACTGAACCGCTTACTCATCGGGGCTATAGGGACTGTATTTCCAAAACCACAAAAGAACAAACATTTTTTAAATGAAATTTACTATTATGTAACTAACAATAATACAACAAGTAAAAAAAATTAATGATACGTAATGACATGAGATAAAAGTAAGTGGAGAAATTACCCACTGGTAATACTAAATTAACAAGTTTAACTAGAGCGGTAAATTTTGCCATGAAATTTAAATCGGGTTCGTTCCAGAGATAAGCAACAAATGGGACATTAAGTTCATTATAGGTGACTTCATTAGTAACAAAATAAAGGGCATGAGAATTTCGGAATGTAAGGTTTCGAGAGGAATACGACGGCTTATTGGAGCGGTGTAGAACAAACTTTAGAATATCCTTTTTTAAATATAAATTGTCACAATTCAAGCTTGATCAATTCATATAAGAATTAATCCAATGCTTATTATTTTTATTTTTGCAATGAGAAGGTCTTACACCGTTAGTTTGGAAAAAAATATATTACTTTCCACTATTTCGCAATAGTTGGTACCCTGACATCAGAGTACTATTCTCCCCTTAGCCTTTTCTGTAACAATTTTCATATAATTAGAGTATGAATACAGCTGTTATGAAACCAGTTTTGACAGAATCTTTTACTAGTTTGTAAAGAGTAACGTTAAACATAGTATTAGCAATGTATCATCGCAATAGACGTCGAAGGTGACACTAAATTGAGGTTTATTATTTTTATCATAATAGTACTATCTTCCAATATAGTCATCATCATACAAAACATGAGTAGATCGTCAGGATTATTATACTTACTATTGTAAGCATTATACTTTATAATTAAATGTCATAAATAGCTGAACATTTTCAAGTAAATTTGTGTATTTTTTAAAAGATTAATTAATAACTAGTGGCATATTGATAGGGAGCATACAGATGATAATTACACACATTATAAATATACATATTTGTAGATATGGACCAGCACACAGCCTTGTACCCCGTCCAGCAAACGTCATCACTAATGCTGTATTCGTGTTGGCTCGTCAGTGTAATGCGATATATTGGACAGTGGGCAGGCACGATGACAGTGATGGTCGTGTATCCTGACAACCTGCTGCTCCGAATGGTCAGCGCAACATGGCTCTGAGCTGTGCTGGAGGTTGCCGGGATCTTGAAGCAGCAACAGGATAAAATGGAAGGGATGACGATATCGGACGCACCTATATCATTAAAGAGGCTTCAATGTTAATCAATGAATAATTATTTTACTAAAATATTTTTATGGGAAGAACGGCTCAGTGGTTAAGCGCTTTGTTGCCGTGCCCAAAAAGTGCGTACCCAAAAGTTTTAGGATCGAATCGGGCTGTGGGAGATAAACTCTAAATTATGTTAACTATGGGATCTGCAGATCCTACAGGGGTTCACCAAGCCTCATTAAAGTGGGACCCTTAAATGGCGGTAAAATCTGGAGTTGAGCGTGATCTCTCTGCACAATAATTATCTTCAAAGAAATACAGTCCCGACAATTCTGCCGATTTTGAGCACTATACCGTCATGGGTTGTAGTGGTACAGTTTGTTTTTCATTTTATTTTTCTAAAGTTCATACTCAGTTTTACCCAAAGGGTTAAATAAATCAATCGTAGAACATGTCATGTGAATAACATTGACTAAAAACTATGAACTGGTTGCTCAAAAAGTTATCCTAAAATAAATTAAAATTTATACCAATGAGAAATGCTTAATATATTTAATTTAGTATTTATTTCTCTTTTTAAATTCTCAGGACTATGATATTGTTCGTTGTGAATCCAGATGTATCGGGGGGTTTTCGGACATATCAGAGACCGTAAAGTTGTAATTCTTTAGAAAATAATAACTGTGAGTCGAAAGTTAGTTCCTTTACTACAACTTTCCGCTTATGCTTATCTTTTGATAAAATTAATGAAATTCAGTAACGATTTCATCGCTAATTAAGCTGATTTAAACTCCATTTTAATCATAACTAGTGATGTGTTTATTGGGAATCTCTTAATAAATCTTTTAATGTTTTTAAATATACAAAAGTTAAAGAGCTAAGCAAAAATACAAATTTCAATGGAGCTGATTCAATAGTGGTAGGTAAGTAAACAAAAATATTTGACTAAGTAGTGCAAACCATATCAGTAGTAGTTCAAAAAATATTTCTAATCAACATTTATTATAATTTTAATAATTTAGTTTTTCTTCTATGTGCGTAATAACGATGTTATAAATTTCTACTATTCTAGCCTTATTTGCATTGTCAGCTACATTGTATTAAACTGGTCACTTAATTATACAGAATATTTTTTTTAATCAATTTAAATACTATTTGAAAAAATATATATAAAAAAATATCCGAATACTACCGGGTCCTGAGTATGACGTCAGGAAAAAGGTGGAGCAAGCCCGAAAAGCTACTAGAATGCTACATCCGGTCCTATGGAACATAGAGATGTCTACGGAAAATAAACGCCGTATTTTCACAACCATTGTCGAATCTATCCTGACTTATTCTTCGGAAACCTGGACTATGAGCTCCCGTCTGTACTCAAAGGTGCAGGCGGTTGAAATGGATTTCTGAAGGAGGTGTCTCCGTGTCACCAGGCTGGAAAAAGAAGAAATTCGACAGAGGATGGATGTGAATATATCAACAAATGAAAGAATTGGGACACGCCGCCTAAGATGGTACGGCCATGTGAAGAGAATGACATTTGAATGTTGGCCGAACCGAGTGCTGGATTGGGTTCTACCAGGGAGGAAAGGACGCGGATGGCCCAGAAGCAGGTTAATGGAGAGAGTCCAGGAGGAGACGGCCGGTAGGGGTCTCCAGGAGGAGGATTGGATGGATCGAGAGGTGTGGAGCTCTGCTCTGACAGGTTGAGGCAACCCATGTTGGAACGCCTATATTAATAATATATACTGTATAATTTTATGAAATAAATAAACAACTTTCATTCCTATCTAGGATCCTTAAAAAAAAGAAGATATATTTGTTATAAAACAGCTTTTTACTACTACTCTGTCATCGTACCAGCAATAAATCGGTTCTAGGCCCGAATGGAAAAAATAATAAACAGGAATAAGTAACTATGCAAAGAGAGAAATGATTTAAATTTATTAGTGAACATTAGTTGGAAAGTATTTCTCCATTGAATAATAAATGGATGCCATTAAGTGAGGCTACCCTTAATAATTTTTATGATTTCCAGTGAAGCAAAAGTTTGCACACCTTTTCAAAATAAATGGTAGTTCAAGAAATAATAGAAATATTGATAATAATATGCATTAATAATTAATAAAATATATTCTTGAATTTTAAATTACGATAGTTGTAAAATGATAAAGTTATCAATGTTTTTCAAATATATCAAGCATTAATTTGATCGTATAAGCTCACAATAAGCGATTATAATAGTGTGCTACAGATAAAAAATTATTTGAACATATTTTAAAATAATTTTTATGTTGAATGTTTACATAAACATACCGTCGCTGTCAAAACAATACCGCCTAAGTACACTTTTACTGCGATTTACTTGAGCGAAAAAAAATGGATTTTATAACATATTTTTTATCTATACAATTTTGGAACTATTACTATAAAGATTGAAGAGAAGTGTCAGCAAATCATACTCTGCCATGTTCCTGACCCTAATGCTTCCGTTACTGTTCAAACTCATTTTCACCAATAGTTGTAGATAGGCGGTATTGTTTTGACTGCGATGATATATTAGTTATATTTTTTAAGTAATTTATGTGATTTAAGTGACCTCTCCTTCTTATGATGTAAGAAAGGAATACGATTCTAGTAATTACTGTTCGGAAATATCAGAATAATTTTGTTCTCATCTTGTGAATAATTATATTAATTAGTTAACCAGAGGAACATTTTGTTGGCTTCATAACCATTCGAAACATTAGTAGTTATAATACTAATATGCTGTTTTAAGTATTCTTAATGGATACAAATAAGTATATTTACAAATACATTTAATGTTTCTTTCTTTAAAATTATTCTTTCTTCTATATATTTTTTTTTCTATATTTTTATCTATTGGGAACTAACTCAAAATTTATTTTAATTTAGTTAATTTATTAATTGTTGTTAATTTATTGTATTTCACTATAAGACATATTTTATTTTTTTATATAATGACTCTAAAAGGACTTTAAAAATAATTTTAAAAACTTAAAAAAAACTGTACTTGTAAAATTCATGAATGGTCTTGTGTTCAGTACTTATTAGAAACACAACTGTTTCAAAGACAACAATTTTGCAGGGAGATGATTTGCCCGAGATCACGCTCAATCACCGGGAATTAAGGTACCAACTTTACTGAGACTGGCTTAGCTGCTTGAGGGATCTCAGGTCCCAAAGGGTCCAACCACGGCTGTTGACAGATGAAGTAATTTTTCTACCTCAGCGGAATTTGAACTTGGATACTTCGGCACAGGAACTCAACACTCTCCCACTGAACTACCCCGCTTCCTCCAGAATTAATAACTACTTTATTATTATTGTTAATGTTACTCGAGTCATAAGAGGACTGAAAGAATCTTATTTTGTTATAAAGTTAATTATTAATAAAACTATTGAAGCAGGTAAGCAAAGAGAGACACAGGTGTGTAGAAGAACACTATGGATTTTAATTTCGTCCACATGATTTTTTTTTTTTTACAGAGATTACCTTTTCGTTTTCCTCACTTCAGAGAAAAAAAAGTACATAACCAAATATGAAATTTAATTTCTGCCGGGCCGTAAAGTACCTGTAAGGGGATTAATTCGCCTAAGGACTGCCTACAACATCTGGCGTTGTTATTAATTTCTTAGTGGACCTATCCTTATGCAAAACGGGTCCCAACGATCCATTACCAACATTCTGAGCATTAGCTCCGTGTATATTGCGAAGAAATTGTTCATCGAATTTATAGTTATTTATCTCTTTATGGTATGAAATAATGATAGAATCTTCATTCGAAATAGGAACTAATTTTAAAGGTATATAAATAACCATTATTGAACAGGAAAATGGAATCTAGACAATAACTGAAATTAGGTATAAATTAAAATACGATCTGAAATATACATTTACTGTTTATAGATAAATGAATTCGAGTAGCAATTATCTTCCTTCAACTGCCATTGTTTATAATCAATGTAATTAAATCAACAAGTTTTAAGATACGCCATTTTTCTTTGGACCAGAAATATTTAAGATTTTAGATATTTCGGTTCTGTAATAATTAGATGGAAACATCTGTTAGGAACCCACCATTATCACTATAGTAAATCTGGGAAAGCTGAGATGGCTTGGGCATGTGGAAAAGAAAAAGCCAAGCAGACTCCCCAAGAAACGAAGAAGACAACGTCTACGGTAGATCAATGACGCAGAGCAAGATGTGAAAAACATTTGAGTGAGTAGGCGGAGAGAGGAGGCGACAGACCGAGAGGTATGGAGGAGGCCCGTCAGGGAGGGTCTAGGCTCGTCAAAGACTGTTGAGACCAGCAGTTAGTTAATAAGTTGATAGATAATTTTTATTATTTAAAAAAATGAAAATATATTAAGAGAAAGAACTTAGTTTTTGGCAATTTCAACCAAACCTATCTAAATAAAAATGGAGGAAAAATGTATATCAATGAAGACTATTGATTAGGTAATTCAATTTTCCTGGCATTTAGATATATTAGATAATAATATAGCCTAACTTATATTTGCACTATATAATATACTATTTTGCATTTATTGAAGTGAAAAGTTTGGTAGGGAAAAAACCGACATGCTCGTGACGTAGACAGTTAACTACATAATATTATAGATGAGGGGTTTTTAGATGATACGCCATATCTTCTTGGATATCTGTCGGGTATCGATAGCTATTTTTTTATTTATTTAATTTGTTTACTTCCAAAAGAATATTTTATTACATTAAAAGTCAGATTTTTTTTTTGTCTTATACAATTCTGAAAATAATAAAATTTATTAAAAGGAATTCAGAGAGTAATTTTCAAAATATATGTTTTAACATTAAGTGCGATGTTTAAAAAAAACAAGACAGTTGTCGTATTAGAAGGTTGCTACTCTACATTTGATTTTGTGGCCGCTCTCTCCATCTTCTTCATCTTGAATTTTGTCAAATCACACCAGTAAAACCTCTCGCTATTTTCATCTAATTTTGGACTTACCGGTAAGAGACATTTAGTTATTTTCTATTCATCAACATTTCGAAGCATCAACTAATAGCTATCAAGAACTCAACATTTTTCAAGAACTCAGTTCGTTTCTCAGTTTCTTATTGATTCACAGTCCATTAATAATTTTTGTTTTAAGACTCACATCTTTTACTAAATAAGTTCATTTCATTTTTTATGTAAATAATTAATTGTAGATACTAGCTTAGTGATATTTCTTTTTCATAATTTTTGCTTTAATTTTTAAATAACATTTCTTGTATTTTCCTAGGTTTAATTGTGCACACTAATCTTTTTGTAATTGATCTTTTTCTATTTTTACATTATATATTTATCATTTACTCATTTTTAGATATTTTTATTAGTATTAATTAATAACGTTCTTTTCTTTCATTTTATAACTTCAATTCTACGTGTTTGGGGAAATTGCCACCAAATCAAAATTATCTGTTTTTTTATTGAATTCACAACCCGGAAATTCTCTCAGATAGAAGGTTAGCAATTATTATTAGGAGCCCCTTCTTCCACAATATTACATCAAAATCTTGAGTAAAATTCAGGGTCAAAACTCAAACTCCTCTCATTTTATAGGTTACCTTTTCCGCTGTTGCATAGACATTTTTTTTTGTTTTATTGTTTTTTTGGTACCCAAATTCTATATTTTGATTGAATATTTATACCTTTATTTAAAAGGTAATCGCACTTCCTATACACATACACTAATTATGTATAAATATATATATATATATATATATATATATAATTCGAAATTTTGAGTATTAATGCTCAACAGAAGATTAACTTTTTTAGCCATGTTTTAACTTCTCTTCCGCTTCTTTGTGACGATTTATAATTTCTCAAAAGATTTTTTATCAAATCGGTTAATATTTCACCAAAACCAATGATCGAATCATAATTTTGGAAAAAAACATTCAACGCTATTTACAAAAAATAACTAATTAAACTTTGATTCTTTTCGACTTATATTCCAATATTTACAACGTTACATAATAAATTTCCTTACCTTAAGGTTAATACATGGATAAGTTTTAAATTTATCCTACATTCCTTTAGAATTAAAAAATCAGTGAGCCCGATAAATTGACATAAGTAGTTTTCACTCATTTCTGTCTTCGACTCTGATTCACCTCCTTCCTAAAGGCGATCAAATCGGTAAAATGGTAACTGAAATAATCATTGGCGTAAAGTGCAGACATAAATTAATGGGGTTTTTTCTAACAAATGAATACTATATTATTTTTATCACTGACGAATACAAGATGTGAATTATTCACTCATACCAACTTATGTTTTTCTTATTTTAATTATAAATTGTTTTCAGAGAAAAACAAGGTAAAATTATCTCGTTTAAAGATTTAATTTTCTTTGTAGCATGTAGTTACTCAGCAGACTGGTCGGGTGTTCCGGGCTACCGAAACCACAGACCCCACCCCGGAGCGTTCCTTGTAAATCGTAAAGACGGCCATTAGGAGAAGGAGGAGTCTGTATTTACCGAGGCTACACAACTCCGGTAGCCACTATGGAAATGAGGCTGGACAATTACCGAGATGATAGGCCGGATATTGGTTGGTCCAGATAAAAAGAAGAAGATGAGCTAATAGAGTGGCTCAAGACTGGGAGCCGAAGTGGGCGTCTTCTTCCTTAATCACTCTCTTCTCTCTCTCATTTTCTTTATTTATTATATATTTTAATTATACCCCTCCTGGCTCCTTATGGCAGGGCCGAAGCAGTGTTCATCATGGCAGGCCATGAGTGGAGGGCTAATGATCGAACGCATCAGGAGGGAAGGCCGCAATAATGTTTAAATGGTCACTGTCCTAAGACTTTTTTTTACAGACCTTACAAAAGAAAAATACTGCGAGCAATGAAAAACACAAAAGTATTATTTTAAATATAATCAAAATGTACTGGAAACCCTTCTGTGGATCTCCCATCCTCTATAAAGTAAATTATAGGAAAATAATGTGTCGTTCGAGCGCGTTCTCGGCAATTATAACCTTGCACAACCTTTGAATAAAAGGGTTATAATACCCAATCTGATCATTTTCTCTAACCTTACACCTAGAGCATTAGTTTCATAGATAAATCGACTAAACCCTGTGTATATTGTATAGTGGATTCATTGTTGCATTGTTCATCATCCATATGGTCCGCTAGGGCCCATATTCTTTTGTTCTAAACGATATCTTGGAAAAATTTAGAACTATTCTCTGGGCCCATTCTCTTTTCTATTCTATATTACCTGGACTTCCTATGAGAAGGTTAAAAGATGATGACCTGCTCAAAAAACATTGATCAGTTCAACATTCTAAACAGAAATAATGATAATAACAATAAAAATATTTACTTAAGAAATTATACAAATGCCATTTGGCCCATATTGTATTTGTGGTCTTCTTTCGAAAATCTCCACATGGAAGCGTGGATAGAAAAACTTTCTCAGTACTACATCCCTGCTCTTTGTCGGATTCTATGGTAATTTTTCTGTTAGTAATCATTGTTCCTGTAAGTTTGGGTGTCCATCAAGTGAGTCGTGAAATTATTTGTAGTTTTTCTTGATCGTGTCAGTCAGAATAGTATGTTAAGAGCTTTGTGTAATTATTTATTAGCTAAGTAAAAAGGACAATGTGTAATATAACGAAGGAATTATGATTGAAAGATTTGTTTTTTGAAAGAATGGTCTGTAAGTGGGATTTTTTTGCACGACCCCCACACTTGCGAGGCATAGGTCCATATTGGATTAAGTAGCATTTTGCATATTATAATTCTGTTAGTTAGTGATAGTTTATTTTTGCGGTAAAGTAGTATTCTTAGGGGTGACAGTCGGTGATTTAATATTTTTTCAAATTAGTTATGTTTGAGAAATAATTATAACAGTTGAACTTTGCCTACAATGATATTCCAGTTCCATATCCTAAGCACTCGTGGTAAATACCTTTTCCAAATTACGACATCGTCATGCTCCAGCTTAAAGGAGTCTAATGCATCCTTTGCGCATTGGTGCCTACTTCTCAGAAATGTCGCACACTAAGCGGAATTAAAGACAATAATGGATGAAAAAGTGGCGTTATTGCGCTATTTAAATAGGATTACCTCCCCGGCGGAGGCCTATGTATTATACATAGAGGTTCGAGTTATTATCGCTCGGCTCCGCTAATCTGAAAACATTGCTTTGGTAATGGTACCTGAGCCTTCCACTCTCTTATGCTGTGGCTCTTCTTATTGTCTCCCAGTCGACGGGAGTCGTTTGTCATCCGGGTCGTAATTGCGTTTTGTTCTGCGGGCGATTTCATTTTCTTCTGTTGGTATTACTGGAAATAATTATCCTGAGCGGATGTAGTTTAGTCTCTCGTAGTAAGGTGCAGCATATTAAGGAAAGTATTAGAGGACGGTATGAAAAAAAAACAACCTGTACCACTACGACCTATGGAGGTCTTGTGTTCAATGCGTGGTTAGAGAGTGGATGAGCCCCAGGAGTGTTCTAGTCCTAAGGTCCATCTCTGGCCACTAACAGAATAAATAAAAGTGTGCCAGTGAGCAGAATTTGAAGGATCTTCGGCATGGTAACCCAGCGCTCTACCACTGAATCATTCCATTCCCTGGTATGAAAAAATACTAAGAAAATTTGAGCGAAGTAGCATTCTAAGTATATCTACATATATATTTTACTTCTTTAGTAATTTTTTAGATAATTTAAAATATATATTTTTAAAAAATCGACCCATGTTGGGGGCATTTGGTTCAAATGATAGATCTGTACTATTGATAAGACAACGGCAGTAATAGGGACATGTTATGACCGAGTTCACGCTCCACTGCTGCCAAGTTTTTCCAGCTTTGTGGAGGAATAACACTAAAAGGTTAACATTAAAGGGTCTCCATACCCCACAGAGCCGTTTCACAGCTGTCAACGGAATATATAATTTACCTGCCACAGCTCTATTCACCTCAACACCTCAACGCTCAACACATGGAGCTGTTTCGCTCCCTTAAATATATAAATGAGTATAGTAATTATATATTGATTAAAATAAGAAAGCGTTATAATATATACTATTTTAATCATAATTATTTTATCCTCATAAGATTATCCCTTCGTTCTATCTTATACTCCAGTTTCAAGACATGGATCTCCAATCTTGCCCTGCAGTAGCGTTGACTTATCAGTAACTGAACACCCTACATTATTGAGCTACCTCACTCCCTGTATAATATAAAAATAATAATAACTAACAATATTAATTTCTCACCATAGAAATATTTCTTATATTTAAATCCAAAATCAGAGATATAAGCGATCAGCATAACTAATTATGATTCAGTCATGAATTAAACCGTCTTTACTTAGTGCTGCAACCTTTACAATGGTAATTAATCTATGTAATAGTAGAACTCTATGTCCCCTCCAACTAACATTTCAAGTTTAATAAAAAATTAAACATATTCTTAGTTTATACTATTAACATAATTTAATATCATATATTAGCAGTGTACATAATTTAATTTTATCCCCTAGAAGTGATTACTTTTTGGTTATGTTTGTCATACTGTTTAATAAATTCTAAAATTAATCAGTTGGGCAGGTTTTGTTGAAGGTCAAAATTTGGTATTAAATTCGCAAAGAAAATAAACAAATTAACTTTACATTTCCTCATACTACCTTTGGCCCACACGTCATTATTTATCACTCAGCCAATTTACTTGTTATATTACTGTAATATAGTTGTAAATATCAATAAATTAATAATAACAAAAACAAAAAAAAACCTTTGGCCCAATCCCTACACAGCTTATACAGCTGACATCCCGACTCATCCAAATACTATCCTAACCACGCATGCTGAAGATTTGTATTATCAGTCAACACCAATCCAGTTATTGCATCCCAAAGCCTCCAATCCCATATCACTGATCTTGAAGAATGGTGTCAAAACTCGGGAATTAAAATAAATTCTCAAAAATCGCATCAAATCACTTTTACGTTATGTAGTAAATCAATGACTTCCTACCCTTCAGTATCCTTTAATAATCTTCGACTGGTGCCTGTAAAACTGATCCGATACTTAGGGTTGCATATCGACAAACGATTAACCTAGAATCCTGATAAGACTGAAAAGACAAGAAACCTAGACTTTTCAAGCTACTTCAACACTTACTAGAAGCTCTAAGCTCACAATTACAAAAGACTCATCTTCATGACCATCATACGACCTATTTGGACTTACGGAGTAGAGGTTTAGGGCTCCACTAAGCCATCTAATTCCTCTCGTATCCAATCCCTACAATCCAAAATCCTTCATAAAATCCTCAACGCTCCCTATTTTGTTAAAAATAAAGTCATCCATAATGACCTTAATGTCCCATTTTTTGCTGATTTGCTCCGAGGCGTCTGAAAAGAAGATGGCCACGCGACCTTCTTAGTTGAACTTGTGATTTGAGTACTACCAGTGGTTAGTTTCTCTACTTGTCATTACCTCATGTCATCATGTATCACTTAGCCTATTTACTTGCTGTATTATTGTAATGTAGTTGTAAATATCAATAAATAAATAAAATAAAATTTAAAAAAAACTTTACCTTATTGTCGTATTGTGATTTTTGGACCCCCTCCCCTGGAATGTCTACGAAATTTAATAAATTTACAGTAAATAATAAAATCATACAATATTAATTAATTCGTATTTATTTATTAAAAACGTTTTTCTTGCACTTAGTCTGTTCATTATCAATTAGCTAACAAAATGTTTTTCTTCTGTATCGTCGCGTGAGGATAGCACTCGAAGCAATTTGTAGAAGTGTTATATGCAATCAGCCAGCTAAAGCTGCCATGCGACGCTCAATTATAATTTATAATGAGGCGTGAGAAAAGAATGACTTGATTATTTTTAAAAAATGTCCAACAAATTGCTCATTTTATCATGTATGATCTATAGGAATTCACAACTATGGCAATACCGTCATAAAAAAAAAACTGTATACATTTAAATAATATAAAATATAGATAGATGTTTACATTGCTAACATTTTCTGAAACCACGAAAAAATCACCCATTCTTTTAAACGGTTTTAGTCAAATGAATAGCATTAGATAATTTTAATCCTCAATAAAGAATATTTCTAATGAGGATGGTAGGATTTTTTTTTACTAATATATTAAAATTTACAACTTTTTATAATAATAATAATACGACAAAGAAATGCAATAAATGGTATGTAAAGGTAAGAGATAAAGGCAAGGAGAGAAACCACTCACTCAAATAACAAATGCAACTTAGGTCATCAGGCCATCTTCTTTTTAGATTCCTCGGAGGATTATCGGGAATTGAAGAGGTTGCTAGGTTTGGAACTAGTAGGTTAGAGTGGGAATAAAGTTTGTCCTAAACGGTTTAATATCGGGTTTGGGCCAAAGCAGCAAGAAATGGAACAATATGGAAGACTTTATTCTTAACAAAGCAAGGATCATTGAGGATTAAACGAATGGTGTTGGATTGTAATGATTGGAAACTAGAGGAATTCGGTTACATAGTAGAGTCCCAAACCTCCACTCTGTAAGTCCAATTTGGTCTTATAATAGTCATGATATGATTCTTTTGTAATTAATGGGGTGCTTAGGGTTGTTTTCTAGTACGTTGTGAAGTAGCCTGAAACGGCGGGTAGCAATTTTGAAAGCGCATGACTATAAGACTGCATAATATCATAGCAAACTTCTAAATTATTTTAACCTCATTTTTTTATCATTTCTTTTCTTTTAATAAAATTAGAAATGACTATGCTTTTGTTTTTCAATGTCTATTGTTTATGTTCGCAAATATTATGGTTTATCTAGATGCTTTGAGCTTTCTAAGACGGGTTGCCATTGGGTAACGTATCACGTATCCGAGTCAGAGCAGACACTCATATTACTAAAATTGAATAAATATGAAGAACAGGAGCCCTACTGCCCGTGAGGACAGTGCTCCTTGGACCTGAAATCTAATTTTTTATTCTTCTGTTGTAAGATGTCCTCAAGTTTCTGTTTTGTATACTGCCCCATGGTCTTGCATGTGGGTGGATTTTATAATTTTAGAAATCGGGATACCTAACTCATAGGAATGAAATGTTAACTTTTTTATTCTTACTATTCTTTTTTATATTAAAAAAAAAATTATTGTTTGATATTTAATTTCACTTTTATAGTTTTCATTGGATATGTATACATACCTTCCAAGCAGTTTAGTAGTCAGGGTAGCCTGTTAGCTCAACCTCATACCATGACTGTACCCTTCCGAAATACCACCGATGTAGACCATATATTATGATCCAAAACAATTTTAAACACCAAGAGTTAATGACCAGGTTAAGGTACGTTTAAGCCCCCCTGACATTGCCTACACTGGTGAGGAGCTCGGCTACAATCTTCGCCCATAGCGATTACCATAAAAAGCTACTAGACTTTACTATAGCTCTATAATCTCTATATAATAACAGGCAGTTTGGCAGTTTTTGGGGGGTGATGGATAGCTACCGTAATAGCCTGGTGTAAGGTCTCCTTGCTGTCTGTTGCCTCTCCGCTGCCGGCTGCTAGCGTCTTGTCTTCGATGCCAAACCTATCTAAAAACATAATCAAAGGGTATACAAGAAATAACAGGATTCAAAGTTTACCAATGGAGAATAACTTACCCATGGATGGAAAATAATAGAAATATGCTTCGTATTATATAATTTTAAATCACACAACGTTAGTTCGTATCTATATATTCATATATCAAATATATTCAATACGACAACGGTTGTGCAGAGAGGTAATTTGTCGCATGCAACCTCTATGTTTGCCCCCAATTAAGGGTACTCACTTTTATACAGGCTGAGTGAGCCATGGGAGGGTCTGAAGACCGCAAACGGTCCATCCGTGACTGTTAAAAGTATTAATAAGAGCGACCTGTGATCTAGTGGTTATCATTACAACCTACTAAGCCCAATATCGCGGGTTCGTAGCCCGGCAGGTGGCCCTATTATTTTTTAAAGGGAATAATAAATCCTTGGTTATGCCGTACTTCTGAAGGGACGTCAAACGGGGGTCCCGAGCCTGTACGATGTCAGGTACTCGTTAAAAATCCCTATACTAATTAAACCTGGATTTGCAAAATTTAAAGCTCCCACTGTAGGATCGTCCGATTAGCCATAGCAGCATAAATTAAAGTTAAATGAACAAGCAAACAAGATTTAATAATTTGTCTGTCACAGATTTGAGCCCAGGACCCTCAGCTTAGTAACTCAGCACTCTATACACTGAGCAACCCTGTTCCTATTTACAACTTTATACAGTTATCAATTTTTAGAAATAAAATTAAGTCCTTTTTAATTTTTTTATATTTCAATTGTTCACGATTGATAGCGACATTCAGTAAACAAACATTGATTTATCGAATCTTACGTTAATTTTTTTTTCCTTTTCACAATGCGTTATTTTAAGGAGAAGCATATGTAGTGGAAACAAAATGTGAATCTGATTGTCGAAATGTTAGTTGGTCGGTTGGGATCTTCTATAGGAATGAATACTTTGAAACATTTTGCTTATTTTTTTCCATAATCAAAAGCATAGTTCCAGTCCGGCTGGAAAATTAGGAATAAGTTAGAAAGTTTCAAAACATTATTATATGGGCATCAGCACAAAAAAAAAAAGCTTTTACAAACATGACCTCTGGAGATAATTTGGAAAATATGTTTTAGCTAATTATGAATCAATGGAACAGAAACCCACGGAACCATAAAATATTGAACAATGTGTTACCTGACAACAATAAAAAAATCTAAATATGAGTTCTAATTCACAGGTAATGAATAATAGGTCAGTATGGAATATAATACCAATGCCAACCGTAAAGGAGAAAACAAATTACTGGTGAAGTTTTATAAATGAGGAGTTGGGATCAAACAACATGCAATGCGGATAACTCCAAAATTGAGTTTTCACCCTTTTCGCTGGTTTGGTCAAGAAATCTTGTCTAACATGACGCCTTATACCTCATTATTTCACGCGGTTTCCATATGTGAAGTTTCGGAAGCACAAAGCTTGCTTGACTAAACTAGCGAAAAAGTCGATTTTTGAGATTTCGGAGTTCTCAACTTATGATCCTGAAAGGCTTAAATTAAGAAACGCATACTTTATTCAATCTCTCATAGCAGCCTGAAAAATGGAATTCGGTATGTGTATAATGGAGCATTAAACGAATAAATTTGACTCTCAATATTTGGAATTCCTGAAGACCCATAAACGTGTGTGTTTAGTGTTATTTCGATCTGGATTCGATACAAAAAAAAACATCGAGGAAACTACAAAATCTAGGACCACCATCCCACTCATACTTAACCATCCCGGTGGTGAGAGAGATACAGACCTGACGATGTTAGGTGAGGTCCCTTGGAAATTGCGTTATTAAGCGACACTTGAATCGAGTTATGGAGGTATATGGAAGGCCCTTCCTACGGACTCTGCTAATCCAGTTAAACTGTTTTGTTAAACCGTTCGTTACAGCTAGTTAGCCAGGGGCTGCCTTGGGGAGGAGAGGGAGGTAAAAAAGAACCAAGAACCACAACGATAAGAGTACACAATTAGCCAAGATTTTTTTTTGCTTTTGTATTTCGTAGCGAGGATGTGAGGCTCAGTAGGAATCTTAATCAAGGTGTTATCCTCTGATGCGATATATATAAATAAATATACATAATAATATAAAACGTACATTTAAGGAAATAATGAAAAAAAAAAGATATTTCACCAGAAACATTTTTAAAAAAAGTCTACATCTAGCAGCAATGAACTCGCTTTTTTAGAGTTTCCTCTTTCTCCAGTCATTAATTTTATAAAATCTAAAAAAATGTTTAAAAAATATTTCAATGAATTATCAGATTAATCTCTTTATTATTCATATTTAAACCATTCCTACCAATTTATCAATATCTACTGCAATTTTCCAATAAAAATACACAAAAACTGAGCTCAATCATAAAGATATTAACAATTATAGTATTAGTAACTATAATTATAGGATATAGTTACTCTTTTCAATAACGAAAATATAGTTGTAAATTATAATTTTTTATATCTTTATAAAGAAATTAAGTTAGCTCGCAATAGTGTATCAATTTTTTTTATATACAACTAAAACCCTAAATCTTACAAAAATGAAAAAAAGATGTCCTGGTTTTTATCATTATAAAAGAAAGGGAAAAGGATCTCATTAAAAAATAAAAAAGGTCTACTTATATCAGCAATGAGCCTGTAAATATTATATTATTTCCTTTTTTCCAGCCCCGAATTTTATACAATCTAAAAAATGCTGCATACGGTCACCTCTGGTCTAGTGGTTAGCGTAACAAACTACTAAGCCCAAGATCGCGGGTTCGTAGCCCGGCAGGTGGCCCTAGTAATTTTTTCAAGGGAGTGAAAAATCCTTCCGGGAGTGAAAAAAGCCGTCCTTCGGAAGGGACGTTAACCGGGGGTCCCGAGCCTGTGCGATGTCAGGTACTCGTTAAAAATCCCTATCCTAATTAAACCTGGATAGGCAAAATTTAGAGCTCCCACTGTGTCATCGTCCGATTACCCCTAGCAGCATAAAGTGACGTCAAATAAACAACTAACTAACAACTCTAAAAAATGCTATATTTAAATAAATTAACAGACAATTTTTTTTAACATCTCATAATAATATACCTAAGCTGAAAACGATTATAAAGATATTAACACTTTATTTTACAATTATTTGTCATGAAATCAAATTCATAAGTATCAGTACACTTTTTTAAGAACTTGAATAATAACTAATCGTTTATATATTTTAATCGATAGATAATAAAATATGTTAAATAATCAATTAATTATAAATACTTATAATTTATAACAGATAAAAATTTAATTGATGTACTGATATATCACATACAGTTATTAATTTTTTTTTTGAATTTATTATTATTATTATCTACTACATAAGCAACATCTTGAAGATTTTCCATGTTCAACCAAAGATATAATTGATAAAAAACCGCTAATCCATTCTAACTGTCCAAATTGCGAAGAAGATTTTTTACAAGCTTTTCATTCTCTCATTTTCTGCAAAACTCTTTATATCTTTGTAAAGAAATTAATTAAAAAAAAGGTTGTTCTGATTTGCCATCCTTAAAAAATAAATAAATTTAATTATTTTGATAAACTCTAACTAAAGTAAACACTTTTGTCTATATATAGCTGTATATAATTCTCTTGTCATATAGAATACATGTTCTTGGGGTTCTTCTTTTTCCTAATCGTCTCTACATTTTCTTTTTTCCTCGCACATAAATCATAAAATAGAAAATAAATGTGTATATTACATTCAATATTGTAATTATCATGCATCATCGGTCATTAGACTGCTTTTAAACGTTAACGTTGTAAATTTTAATTACAAAAATACTCTTCGTCTTATCTGTTTGTGAAGACTTTTTTTTAACTGCTGTACTTCAATAGTTTAAAAGTTTAAATTATTTAAATTTTTTTTTAAATTCACAAACTATGGCATAACATCCAGGAAAAACATGAGCAATAATGGAAAAGTTAAATGTTTTTAATTTTATTAATGTGTTTTTACTTAACTGCGTTGGAAGTTGAAAATATAAAGAATAATGAAGAAAATTATCTAGCACGTTTAAATATAAAGTTGTCATATGTAAAATTAAATTTGTATGTAAAATTTATTTTAAACTATTGTATCGTATTGTACTTTTAAACAACTATTGAAACATTGTTCAAAATATATTATATAATCTTTAGGAATAGAACAGTCAAATCTCCTTGGTGAAATTGGTAAAATTACAGTAGATGATTTTTTTTTTCAAAAAATCATTGCAACACAACTATTGTATAACAAATAATTCAAATCGGAGTTTACAAAATGTCCGGATTTCCAGAATTTTTCATTTTCATATAATAACAATTTCTAATTTTAAATTAATGTCACAGATAAAATAAAATAAGAGAGCAATTCAAAACTCAAATTTATAAGAGATGCCTAATTTTCTTTTTAGGCTTTTTCTACGTTTTAAGGGGTATTCAAAGTTTTAAAAATTAATAATTTTTAATTTACAAGAGACATTTTTTAAGTGAAAACTTCAACTTCAGTGAGAACTTCTTTAGCCGCGTTGGGCGATTTTTGGTCGGGAGGAAACTTTTGATTTCGCGTCACCAACCTGAGCAACGTGCCGTGATGTATTGCGCGACGCTGGCGAAGTGTAGCGGCCTGTGTAAGAGCTATGCAATTTATTTTTAAATATTTGGGACTTAATATGGACAAGAAGTTAACTTTTACTTTGCATACTGATTATGTGTGCAATAAAGCCAACAGGGCTCTGTGTACTATACATCCATACTTTAACAGGAATTCTAAATTAAGCACAGACATTAAGTTATTATTTTATAAAGCCTGCTTACGACCTATACTAACATATGCATGCCTAATATGTCTAAAACTAAGTACAAAAAACTACAAATATTCCAAAACAATTCCTTAGAATTGCTGGAAATTATGCATATTACACTAAAGTCAAAATTATGCATAAAGAATTACATGCCTTATATTAATGTATTTATCAACAAACTATGTAAACAATTCTTTGTTTAGTGTGAAAACAATAAAAAAACATTTATAAAACATATTGGGTACCATACAAAAAACAATACAAAGCGGTATGTACATAAAAGAACAAAACATTTATTTCATGATCGAAAATTCGGTTGTACTAAACATTGAGTGACGATCGTTGCAATTTTATACTATTTTCACACAAACACATTTGTTTCTTATTGAACTAAAATAATTCAGACTATAATTGATTTAAATATTAAAAAAAGAACTAGTAACGAAAAACGAGAAATACCTAATCAAATTATTGGGGCAGAAATGAAAGAAGAACTTCCAACATGTATCGATAACGAGGTCATAAAAAATGATTACTAACCAGCTGATTTTTTGTTTTTTCATTTATATTGGAAGGAGGGGACTCTTTGATCAAACCATACATTTTGACAAATATTTTTTCAAATAATTTAGATAATTATCTTGAGATTTAAGAACGAAAAACCCAGTTAGTAATAAATTTTTGAGAATCATGAAATCAACATATTCCTTGCTACCTCTGTTAGCTAGGATATTTTTCGCGACAATCGAGAATTTTCGCACAGGAAATTATTGGGCATCTCATCGAAACGAAGCTATTCACGAAGATTCAGCTTGATAGTAATCAAGTGCAAAAATGGACCATGGATCCTGGACTATCTGCATGAGTGGTAGAGAGGATGGACTATGATTATGAATATATTTAACTAAATTAAAAATCAGTTCCATAGTACTAAATTTGATTATTGATGTATCTGTATAGGCATATTAATTTGAATAATGTATTATTATAATAAGTATTATTAATATTATGCTTCTTTAGCCAATAGCAATATAGTGTAAACAATAAATTATTGATTTATACAATAATTTCAATATTTTCAACAAATAATGATATTTCATTGTACGATCAATTAAAAAAACGAAACTTTGTTAAAAGTATCCTTCAACAAAAATTTCGATGGTTCATCATTTTTAATTTATTCAATTCAAAACTCTACTAAACTAGGGTTCTGACAAAGACATGGATTCTGGAAATTTCCGTACCCCAATCAATCTTGTCAAGAAATGTATATATATATACACACATTAATGTGCATAGAGTAGTGTTGTAGAGAGGCGAAGAGCACTCTAGACAGAGTACAGAGCCCTGGACAAGACAGACACATGTGACAGAGTTATGATGCTAGGAGTAGAGATCCCGGCTGGCCCTCCTCATACATATGCATCACTCCCTGATAGTGTCCTGTTTGCACCTCCGGTTGCCCTACCGCCCTTTTATTGTTTATACAAACAATTTTATTTATCCATTGTTAATAAAAATAGTATTAGTATATCATTAAACTGATTTATGGGACCTTATTCGTACCTCGATGGATTGCCAGTCCTGAGTTGGTTAAGATGAAGCAATGGGATCTTCTGAAAACTTCCTTTGACCTAACACTATCTCTGGTGAAGGATATTTAAAATATATCTAACTTTTCTATTTGAACAGCTACATTGAATAGGCAGTTTTTGTATGAGTTAATTGTTTGGCTAAACATTGATAATCTTCCAGAAGAGACTCATGAAACGGAATAGTTCATTATTTTAACATATTTTATATATATTTGATTTTATAGTTACATACAAATTTTAAATTGCCATTCAATAAGTCTAATCTATTAAAATATATCAACTATTTACCAAACTCATATTCATTAGTTATGAATCTAAGGAACAATTATATATGAAACTTTAAACTATAAAACTATGAGCTACCAGAAAAAAATAAAACATTTAAAGTTCTATTTCACAGGTATATTTTTAAAATAATAATATTATAACTCAGATGACATGGACATTTTTTAAAATAATTTGATCTAGTTATAAGTTTTTATTTTATCTCATTTATGATCTCACTAATAGTCGTAGTTTTAATTAATATGTTTCAAAAATGTCAAATAGTAGAGAATAATTAGAAATGAAAACCTAACAGCCTTCTAAATTGATGCAATTTAACTACAGGTGTTGGTATGATTGATTTTCCTTTTAAATTTCATGTATAAAATAATAAAAATAAAATGAGATTAGTAAATACGACTAATATTTTTCGCTCTCGGTAACTCGTCACTGTCCGTTTCTCCAAGTCCATTAAAGTTTATTATACCTTGGCTTGTTAATTGGAAATTCCCAACTATGATGGCCTTTGAAATATCAGCTAACTAATTTTTTCTAAAGATTCTTTTAAAGTCTATTACAATGACCCTTTGTTAGACTCTGAATTATACAATGAATTTATCAGAATTGTAAATTAAAAAAAAAATTAAACCTGTACCGCCTAACACTATGGAGGGTCTGAGGTTCAGTTCATTGTAGAGATTATACTTTTTTCTGGGAAAACGGTTGTGCATGAAAAAGATTTGTCAGATAACACGCTTAACCGCCAGGTTTTCCCAGTTAAGGGTAGCCAATTTTTGTAAGGCTGATTGAGGGTCCGTAGATCCCACCGAGCCCAATTAACACATTAAATATTATATCTGCTACAGCTCGATTTGAACCCGGAACTGTCTACATAGCAAATCAGCACTTTACACACAGAGCTAATCCGCTCCAAAATTATCAATATGATATAATAAAAAAAACACCACTGCCTAATTTATTATCTTTTTAAAATATTCTTCTTACGTTTGAGCTATATTATCCAACTGATATATATTATGATTTACTGTTAATTAGATTATTGAGTAAGTTATTAATGTATTACACTGATTATCTTAAATTATGTAAATTAAATTTGAATAATAGAAATTAATTATTAAAGAGATAAATTATTTACGATCAGATCAAAGTTTAAAGAATTAGGAATTCATTGTTATTATTTAAGTTTATTGTCGTTTGAAGATTACAAATTACTTTTTCATTCATTAAAAACTAGTATAGAATACTGAAGAATGTGAACTTTAATTATTAATAAATATTCATCATCATCATCATCATCGTTCGTGGCGCTACAACTCCTGTAGAGTCAAGGCCTCCTGCCTTAATATTAATCATTTCAAATTAAGGTTAATGTCACAAACCAGCTAAGGATAATCATAAAAAATAACTAATATATAAATATCAAGAGTAATTCATAATATTCCAATTATAGAATCAAAGGAAAGTAACATAAAAAAAACTTGTTTGTTTTTTGCTGAAAAACTATTACTTTAAAGTTAAGTTAAAAAAATTTGTATTAAAGTTATTTTTGAATTTTCTATTTATAAATATATCTCTCTTTGTATTTTTCTCACAAACACTCACACATACACACAATATTTCTCCCAAAACAGTAACCTTTTTTTTTATCCTTTCATTATTTTCCTGCAATACTTTGCAATTCGAATTCAGAATGTGATCAAAGATGATGCGACTGTTTTTTTTTTCCCAGAATCGAATCATTTATGAATTAAGAATTGATGTTCAAATATGATTTTAAGAGGCTTAAAATTTTGCTCACCATAAACATTGGTAATGTGATTTAGTAAATAATTGTAGACTTCAGAGTTAGTGATTTTAAAACTTAAAAGTTTGCTTTAAAACTTAAAAAAACAATACATTTCAGTCACGTTAAAAATGTTTTCAATAAAATATAATTAAAACACTGACGACTGGTCTGTTGTGACCCAATAATTGATAAGTAATAAAATTTAATACTATTGTTTTATAAATGAAAAAATACCCATGGACTATAGAATTTAAATATAGTTGCTAAGCTATTCCTTCGGAGGTATAAATCGGAGGTATAAATTTTAGTTATATGCACAGGAATTGGAGACAGTGTACATAGTCTATATTATAGGTCAATAGTGTATATAGTACATATTATTTCAGATAATGAACCAAATACTATTTATCGAGGGTAATTAAATAATAATATAAGTAATAAATGCCAGATGAGTTCCCAATCGGTTCAAATAGATTTGCAATTAATTAACAAATGAATTGTTTAGAAAAGGTTTTATTTAGATTACTTTCCTTCATATGACAAATTACCAATACTGAAGTCTTAATTGTATACAGTTATTTTACTTGGGCATTAACTTAGCGGAATGTATTTAATTTAGTATAATTACTGTAAAAAGTTTTTTTAATGGTTCATTCGTTAATGAATAGGGAAAAAAATAGTATTAAGTTAGGTTTACAGATTTTTTTAGTAATAAATTTTAATTGTTACCTTGTAAAATAATTCATATTATTATCTGTACATAAACTTATAATCATTTTTACACTGGGCAAATGAATGTCAGAAACTATTTCTTACCTGACATTAACAGGAGTATTTAATTACATTGCATTATCTGTAATAAATCATTCGCTCTGACAATTTGCCATAAAAAAACAACAGTTAACATGACACCTTCAGCATCATTTATAAAAAAAGAAACCAATATTTAAAAAAAAGTGCATATATTTAACGGGAAAATAAGTATTTAATAAACAACAAGGCGTTGAACAGAAGCTTCTTATTAGCATTCACTTAAATCCTACTGACATTCCGTGACTGAGTCCAACACTTCTCAAGGCAGTCTATTATTAATAAACTCTATTGACCTACTTATAATGTATAATTCAATTTTAATTGAGACATGAATATATTAAATATTGCATTTGTATTTAAAAAAAACTAAATATGATTGATTTCTCATTATTACATCTTGTGAATTACCGTTGTTTGTGTTGAACATAAATAACAGGAATCGAAGAAAAAACATCATAATTATGAATCGTTTAATATTGATTGTTTAATTATATCGTGCCTAAAAATCGATTATGCAAATAAAAGTTATTAGCACTAACGAAAGAACACCTGAGAAATAACATCACTACTTCCGACTTATGATAATGTCTACATTACAACCATATTTACATATGTAAATAAAACACTTAAGAGAAAAATATAATGTTTAACTATTAACATTTTTTTTGTACTCTAATATTTAGAAAGCTCACGACAGCTAAATACTTTACAAATCATTTAATTAAATTTTAACACTTTTTTTTAATCTTTACTTTCCACTTATTATTTTCTGATGTTAATTAATATTCTTCATTCATATCATTTTATTAGTAACACTATTATTATATTTATTAATATAAACAAATAACTTGGTATCCATACGCAAATATTACCTGTTGTACTAAGTAATTTGTTTTAATTTCGGATCTGGTTTGTTGGTTGAATATGTTTTCGTCCAGAGTAGGAATTTAAAAAATTATATTGGAAGTGAAACTACAAAAAAAAAAAATGTTTTTTTTTAATCATAAATGTTATTTATAGTAATAATTTTACTTGATTTTATGGCATTTTAAAATTAAATTTACTATATAACGATATTGATTAACTCATGCACTTCAGAGTAATTGTGCGAAAGGTAACTTGTTTTTTTAATTAGCTTCTAAGCCTAGTTAAGAATTATTTTATATATGAAAATAGATAATTATGTTTGCTGTTAAATTCTAATTTACTAATTTTAATTTTTGTTAACTTGTATTAATTTTTTTATAAAATAATAATGAAATATTTATTCCATTCTTCAAGTCTTATATGATTCTTAATCTAAAATAAATATTTTTAAAAATGTTAAGATACTTGAATTTAAATTATACAGATAATTATTTGCTAAATGTAATTAAAATTATTAGACTCTTTAACAAAACTCCATTTTTTACATAAATATTAATACGGCAAGTTATACAGTTAAAAAAAAATATTCCTTTTTATTTTTTATGGGATCAAATATATTGATTTTTTTTTAAGTAGTCAAGTAAAATGGGAGCGGGGTGGCTTAGAGGTAGAGCACTGAGTTGCCATGCCGGAAATCCTGGTTCAAATTCCGCTGCAGGCCATGACTTTTATTTAGTCTGTTTGCAGGGGGAGATGGATCATATAGGATCTAGTACCCTCCTAGGTCCCACCCAGCCCTCTATAAAATATTATGAAAATAGGACACCCAAAATAAGGCGGAAAATCTGGTGTTTGACCGTGACCTAAAACAAGTCACCTCCTTGCAGAACCGTTGTCCATGAAACAGTGCAGTCTCTACAATGTACTGAACCCAGACCCTTCATGGGTTGTAGTGGTACAGGTTTTTCTTTTTTTTTAGTCAAGTAAAATAAAAGCTTCGGGACCAAAAGCGGATAACTCCAAATTTCAAAAACTGGCTTTTTCTCATTTTTTGCAAGCAATGCCTAATGCTTCCGAAACTTCAGGTTCAGAACCGGACCAAAACGATGAGAAAGAAGGGGGCAAAGTGTCGCGTTAGACTAAATTGTATGACTTATAGTTTTTAAACATGATACAACTCAAAATATGACTATATTAAAAAACAAAACAAAAAACTATGTTGAAAATGGAATATCAGATATGTTGTTCCTCAATTAAAAACCTTCAATCAATACAATTGCTATTGAAGGCTTGATATAAAAATGCCAAATTTTGATTTGTTCTTTTGAAGGAGCTTTTACAGTCGGTACTAAAATTATTTTTATTTTCAAGAATATTAAAGAGGAAACGAATGAAAATTTAAAACTTGTGGAGACTTAACTCGCAGCGGCAATCTCTGGAACTGATAAATCATTTTTATATTCTAAGGAGATAAGCGGTTTCATTCAGAACGGCTAATACAAAAGTAACGAGATAGGTCTATAAAACAATTAATGTCTGTCCCTGGTGTCCTAGTTTGTTGTTGGTACGATCGAATCCGTCCCCACGAATGATGTGAAATATTTCCCCGAAGCGTAAACATGAAACTAAAAGAGGACAGTAACAGACAAACTGGGCTTGACAAAGGAGCTATAAGGGATAGTGTTTTGATAGGGGGTGTACTAAATGCGAGGGAGCGGACAATAGCAGTTCGTGAGGCACCTGCCCAGTCTCCCCCAACCAACTGTCCCTCTATTAGGCTTTTTAATATCGGCTGCTAATCTCCCGGTCGGGGATTAGGGTTTGATAGTCAGCTTTGGGGATCTCTCCAGAGTAGGAAGTATGTTTAAAAAGTTAGGTTTTTGAGCATTTCGGGGATTTCCTTACAAGTGGAGCTACAGAGCGAGTGCCGCGCAGTCTATGAGAAAACGTAGGAACTGAGGAGGAACCATTTTGTTTTCTGGGCTGGTCGAGAGGGGGTGTTGGCGGAGGACCTGCGCGGATTGGTCCGCTCTTCACTTAGACCCCGCCCAGCGCTCTTGGGAGGCGGGTCTTCGTCGCCTCTCTCAGTCTTACGTTCTTTCTTATCGCTGAGCAAAGTATCGCCGCCAAGAGAACAATTTTGTTCCCAGAAAAAAAAAATTTTTAAAAAAGAAGAATAAAAAAAAGAGATTTATCCATTTTTTAACACTAATTCCTTCAGCCTCTCTAATATATCCAATTTCTGAAAAAAAAATTGTTAAATTTTAAGATAGCTACGATATCCCTTAACAGTATTAAACGATTACTTCGAAGCTCTAGTCAAAATCTTAAAGAACTTTTAACTTAACTTAAAGAAACATTTATACAAAAAATATTAAAATTAATTTAAGCTAAAACACAAACTATATCAATGTAATATAATAACAATGTAGTAACAAATAAATATTTAATCAAAAATATTTAGGTTTAAGTTATAACCTATACAGATTATTTTTCTTTTTTTTTATGTTTTCTTCTAAAATCAATTTTATAAATTAATATTATTAGTAAAATATTAGTTATAATTATATATTTGCAATAAGACATTGTTTTTTTTATTATAAAAATATTACGAGAAATCTTTTTCAAGACTATTTTTTTTTTTTTTTTTTTTTTTTACGAGCTCCATATATTATGGATAAGCAGTTCCTACAGGTAATTTTAAAGCGGTGAACATTAACAGTTTATTCCATAAAGGATGATTTTCATCCTGTACAGGGTCGTCTGTCGGAATGTAAAAAATATTGTCAATCATAATAAAAACAAAAAAACTAAAAAAAAAACAATGTATATATTTAAATATGTTATAGAATATTACAACTATATTAATGTGCTATAATTGTTAATTGTGCTCTAGCAGAACTTGCAGTTATTATATTAAAGTACTAATGATAAAACATATTCTGTTCTAAATAAATCAATTAAAAAAAAAAAGAAATTTTCCCCTTTTTCCAAAATGTTTTTGTTTTACAAAAAAATATATAAACGTATATGTGTGTGTAATATTAAAACAGAAACAGTTTAACATTTAAAAGATGGATGGATTGAAATAAATTAATAATAGCGATTGGATATAAAAAAAATTGATATCGGATTTTAATAAACAACTTCCGAGACGGATAAGGCACAGGAAGAAGTTAAAAAATCGAATTAAAACGATGAATAACGAAACTAACCACATCTGGTGTCGGTGTAGATCCCTTCGTAATTATCAACCAAATACTTGCTAATAATTGATAACTAATTTATAATAATCAATGAATTTCAGATAAAACCTTTTTTTTTCTTTTGTGTGAATTTACAGAACATATTTAATGATTAATAAGCAGTAGTTATGATTACTGTATTAAAATTATCAATATAAACCTTTTTTGTACATTTTATTTATCTTTACAGTTAGAGAAGCACTCGTTTTGGTAACATATCTACCCTATTTGAAAAATTATATGATTAAAAATGTTTTTGCACCACAAAACATACATAAATAACTAGAAAAAGAAATATTTTCATTCTTCGGTATTTTTATTTGACCTGGGTTTGGTGATATTTTAAAGCAAAAAAAAAAAAAATTCTAAACGTGTCGACTACTTTTTAAATATTTTACTTTTATACTTGCATCAGTAATTTTTTTTCGAAATATATATTATATTTAACGAACATAAATTACATGTTTATAAATACTTCTATTCAAATATGAAACTAAGATTACGTTTCTTTCTTTTGTCTATAGAGTAGATAGTTGTTAAAGACGGTCACAGAAGATCCGTCAATGTTATTTCCGAACGTGAATTTTCCATCTCAAGTGTCGCATTAACATCTAATTGAAATTTAAAAACACGAGCTAGGCGCACGAGCCGGGAATACATTAGACTAATTGGGTATCGGTGCGCTAGCCAAATCACATCCCCGGCCGACAGATACCCGCATAGCGAGGGTTCCACCTATCGGTGACTTATGGATCATGCATAATGTATGAGCAAAGTGTAACTGCTAAAACATATAATACAATACGTAATGAAATATTTGAATAAAGACTTGTTGCTTATGCTAATTGCTAAAGAAAACTAAATGCACGATGAACGCCCCGTTTATTCATTCCTATCTGCTAATTGTTGAGTCTCTATGAATCGTATCTTTACTCTTGTAGACGTTGTTTATGCTCATTATTGATTTATATGATTATAATATCAGTATTTCCATGATTGTCGAGTCACGAGTTTAGTGATTTATAACAGAATATACGATTTTAACATCCATTTTTCCATTATTATCTATTTTCTTAATTCTATTATATGTTAATAATCGAGAATTCATCCATGGGGTTATCAAAAATAGCTATATTCATTTTATATCGATTAACAGGTCGTTCCGTGTTCTGTTACGGTATATTACAATTATTGCTTTGTAACAACTGGTTTATTCCAGTGATTGTGTATTTTAATCTCCCCGTTTTAATTAATTTTAGTATCACCTCTAAAACACCGATGGATTTTATTTATAAAACCGAACAAGAATAATTTGAATAATAATATTTTAAAATGTTACCAAGTATTTTTCTTTCGACAGATGTATCTTTAGTTCTAATTCGAACTTAATTATTAAATTTTCAAACGGTATAAAAAAATAAAAAAGACCAAAAAAATAATAAAGAGTAGTTCATCCATCCTATATTTTTTTTATTTGCTCAACTTTAACGTAACTTATTTTTATGTTTGGATGTAATTTGTTAGTGCCGCTTCTTACGAGCTTCTGTTTCTTAATTATTTTATATCTGTGAGTATTAACTAGTATTTTATTTGTCTAATAACTACCATGAGAAGCGATTTCTTTGGATCAATTAAGATTTTTTCTTCACCATTTTTTATTCTAAAAGTCATTAACTCCGTATTTAATATTAGTAATATGAGGGAAGAATATCAATTATTTTATTATTTTATTTACTACATTAAATAAGACTCTGTTTCATTATTAAAAAAATATTTCAATAAAATAATTTTTAATCTGATTGCAGCAATAGGCTTACGATTTATAATTCATATAGAAAGAAAAAACATACAAATGAATATTAAAGAAATAAATATAAAAACGGCGTTTTAACTTAAAATAAAAATGTTTTATTAAAAAAAAAAAAATGTTGAAACTTGAAGATGATTTCTTTAATATAGATCAGTATTCTTTTTTCTTTTCAGTGTAAATTAATTAATTAATTTTAATTACAATTTCTACAGTTAATTCGGTAAATCGAACTCTACACACACACACACACACACACACACACACACACACACACACACACACACACACACACACACACCCACACACACACACACACACACACACACACACACACAGATATATATATATATATATTAAATATGTATATATATATATTAAATCCCACACACGGATAGGTACGGGCCTATTCGCGTCTTTTGAAGATTTCCACCTACCCTCGTAAAAAACAAAAACAAACAAAAAAAAAAAAAAAAATATATATATATATATATATATATATTTATATATATATATATATATATATATATATATATATATACTAGCTGACCCGGCCACGCTAGGGCTTGCTGGGGCTGTCATAATAGTTTAAAAACTTAAAATAATAGTTAAAATTTGAATTTTATAGAAATAATGAAGAATGAATGAATGAAAAAATGAATATAATAGATTTTTGATTTCACATTTTATTCATCTTATATCAAACTATAGTATATAATAATTAATAATTAACTTAGGGGTATGGAAGATAATTACACCCTATTCTCAGACCTACCGAATAAACACGATCAATTTCATAAGAATCGGTGAAGCCATTTCGAAGGAGTTTTGTTACAAACACTGTGACACGACAATTTTATATATTAGATAGAGCTAAGAATCCAGTTAACAATTAGTATATCGGAACTTAACTGACGATCTGTTTGACCTACTGATTATATATATATATATATATATATATATATATATATATATATATATATATATATATATATATATATATATATATATATATTTATATATTTATATTTATAAAATGTTTAATACACATTTAATGACTTTTTGATGAACACTGTAGTTGATAATACGTTACAGTTGTTATCAAATTTCCTCGGTTTATTATTTTTTTGAAGAAACAGTGCCTTATTTTAAATACTGAATGCAAGCTTTACATTACCCAGCTCATCGAGGACACAAATATTCAGATACGCACGTTACTTAAGAGGATGCAGAATGTAAACAGCTCTGACTTGGAGTATGGTAAGATCTTGATGACATAATTAATAAAGGTTGAATCATTTAAATAATTTTCCACTACCGGAATTTGCTGAAACGTGGGGTGCATCACTTAGGGAAATCCCCTCCGCAATCTCTCCCTCACCCTCTTTCCTAATGGAACAATGCAACAACAGAAAACCATTTCATCAGCCAAGAAATCATTGGGAGAATATATAAGAAAGAAAAAGAAATTGATTTATAATCCATTAAAAAAAATAGTAATTATTGATTCGCCACAAGTGATTATTTCATACAACTTCAACGTGGCTAATGTCTGTTACAAATAATACTAAACTTATAGCGACTTACTAAGCTTACTAAGATCGTGTTTACTATAATAAATAGTTGCCATTGAAACGTTCTTATGAAGCAACAGTCGCCAGAGAAACATTTCACATTTCTAACGACCTGGTCCGCGCAGAGAGATCAGATTGGAAAGCTGGCAGGTCGTCATATCCTGTAAATGGTTAGCTAGCCACCCCATATCTCTTAATGGTAACGAGCAATTAGAAGAAGTCTACGGCCATTTCAGTACAACTGCGAGAAAGTTATTTCATTCTTCATTAGAAATATTTAAGAAACAATTAGTCAATAAAAAATTAATGCACCGACTTCTGTATTCTGTTCACATAAGCAATCATTTGACTTTATGAAGAGAGAATAAAAAGCCAATTCCAATAGTTCAAATTCTATGCTTTTTGGACAAAGGAAATTTAATTTGTTTTTAATAATCTGACAATTTATTAAATTTTTGTATCTACTCATCTGACTGTCAAAAACTGGCTGAAAGTTATTTCTACTGCGCAAATCTGAAACCCCACAAAGTCTGATATTAAAATTGCATAAAACTAGCTAGTATTATTATATGGACCTGAAACATAGTTTTGTCTCAACCAAAAATTGGAAAAAATATGATTTCGAATACAATCGTGATTATCATCATGTATATAACTTTGTTGAACAGGTTGGGTAGTATGCTAGTATAGTGATTGATCATTGCGAAACTTACATATGGCACATTCTACACATATAACAAATTACATATATAGCAAATAATCGCAATATTATTCGACATTATATTTTTCTCTGTACTGTTGTCAATGATTGCCGTAAACTGATGAATATCGAATATAAACTACCAGCTTTGGTTGAAACAAAAACTTTGTTTCAGGTCCATGTAAGAATACTAGCTAGTTTTATATCAGTTTTATTCAAAGTAAAGCAAAATATGATGGGAAATTTTATTTTATTCCTCCTAATGCTGAATTTATCGAAAGAATTTTAGGCATATTATAGCTTTACTAATAAGCATTTAAAACGTAAATGCATATAGTAATATCGACTTACTAACATAGATTCGGCAGTCCCGTAAACAAACTGTGGGTGATGTACATTAGTTATTTGTTAATTATTTCATATTTGAATTCTAGATATGAGTACTACCACTGGGTACACAATACTTGCTTATAACCATGCCATTATGTATCAATCGTGCCATTATATATGATCGTTGCATTGCTATAACACAGTTGTAAATATCAATGAATACATTTTCTTAAAAATAATTCCTAGTATTTTTAAGTATTATGAACATGAAATATTTAAGCTTTAACTATCAGGTAATCAAAATGGTTTTGAATCTTTTTTTATCTAACTTTTGTTTGTTTTACTATTCTGAATGTTGATAGATTTATAGTTTATGATTTGCGTTCCAATTTTAGCTTTAGTGGTGTTCCCTAAGGAAGCAAATGACAATAAAAACATAATTTCTTAATGAACCATTTTCTATTGATAAAAATATAGTCAGAATTAGGATAAATTAATATTCTTTAAATCCAAAATGTACAGTAAACCTTATGATGTGAAATAATTATATCTCGTTAAAGTCCATACGGTTATATTATTAAGGATCAATGAGTTATAGAGTTCACCTAAAATTACGGTATTTTTGTTTAAAAGTAAACAAAAGTTATTTATTCGCTTAAAATAAAGAGAATGAAAGCTCCAGTGAAGGAGGAAAACGACGAGAATGGGACTGTTGAGGATTATCAGTCGGTGAAGTTAGCGTGGAGCGGGTCCTACGTGAGTGACATCCTCAACAGAATGGTAAGCTCCATTCACCTGGCTATTGTACTCTCAGCTTAGGAGTGCGTTTACAAAAGGTAAATGAATTATAAAAAAATAATAATAAATTAGGTACTAAAAAATATTTTATATATGAAGCGTTCAGGATCAAAACCGGATTGCTCCAAGATTCGAAAATTAAATTTCACATTTTTCGCCGAAATCTCACTTTGAGAACTGAGCTTCCGACTTGGCTAATAATTTCCTTGACAAGAAAAATTCCTTGAATAAAATAGTGAAAAATATGATTTATTATTATATCTCCACGCTGAAAGGATAGAAGGAGGAAGAGAACAAAAATAAATAAATTGGTTTTTTCTTTTAAAAAGAATATTTGGAGCAGATATCGTTAATTTATATATGCCTGAATTTTCAAGAAAACTACTAATAAATATTCGATTATAAACTGTTTATTCAGCATTAAAAGTTGTTTGCATTTTTTTGAATCCAGTAACACTTATAAGGTATTGTTCTGAAAATTGGAAGATCCCGGAATTATGTACATGAATTATTTTTGAATTATAAGCACTAAAAAAGTTTTTGATTTTCTTAACAAAAAAAATCAATTCTAAACATTATTTTTCCTAATGATTATTATTGCATGTACTTCAATTTACTAAGTTTTCAATGAGGAGATGATATTATTTACTTCGAAATATATCGCATTAAATACTAACTTAAAAATATTCGCTTATATTTGAGTAGGCGGATGTGGACTTTGGTATGAGAGTGTAAAATTCAGTTTTGAAAAAACAAAATGCTTTTCTCAGCTCTGTAGGTAATCTTATAAAATCTTATGCCAAAAGATGAAAAGTACTATTCAAAATAACTTTTTCAAATATGCCCTCAATCGAACCTTGACTTCATCCAATGTAGTTAATCAACTGTAAGAAATTAAAGTACTCTAAATATATATAATCGATATGTATAATGATCGATAATACATATTTAGACGATAAAAAAGATGATCGATATTAAAGATCCACAAACACATCGATCCTACCCAGCTGACCCGGAGATCATTAAAATTTATGTTCTCGCTCCGGCGTCAAAATTATTAAAAATTACCAGCCTTTCCCGATTGTCGGCGCTATAATTTTGTGAAAACGTGCCATTCCTGTTGCTACCGCAGGAGGACTGAGTGTTGGGAAATATATCAATTTATCCAGCGGCAGGTACCCATTTTATTCTTAGTAGCCACCGTGAGCAGTTCGAAATTACACGTTCCGTGATGATAAATCAGATTGTGTCGGGAGCTTTAGCGGATTAATGATCAACGTTTGAAGGCAATTTATGAAGAAAATTAATTAGGTTGGGTGAGAAAATATTCAAGTAGCCTATATACTTAATTTTTAAAAAGCCCGGCGAAGAATTTTGCTCTATACCATTGTTCATTGAAACTTTTTATTTATAAAATCTTCAAAAAATTCTGTTTGTTGATAGAAGTACAACAAAAGAAGTTCCATAGCTTACTGTATTATTAGATATCAATTTATTATAATTGAATTGTCATATATATTTTACATCTTTTTTAAAAATACTTATATTCAAAAAATTTTTTATTAAAAAAATTATTGCGAAATTGTTTATAAACATTTATAAAAAAATTTTCTGCTTGAATATTCTCTGGAATTTTCTCAGTATAGCTGTGCCTTTTAGATGAATTTGGCAATCAACATGATTTAAAATCATTAAAATTTATTAAAGAATTTGTTGTACATTTATATAAATTAGGAAATCTTGGGTTTTAGTAATAATAATTATTTTTTGTATTGTCTTTGGGCTTTGAGCATTTAATTCTATTTTCTGGGTAAGCTTAAAATTAATTTTAAAACATTTAAAAAAATATTATCGGCCCTAAACTAAATTAATCTGTGGTATAAATACAGTTTTTGTTTTTATAATTATCTAGTTTTCTATCCTCAAATGAAAACTTACAACATATCTAAAAAAAGAAAGAAAAAAAAAGTAAAAAAAAGTTTGGATAATTTAACAAAAATAAAGTATTTAATATATAAATTTTTTTCTTTTATTTACAAAAGCTTTATATCTACATGTCTTAGTTTATGTTAATAAAAATAAAACCCAGCAATTTAGCCTATTAATGACGCACTAGAGTACACTGTGGCCTGAGTGGCTTTAACACAAACAATATCCAAACGCGGGAGCAGAGGATAAGTAACAGCACGTGTTTGCGATTATATCCTAAAAAATCTTTCTTTACTGGTAATTTTTTATTGTTGTGTAGTTTATTTTTTAATAGGCTTGCTACTATATTTAAGACTCAATCAAAAATATATTCATATACAAAAACTGCAACGTTGTTAAATCGAAACCTTTACGTCAGGGATAAGATTTTTTGTTCAGAAAACCTCATCAGGGGAAAAGTAAAAATGGGTTGGATGAGAGATCTATCAAGATTTATTGGACTAACATGCCATCTGTCTTTTTCTGCGCTCATATTTGATGTCTTTCTCTCACCAGTGACAGGAGCGAATAAATAAATTTTATAAAAACATTTCAAGTTGATCAATTCTCTTATCTTATTTTTTAATATAAATATTATCAATGTATTTTGGAAAACTGTATAGGCTTTCAAACGGGACTTTACTCTGCGCCGGATTATCGCAATTCGTCCTCAGACGCCGCAGAATTAATCCCGAGCTAAGTGATACACTGGCTACAGATTGCATCTTAAGAGTATGGAGATGTGGAATGGTGCTAGTGTATGCAGGCAATATGCACCGCCCGGGAGCAGTTTCCACAGATCATGTATATTTATGGAGCCTCTCCGTATAATCTAATTCATTCATACAGCAAGAAAGAATAATTACCGAACCTGTTAGAATGGAGATATATTTAAATTGATTTTAATGAGAGTATTCATTTATTATTCATATTGTTAGGGCTGATATTATCTCCTTTACTGGGCCGCAGTTCAGTTTGTGCCCGGGTCTTGCCTGCTGCCTTTCGCTCTCGCCCCTAGCCGCGTCCTCTCCAGGTATTTGGAAAATGTTTTTTTTATTTATTCTACTTTTTTTATTCTTATTTTAACTTTCTCTTTTCCTTATCGTTTCCTGCCCAGTGATATTCTATTAGGTACTATTTAAATGTGTTTCGTGAAAATGGCCGCGCGGCGCTCCTAAGACTTCCGCCCGACCGGCTCGAATTTCCGGTCACCGTTGTCACCTCTAGAGTACTTCCGATAATAAAAAAACATTATTCGAGGCACGCTTTCACTTTAACAGAAATATTATAAAATTAGTCCTCATTACACAATTGTCTTAAATTGTATGCATTTTAGTCATCTCAAATTTCTGGTTCAATTAACTGTGAAATGATTTTACAACTTATTTCTAGATATCATTTTTGACTAAGTTGCATTCACTTTTTAGGTTTGTTTAAACTAAAATTTAGGAATACTTATTCATTATTATTAGAGCTAAGGCCGAAAATGTTTCTATAATACGAGTAGAATAAAGAATAAACTCAAAATATAATGAAAGGCCACTGCTGATATTGCTGAAATATCTGTTTTTAAAATTTAAAATCGAAATCCGTAATAAAAATATGTATTAAATAATTAATAATTTTTATTTGGATTGTGGGTCATAATAGTCACAAAGCTTATAATTTGTTGACAACAATTTATCGGAGAGTGGTTGTTTGACGGATCATAATCCCAAAATTTTGTTATAATTTTTATGTTGTTAAAACATTACGAAAATATAGATAATTATCTGACACAATACAGAATTTAACCTAACTTATGGTAACATTTTCAAAATTCAAAATTATTCTGCTATTTCTTCGTCATGTTTTAACTACAATGAACAATAATAAACTAGACAAAAAATGTTCACTTCTTTTCATACTCCTTCTCTCCTTCCTTCTTTCTTCCCACCTTTTCCTCATTATTTTCAATTATTATTTCCTTCTTTCCTCGGTTCACGGCATTCCTTTTCTCACATCTCTCATTCCATAATGACCTTAATTTCTTTTAGTCTTTTCCTATGGTCATCCCTATCGAAACAGTCTTGGTCTGTTATTTTCAGTCTCTCAGTTTCTTCCTTCATCTGTTTGATGTACCCCCTAGTACTCTTGTATGTAACCTCTCATTTTATAGAAGCTTTCTATAATTAATCTCTTTGGGTGCCTCCTCACCGTATGTCCGTAGAACCTTAATCTTATTCTTGTCCGTTTCCAAATCATTTACTTCTTTGTATATTTCCTCATTAGATCTCAACCTACAGCCTTCCTGTGCCTATTTTGCGCCGTAAATTCTTCTCAATATACTTCTTTCTATCCCTAACATTTTCCTTATTCTGGGGAGGGAAATGGTTTCCATTCTGTACAGTATCACCAGTTCGACAACCGTATTGTAGAGTCTTATCTTCGCTTTTGTTGACTGGCTCATTTTATTATATAAATTTCTTGTCGCGAAGCTTAGTCTTTCCAATTTAATTATTTTCTCTTTTATGCTTTCCTTCTTCGACCCATTGCTACATATAATTTCCCCCAGGTACTTGAATGTATTTGTTACTTTAATTCTCCCGTACTTTGTCTCTACTATTTTCTTTTGAAAGTTTCTATCTGTAGTCATTAATTCTTTTTTTTCAAACGATATCTGTAAACTGCCTTTTCAGCTATTTCCTTTAACGTGTTCAATTGCTCTATTGCTTTGCTTTCAGTCTCCGCCATTAAGGCCAGATCGTCCGCATGTGCCAGGCATCTTACTTTGATGTGCTTGTTTTTAGTCCCTATCGTTGCACCAACATCGTTGCTCTTCCACATTTCCTTCATGATTTTGTGGCAAACAGTACCGGGGAGAGGATATCCCCTTGTCTGAGTCCTGTTCTTATTATCATAAAAAATTTATTATTAAAGTTCACCGGATTCTTACAAACTTAAGATTTTATGCTGACATTGTCAAGTTTTGAATGGTTTTCTTTACTATTCATTAAAAGTATTTAAGGTTAAAATTAAGATAAGCTGAACTTGCTCTATTATTAATGGAAACGTAGAATAAAATTATTATTTGAAAATATTTAATTTCGATGTTTCTAGATTATCTTCATACTTAATGAACATTTCTTTAAATTGTGTGTAAATTTCTTAAAATTTGGTGATTTTTGAAAAGAAATAATAATTAAATGTAAAAAAAATTTCCTTTATTTCGGCACGATAATAATGAGAATTGTTTGTTGGTATGCTTTTAATTTATCTCATAGATTGCTAGATATGATTTGATAATATCATTAATTGTTTTTTTCTTTAACTTAAAAATGTTTTTTTAATAAAATAATATAATTGTCCCCAAGAGATATTCTATACTTAAATAAACCCCAAACAGCCTTCCGCAATATTGTACCGCACAGGTCCTCTCTAAATCAAGATCTACAACTGCTTATATTCATTCAAATGTAATAGGATACGATTTTGGTGAGGGTTACCATTTTTGAAAAACTGACTCTCATTTCTAGACAGTTGATGACAATTATTCCTACTTCGTTACAATTAAGACAACAATCGATTATTGGCTGGAGGAACGACTGACAACGATTCCAAGTATTTATTATAGTGAAGTGACGTAAATATATTACCCCTTGGTTAAATTAGGTAATTGAATTATAAATGAATAATGACATAGAGAAGTTAAATTGATTAAATTAAACTGGATAATAGAAATTTCGGTATACGTAAACGTAATAATGTCAATTGTTATTCTGCAATCTATTCTGGAATAGCACTTGACTATAAAGCTGCTAATTATTCTAACAATAATATTGATAGATTATCAAATAATATTCATTAGTATTGCCGCAAAGTTGAATATGACCTTACACTGATTAATAAAAATTTATTAACTATTAGTAATACTATTGTCATTATGATTATTTGAATAGTTGAATTGATTATTGAATGAAAATGTGTAAATTTAACAATTTTAATCCTCTAACACCAAGAACTATGGTGTAGTAATATTAACAAAAAACAATGGAAAAATAATTTAAAATGTGAACTGTTAATGTTGATACATTTGACCAATTTATGTAATATTGATAATATTTGAAGTATCTCAAAAATAAATTAACTTCATAAAATAAATAATTTGTATTGGAACAGAAATTTAGAAGAGGATAGAACAATGACATTTTTGACATACATTTTATTATATAGTAGAGTCTCATATGAACAAATTCTTTTGTCTGGTTTATATTTATAATAATAAATTCGGCTAAATCTATAATAATGACATAATATAAAATTAACACTATTTCATATGATTTTATAATATTCAGCTCTATTAACTATTGTTATTTTATTTCACTTCCAAATGTCTTTTGTTTTCTTTTTGTTTTTATAAATATTTTCATCTATAACAAAATTCTATACTTTGGACATTCTATGTTTAATTAATATCGACGAAATTTAGCCTTGAAATATTTCTGATGAAAAAAAAAGCACATTATTACTGAATTCCTATCGTTCTAAACTAGGGAATTCATTTTATTAAAAACATATGGTGATCAGTATTGTTATCTGGACCGTTGTTTGGTTGCTACAGGCTAATACTTTATTAGTAATTTTACTTAATTATCACATTTAATTTATATATAAACAAGTTTATTTATATTAAATTCAACCCTTTTTTTTAAACTTTATAACTACTGTGTAAATTAATAATTTTAGTAAAATATTCTTAACATTGCTTGAGTTAAATTTTTTTTTATTTACAAAAACAATTGTTCTAAAATTCAACACTATTGTTACACATACATTAATAACACTTTGCATTCATAATATAAATAAAGCATTATTATTAAATAGGTTACACTAAGTATTATAAAAGATCCCGATATTAATAGTTATGGATCGAATGGTAATTAAATTATTTTTGTTGTTTTTATGTTCCACAAACTCTTTCAGTGTTTGTTGTTTGTCTCGAACATTAGACTTTGTTGGAAACTCGTTTGTTGGGAACTTGAAATCTTGATGGAAGTCCAAGGGATTTTTCCTTCAAAGCTCTCAACCCTGACTGCGTTCAAGAATGCTAACACAATTCTGTTAATTAATTTATAATATTTAATTTTGAGATCTTGGCGAAGTTCTTCGTAAAGTTGAGACCTTAGTTTGTTACAAAACCAACTTATATTCATAGTGAAATATCAAATAAACAAAAAAAAAAGTTTGGTATTGACTATCGTGCGGATTAATCTTTTGACTATGAATCGAGTTAATAATAAGTTTAAAATATAATTCATCAGTTCACCCTACCTGGATCTTTAGGGTGCTAAAACATAAATGTGCAATGCTGTGCTAAAAACATTTCATCTCGACGATTTTTTTTTCTTTTTTGGGAAATAAAATTTATATTTTTTATTTTTACAAAAATAATTTATTACTATCACTGTTCGTTATTTATTCTTTTTTTCTGGGGGTATGATTCATCTGATAATAGTTTAATGATTTGAATGGTAGTAAAATGAAGGTGATGTGTTAAAGCTTTTTTCATTACTATCTTCTGAGCAGTTATGAGTTTCACGGATACTGATAAATATATTAAAAAAAATAAAATTTAGTTCGCTTATATAATAGAATAAGTTTCAAGGCCTACAAACCTTTTTCTTGACCTAAGTAGTGGGATTTATGGGTATTGAAAAAGGTTGAAGGATTTCAACCATCAGGAAAAATAAACTTCACGGCCAATATTTATTTATAATATCCATGTATTTTTTTAAATGAAGAAATATCATGTAACAAACAAAAAACTAGCATAAAATGTTCAAACAGGATGTTTGTTAATATGCTGAGCATTAGCATCAATTAAGACGAAAATATGGACCTTGTTGAATTAGTATATAATATATATTTTAATACAATATTAAATATTGTTATGAATAATATTTGTCTATACAACAACATAGAATATTATTATTCTACTATTCATACATCATAATGTATATTATTATTATATAGTTGGTTTTTAGTGTAGAGGCTAATTCGCTAATCAGTAAACATTTCTTTCAAGGAAATAATCCTTAAAACCTTCATTTCCTGCCCCTTTTCTTCAATAAACTTTTATTACTCTAATGTAAAGTAATTAAACGGCTTTAGAAAATATGAACCATTATTAAACGATTTAATGTAGCAGAGAAATACTTCCGCTGTTATTTTACTTAATCCCTTGGTATAAATGAATATATTAACTATTCCTAAACACCTAATTTTGTCTATTGATGACTTTATTTACATTTATTTATTTTGTATTTATTTATTATTGGTGTTATTTTACTTAATCCCTTGGTATAAATGAATACATTAACTATTCCTAAACACCTAATTTTGTCTATTAATGATTTTATTTACATTTTTTATATTGTATTTATTTTTGAGAAAAATTCCATGTTTATTTTTACTTTAAATTAGACAGGAGTGATTTAATTTGAATTGTATTTGTTACATTTGTCTAACTTAATATTTACATAATACAATTAAAGACTTAAAACTTAGTAAAAATACCCTGAATGTAGTATTTTAATTTAAATTAAAAAATATATACAATAAGTGAAATATTATTGATCTTTCTGAAAATGTTTCTATTTTGGAGTTGTTTTACAATTTAATTAACCATTTATCTAATATAGTATAACCTCAATGCCGAAAACAATTGTAAGGATCCGAAACTACGACCATTATTTATTTTTTTAATTTAGCTCATACCCAATGCGGAAAACAAAAAATACAAATTAACGTTCTCAATTCCTCAAATGTTCAGTTGTGACAATGCGGTTATGGAATGACGATGATACACGATATTGCTCAAAAACTTGATTTGTTTTGATTTCATATACTAATAAATATAAACAAATATTGATAAGTATACAATAATGGGTCTAAAACATCATCTAACAATAATTATAATTTTTCAAAATATTAGTAATTTAATATTTTTGTTAAAAACGACCTAATTAAGATATTCAAACGTAATTAATTTCCCCCTGAATTTTGGTTATTTTACATAACTAAATTGTATTCCGATAATTAGTTTCTTCCTTATATTGTTTGATATGCGTAGTAGTTTGGTAATTTATCCAGGAAAATTAAAATATAAATTTTTAATTGCACTTTTTTATGTCATGAAACTGTAAAATAATATTATACTTGATATATCACATAACTGATTGGTTCTTAATTTTTTATCTAATAAGATAAAAAGAAGATATTTATCATGTATTGATACATACAGTTAAGAAGAAAATGTAGAGTTTATAAGATAAGGAATATAGAAAGCTAATCTCTCACGCGGAAAATAAGATTGAAAAAGAAATAAAGGAAAAAAACCTTAATAATAAAAATAAAAAACTGTTCCTTGATTATCTTTTCTTAGCAATTCGGACAACTTCCGCTCCGTTATCCTCCCATCTCCTTCAGGGATAATTAACATTCTTTTTCCTCTTTCAGAACTTTTTCCGCTGGTCGTTAGCAGCAGGGTGTTCCTCAAAGTTCTTTGTCTCTTCGCTAAAACGCTAAATTGTTTACACGATGTATCGATAAAATGTCCTTATGAATTTTTTTTTTGTTTATCGGGGAGCAGATCACGAGATGAAAGATATTTTCTCACTTATAATTACAGTCAGGTATATCTTTCACAACATCTACGTTTTGGTGATGCAACGAAACGTTTAACTTTTTCTTGTTATTTTCTACTGTTGGCAAATTAAGATATATATTAGACCGTAGCAGTACAACTGATGAAAGGTATTGGATACAATACGTGGTAGGGCCTCTACTTTTCTAAACTACTGTTGTGAAGAGAGGATATTAATGAGATTTGGTCGATATTACACTTAACCACCACCAAATTTTCTAAGGGCAGTGTGAGCCCCAGGAGGGTCTCTGGATCTCACTCTTGATTCACAACTATTAAATGATTTATATTAGCAATTGTAAATTTATATTATCCCTTGTACTTTGTTTAGAAGAATGTTGTCAAAGGTTACTGTTTTATTTAATATATATTAATTATATTATATAATTGGATTGGAGTTAAAAAACTAATACCTTAATTAGGGGTAAACTATTATAAGAAATTGTACATTTTCCTTTTCTTTAAAATATTAAATCTTTTTCAATGTAGGGATATACGTTTAAGTCAATCCATAAACTCAAGCTTTTTGAGCACATTTGATCACATTCTATATAAAAGATGACTTTTATGAAAAAAAAAGTTAAGATAGGATCCCAGGCAACTTTGTTTTTAAGTTCTTGCATAACTGAATTCAAATTAGTTGAGTATTGAAAATGTAAGAGTGCGTTACATTGCTTAAGAACAACTTTTGTGTTTATAAATATTTTTAGCCTTTCGGATATTTTCAATTATATTATATATTTTAGTAAAAAAGAACTTTAGTGAGGAACCTCAACCGCCATCACTTTTTAAAAGATAATATAATTAATAAATACATATAAATTACGAACAACAATTTAATTATGAGTTTATATTTAATGTTAGTCCCACATTCTATTATGAAAGAAAGCCGACAGGAGAAGATACGCGTGGCTGCCTCCAACATAGTCTTCGCTGGCCGGACCAATAAACTTTATTACAGCAAAGAGTTTATAATAGTGGCGATAAATTAGGCGTAATTAACCAATCACAGCCCCAATAACCCAGTCCATTAACTTTTGGACCAATTACTAATCCTTTCGCAACGCTGGGAGCCTGCCATTATACTAAACTCTAATGAGAGGCCATCGTCATTTTCGTCCAGAAATATTTTACTTTTAAAATGGAAATTAAATTGTTTAATGTTTGAGCTATTAATATCGGTCATGCTCCATTTAAATGTTTGAACATGGGCTCAACATAATGTTGTTAGATATGCCAGAGAAAGATTAACTTGGGGGCAATGTACTCAAGTATAATAATTTTGTTTAAATAATTTTCTTTTACTAATAATATTTATCCTTAAAATACTTATCTCGTTTGTGATTAATTTTTCTTTTCTAAACGTATTAAATTATTATCAATGTTTTTGGGTTCCGCTCAATATTCATGATTGCACTAGGATGTAATATTATACGTTATATTATTGATGTTTATAGCTAAGTTGCCTACATGATGTTATGAATATATTATATGTGTAGTATAAAAATTATTCCAAAGTAGTCCAGCCTATATTTCAGCCCAAATCTGTTATCCGGCATCAAGACTAAGTATTACCCCTTGTCAAAAAACTTACAATTTTTCTAACAAGAAAAACACACAGTTTTCTTCTTAGATTAATTGCGAAAACTACATGTTATTGCAGGTTTAGTTGTTATTTGCTTATTATTTAGTTATTTTTTTATAGAAGTTATTTTTTTACGGAAGCTGTCTGCCTCACTACTAAATAATAATAAATAAAAAAAATATTTCCGTACACATTTAAACAGGAACGCTTTTAGAAGCAAAAATAAAATATTCACTTCTTTTTCAAATAAAACTTATTGTAGGTGTAATTCTGAAGTGTTTTTTTTTTTTTTTCAATAGTGGTTTTAACGTTTCCTTTCGTAATTCTGTAAACACCTGACCGACTATGTGACTTCAGCAGCAACAATTCCAAATATGACACATCTGATTAAAAAATCATTAAATCATTAAAAAAGTGTTGTAACACTTAAGTAATCCAATGGTCTCAGTTCCTCAGAATTTCAGGTAGACCACCTGATATTTGATAATTCAGAAATTGAGGAATGTATTTAGAATTTTAAGATGGATTTTTATTTAAATTTAAAAAATAAAAACTTTTATGTTTTTACTGGGAGTAAAAGAAATACTTCCTTTTCACTAATTTGATATTTAATTTATTGGTTATTTAATCGCGCAATAAATTCATATGTTTATCAACCTTTGTATAGGTAATTAATAGTCATATTGAAGGCATTTATTTCTGTTTACTCTGGACAATATTATTCGAATGATGTAATAACTTAATATTCCCGTATCAATCAATGCCCTCATGTTCAATGTTTCCTCAACTAACAAGCGTGTAAGAGAGACGACGATTGGCCGGACGGGAAGATAACCCGAAGCGGGCCAGCCAATCACGAAGCCTGGCTAAGGATCAATTAATATTGATATGAGCCACTTTGACGGTGCAGAGGCCTTTGATACGTTCCAATCAACATTGCACCAATCACCGCGCTGATTAAACTGCGCCGTGTTCAGCTTTAGAACGAATCGCGCTTTTGAATATTTTGTCGTCATAATTAGTCGAGGAAACTAGCCTGTTTGCGTCGGGGAGGTAGCTCGTGATGGATCATAGCTTAAAACTGTTTTCGTGAGTCCTCTGAGGACAATAGTAAGTACTCTTTGACAGTAGTATTTGTTGTTTATAATATAGGAACCCGTGCGCATCCGATTGTTTTAAACAACCAAAAACAAATCACGACAATACCATTGTTACTAAACATTATCACAAATAAATGAGTAATATGAGAAGACCTGAAAAGCACAATATCAGTATATGAACTAAGGGCAGTTACAAGTAAGTTTCTTGATTTATTTATTATAACTGTTATAATTATAAACAAATTAATATAAAAAAGAGGTCGTGTAACCTATGAAAATATTGTTAGAGTTGGTATATTAAATAACCTTGCTTTAAGTTGAGATTTCATGGAAAGATAATATAGAATTTGTTTGTGTGCATGTTTAGTTATAATTTACAAACAAAATTATAAAGGTGTAAGTCGATTGATTGAATGAAAAATGCTCCAGTTAATTACAACTGAAAACACAAGACACGAATAAAAGCATTATTATAACTCACCCAATTTTAAAATAATGATCAAACTTTGTTCTAGTCTAAGTGTTGCAAAAGACTAAAAAAAGCTTGATATAGGAAATTTTGGAATTACATATTTTGAGGCATTTTTTTATAAAAATCTCATATTTCCTTTCAAAATTTTAATATTTAACTGAAAATATTTACAAAATATATGTAATATTTATATGACTTTTAAGCTTACAGCTCATTAAACCGATTAATAAATATTGAAATAGAAACTGATATATCATCAATGAGGACAAGGCATATTTCCCCGAAACGTTGGACGTGAAGTAATAAAGCTATTAAAATATTGTTTGTTTTTAATTTTAAGAAATATTATGAACAGAAATTACAGCTTATCGTAAATTTTAAATTCAAAGAATACAACAAAATGGTTATCTGACTTAAAAATGATGATAACACATAGCGATTACCAGTTGCAGACATGAATTACTAAAGACTTGAAGTGAAATGTACCATATACTTATTCTGTTTATTTATTTTATCTTGCTTAGAATATAAAAATAATGTAAAAGGAAGAAAATGGTCCGGGTGGAGGTAAAAAAAAATCTCTTAAATAGAAGAATTGTTTATTGGAAAGCCAAAAAATGATGTAGACGATGAGTTCTTCATTATTTAAATATTAAATTAAATGCTTAGCTTAATTTAATAATTAATATTTCAAATTATGTATTTCATAACTACTGCCTTCTTATTTACTGAAAATTTTTAAACATTGAATTAATATAATCATATAAATAGAAGATCGCTATTAATGTGGATTAGCTTTCGTTTTTTTTTTTATTAAATTTAAAAGTTTTTACTATATACATTTGTTAAAATATATTGTCCTAAAGTCCTAACTAAAGATCAAACAATAGTTACAGTTTGGTTAATCTATAATGATAATTATATTTAATTCTAGGTATTTTAATGTTTTTATCACTTATCGTAAATTGGTTTTACGGTTTGCATATAAACATTTATAATTAATAGTTCATTAATGCAGAAGGTTTATCAAAAACACGTTAAGAGTAACCATAGCCGTTTATGTTATTAGCTATGTCCAGAACAATTAAGATATGCAAATTTAGGGGTTTAATAAACGAAAACATCAGTTCAGGAACGACCTTCGATACCTCGAAAAACGAATCGATTTCAGCACTGATTTATCGATCGATGTCTTTCGATAATTGATTATACTCCCAACGATTGTAAAACCATTAATTCTGTCAGAGCAATTTCTATTTCGATAAATAACTCGTCGGCAATTATTAGGAGCAGGTGTGGCTCCTTTACAGTTTCAGCAAAAGCCATATTAAAAGGGGAATGAAAGCATATATTCTTGATGGATCATGTAGGTCCGTTGGAAACATGAAACTCTATGATATAAGTGAATAATTACATTCAAAATACGTATAATCAATTACGTAAATACGCATCAAATATTTAGTTTGGTCATTATAAAACCAAAGGGAGCGGAGTGGCTCAGTGGTAGAGCGCTGAGTTATTTTGCTGAAGGTCCTAGGCTCAAATCCGGCTGATTTTATTTAATCTGTTAGCTTCCGGGGATGGACCCTTTGGGATCTGGGACCCTCGTGGGGCTCACCTAGCCTCTTTAAAGTGGGTGCCTAAAATAGGGGGACCGTGTTATAGGACAAATCAGCTCCCTACACAACCTTTGTCCAAGAGACAGTACAGTATTGAATCCCAGAGCCTTCATGGGTTATAACGGTGCCGGTTTTAAAACTAGTTGTATTAATATAATTTACAAATAATTTCATTCACATTTTTCAGTGGTAAATCAAAAAACGTCATCAAGTCTGAATACAAATAATTTTAATATAACGATAATATAGAAAAGAATAGAAAAATAATTTTATTCTGGGATCAGGTCTCTTTAGATAAACAGAGATGAACAAAATTAAATAAATATAAATCTGGCCAAAGGCCTACATCAGAATAAAACAATATTTACATAATATCTTGAAAGTAAATAACTAAAAGGTATGTTTTGGTAGAGAATCAGAAAATGTAAATACAATGAAATGAAAAAGACAAATACAATAAAAAGAAATACACTTATGGAAAAATAAGTGAATAAATAGTAGCATCTAATAATAAAAAAAATAATATGTAAATACTATCAGATATATACTTCTGACGTATATGCATACGTTTAACCTTATTAAAAACGATTTTTTCTCGGATTCACTTTGCTTAAATAGTAGCTTGAAAAATGTTCATATGGTTATGTGTTGTTATTAAGGTAGGTGTTAAGTAGTGTCGTAATTTTATCCGTGTGATATGAATATGAGAGAAACAAAATCTAAAACGTTGCCAAAATATATTATTTTATTTATCGACTAAAACTCAAGAATCTAAATATATCGGTCATCACTTCTACGCCCAATCTTTGTGGGTTGACTCCAGTAGGCCGACTGGACTCACAAATCCTATAAGGGTGGTAGAATTTTTAAGAAATTCCCGGGATATGGATTCGAATTCACAACCTTTTGGTTTGTAAGCAGGTTCATTTGCAAGCGCGTTAACCCGCTAGGTCCCTTCGAACCCCAATATTTGTAGATATATATCCGGTAGTATATATAATAAGTTAAATGATCTACAGCCAGATTCGCAAAATAATTAATAATGAGCACAAAATCTGGTAAAAACTATTTTTTATTCTTAATATTATTTTATTTCCGTTTTATATTATATTCTTAAATTATTAAATCTTTTTGCTGTAATAGAAAAATGTAAAATTCGTTTTATTGTAAAAAAATTCAACGATTATCTAATTTTTAATCTGTATTAATTAGCACTTTTTTTTTATTCCATGTTATGACTGGAAAAAATGCCTAGTTTAGACATAGAATTATAATCATTAGCTATTTTTTATTTAATATTAAGCTCCAGACTTCTTTCTCTGAAGTTATCCTTTATCCGAAAAATAATTTTAATGAGCTTAACCTAAAGTAAGTAATTATATTGTAACATTTTAAAATTACAGTAACACATTATCTTGGACAATGGCTGCGAATGGTGGAAACATACCATCATTTACCAACCCTAAACATGACCGGACACGGGTCATAGGTCAGAGAAGCCAGCATGACCAGGATGGAATAGGACCAGCGTAGACGGAAGGGTTTAATGTACGCAGAAGCAACTATATACTAAGACAATAGGCCGCATCTGGTGGCCATAGAGCTGTACGCTAGCCAGGAAGTTAGGGTCGTCATATTTACCGACGGAACGGAAGTGGGGCTGAGGGAACCCAACCGCGACCGCATACATTAGCGCGCTCTAATGACCAGTTCTGTAATTAGCGGGGGCAGTTATTTATCGGATTCGTCCCCACCCCCTTCAGAGATACTCCACCGCCTGCTGTTGTTCGATACTTTGATGGGAGACGAGTTTGGATCTGATTTCCTCCAAAGAGCGTTCCAATATCGAACGGTACGAATTGTTTATCGGCTCAGATCCTTTTAGAATTCTTCTCTGTGAAATTTAATGCAATCTATTCCAAATTATCAAAGAGCCTCTTAGAAGTATTTCATAAAATTCACCAGAATATGTACGTGTAGGGTTTAATAAACTTTAGGACTGCCGAGGCACTAGAGTTTTTGCTTGCAGTAGTGAAAAAAGGAACTATCTTTATGCTGATATCATTAAAATAATTATGGTATGATTTTCGATAGTATAGCAATAAAAAATGACATATTCAATCTGTCCTACTTTAAAGAGATGTGGGTTTCATATTTCATATTTTTTCATTTGCGATTATGTATGATGCAATGACCCTAGACAAGATGCTGATAGATTCGACCGATACGGTTCAGCCAATCAACCTGGATATTGGAAGTGTCATGTCTTGAGATCGGATTCAGGAGGAAGTTCGAAAAGATGTCTTCCAGAATAACCTTAAGAGATAAGTGCGTGAAGCGATCCAGGTTTTTTCTAAGAATGGTAGATAGGGAAGATAGAATAATACATTTTTGTTTAAAAGAAACGTATTTGAAAGAAGGTTCTGAATTTGTACTAACTGGATCAGTAGAGCTTATTGTTCAAAGTGGTCCAAAAAGGATCACCCATTTGAAGAAGCAGATGAAGTGGAATAAGGATAACCACCCCCAAGATTACCGAACTGAAAGATTAGGATCGGATATAATAATCAAATAAAAGAACAGAAAAGAAACAAGGTGCAACAAAAACTATCCTTGTTTACTGTACTTGAAAAAATATACTATTCCTAGTAAAAGGTATAACAGTTATATAACTAAATCTTTTTTCATTGTTGTTGGCATCAGTGGTAATTTCAAATCTCTTATGTAATTATAATCTGTTCCCAAAACCCTTTTTACCAGAAGTGGTCAGGGAGACAGGGATACCTACATTTTTGTTTATAAGAAACGAATTTGAAAATTATTTTCTCTTTCTTAGTGTGGAATCAATAATAACGTTATAGAGAATATTGTAATTGATACTTTAATACAGAGAATTTGGAGTTATAAGTGATCAAATAAATTTGAACGCTGTTATAAGAAATCATACAGAAATATAATGAAGTTCTCATCACATACAATATTTAGTCTTTTTGGTGTGATCAATGTACTTTGGTAATCACTGATCAGAGAGAATATAGTTAAAAAATGATCTAAAGTAAGAACTGATATTCTACGTTTAATTCGTACAAAATTTTATACACTCACAAAGTACGAAATCGAACAAAAACAAAATCAATGCCAGTTGCATGTCTGGGAATATTATATCTTAACAGTTTTTAGTGTTATAGTAACACGGAAAGCGAGAGGGGAAAAACAAGGGAAGAAAAATACAGGTACAGGTAAAACAATAATTTGAGCTGAAGTGACAGTCACACCATTTAAAGAAAAAAAAATGAAGACATAATAACTATTCGAGATATGGTCGTTAGGTGAAAAATTTCATAAATAAATTTAGTACAAATAATTACTTTATTTCGTAAAGCGAATTTTAACAATATCTCTATGTATTTCCAAACGTTAGCAGTTATATTGTATATTAAAAATTACTTATATATCCAAGATATTTATATTTAATTTTTATAAAACCAAAAAGAAAATTCTACGTTCTAAACTATCTAGAAATTAGAGCTTTTTTCTTCTACAAATCATTAAAGGAAATAAAAATACACTTGCATGTCATATTTTTCAGTGATTATAAGTTTTATGGAAACATTACAAGTATGAGAATAGGAAACTCAAGTATATCAACTGTAATTTTTAATCAGATAATCACTATTATTTTTATTAAGACGAAGTAAATAAGTTTTATTAAATTATAATAGGTGTCTAGCTCATCCCTATCCCGCCTGTTATGTAGTGTAAATTGTAATATTTTTTATTATTAAGAGATAGGAGGAAAAAATGGGTCATTATCCCAGCATTTTAATTTTTACGTTTAATGCTTATACTATGGTATTAGTAAATAATTTTAATAGAGATTAAACAATATTGCTTCTTGGAATATATTTTAATTTACAAATCGTACTTCATTTAACCTTTTTTTTCCGTTATAATGTAGTAAAAATTAAAAAATGATTATACATGATACTGTGTTTATCAAAAGTTGATTTCTAGAATAGGAAGTATTAATTATGTACGAAAGAACGATAATCTACTGTTTACAATTTAATAGAGCCATCTAATTGTAACATAAGAGTGCACTCAAGTTATATCCGATAGGTAGTACCTGTTATTAACTTAATTTTTTTTAATAATTAATTTTAACTAAATGGCAACAAAAAATGTCAATTTATTCTGGAGGACAATTAATATTTTCGAATTAAAAGAAACGGATACAAGTATGCAGCACTACAGTAATAATGCTAATACTACAAGTACACATTAGTTGGTAGAGGCCTGTCACGGTAAGACAGAGGAACCGGGTTCGAATCCCGACCGGAGGCATATGTTTTCTCTTCAAAATAAAAATATTTAAAATTAAAACAACTAACTAATAAATTATAGAAAATTAAAAGAAACGGATGTTTGAAATAATAGCGACAGGTTGCTATGGGCAGACTTGTTTTATGGCTGTATGGGGTAGAGAATGATTAAAATGCCGAATGTGAAATAGTTTGGAACGCCAGATATTTGCAATATAAAAATATTGGCAAAAAAAAAATACAACTATGGAGCTATGCGTACGCCCCAATATCAGGTCATCGATTGTGAAGAGCGAAACTGAAGAGGGTGAGGTTAGATAATGAAAAGGGAATTAAATTGAATTGCGGGGGGGGGGGGGAGGGTTGTCGGAATTACCGGCAATGAAGATGATTGGTCGAGGAGGCCTAGCCCGATACAATGGAGCCAATTTTAAAATCGGTTTAGCCAGCGCCCTCTACAATCTTCATATCTTCCTCTGAGTCACTGCCTTTAAAATCGTCCTCATAGTTCTCTAATCCGGTTTATGGGAGCCCTACTATTAACCGCACTCTGTCCTCTCTATAATTCATATCTCAATAGGATATTGGATCCGCGACCCTGCCGTACTCCTCTTCGTCGGTGGGGTCTTCCGGTCAGACGTAGCGGAGGAACTGGCCCGATCGAATATCCTCCAGGTTATTAGTTCTGTACTAGTTCAAGTACTTCAATTGTAAAAATTTATACAACTTTTCTCTCGTATGGGTTTAAATAAAATCTGAAAAAAAAATTCTAGGATTCTCACTTAAAATTTAAGTGTTCTGTGAAAAAAATCTAAGTTCATTGCTAGGTATAGCAAAATTTGTTCAAACAATAACATAAATATTATCCGAAAGATTATTTATATTTTGAAAAATAAGTGTAATAGGGTTTCTCAATGATTTATGTAGTATAAATATAATTTATTTGTATTTAAATGTTGTAGTTTATGTTTGTTCGTTTGTTAATTTAACTTCACATTATGTTGCTATTGCCAGTTATAATAATAACACTAATTAGACAGGCAGTCTAATGAGTTGGAGTTCTAAATTTTATCTTTCCAGATATAAGTAGGATAAGGATCTTCAAAGAGTACCTGCCATTGCACAGGCTTGGGACCCCTGTTTTACGCGTCTTCCGAAGGACCTATCTAGCTGTGAACCTACCTCTGAACATTCTAATGAAATTATGTAGCAATATTTCATTTAATTAGGAAAATCTTATAAGGTTTAAATGTGAGACAATTTAACAATGGGTTTTATTTTTTTACTTTTTCATAAAACATTACAATAAAATTAATTTTCCCATTCTTTAAAAAAAATAGAAGTTTTAAAAAGCTGAAGTTTTGAAATAATTAGTACTATTCCTTCTCAGTTAAATAGAGATAAACTATTCTGTAAGTTTGTAAACTTATAGTAATCAATTTTTGACAGTAAGCTACATAACTTGACCAGTACAATACAAGTTGTCTAAGAACAGTTCACATTGATATAATTATTTAAGTTTTTTTATATAACGAAGTTCAAAGGGTAACAATTAAAAATGTAGCAGTTTTTTGAGGACCATTAATATTACCACTGTTGTCATTGATGTCCCTTTTTTTATATGTAACTATTTGTTTGCAGGTTCTCTTCAACTGGAAGTGTGTTCAGAATAATTGCACCACTAAACATGATGGATAATTTTCCACTTGTCTTCTTACAAACTACCTTACCATTGTTATCAAGGAGGGACATGAAAAAAGAAACCAACGACAGGTAAATTTTAAATACATAATCGTATTCAATTCTAAACTATTGCTTGATCCATAGGTTAACTGTTTGAATGTCTAATGACAGTCTTATATAACTTCCCATCTCATTACTTCAAAATGCTCCTGAAAATTTGTAATTTCAAGAAAAATATAACATAGAAAAAGAGGATTTTAGACGGTGGAAAGGAAGTTTTATATTGGAATTTTAGGTAGTTTTAAAAAAGTAATACTTTTTATAGTAATTTTTATATAATATATTAAAATTCTCAAAAAACTAGAATATTTTCATTTTTCATTCAACCTGCAATGTTGATTATATATTACAATTGACGTCAGCATAAGTAATCATAAATGATGAAGTCAACATATTGTGTTGATTGTCAATATACTTGAACATATTCGTCGGGTAATTGCTGTGCTATTAAGTAAATACAGACAAAAGTTGAAAAATGCACACGTGTAGTTTCGTAATTGCAGTTGTTTAATGTGCAAGGAGCTTGTTCGTTGGCAAAACTGCTTTGCACAAACCATTTGTCTGGAGTGCATCCCTACCGTCCTCTAACTGATCGGCAATGCTAATGGCACGATTGCCACCAGAAGGAAACCAGCCATTATGTGCAGTAATGGCACAAGGCATTGACAACCATCTCCATCCATTATAGTCAATTCAAGGTACTTAATCGGCAAAAAAGAAAACCAAAAAAAAAAATAACAGAATCAACTATAAGGAAATAGGGCCTTCTCTGAGAGAAAAAAACCCTGGAGAAATTGGCCGGGCGACCTTTTGTACGGAGCAATGTATGCGCATCTCAAGAGGCGAGCCATTGTGTCCTCTCAACTGTCGATATGTTAATTGAGATGTTAATTCGACGGGCCACGCCTTGGCGTCATTAGGCGCCTTAACGCAGCACCCAGGTGTCGCGCAACGAACCCACGCGCTGGAAAACAATCCAACGCTGCTATGCAAATGGGCAGTGACGTCACCGGACACCCCACCAAGAGATAATTACGAAGGAGAGAGATTTGAATAAGGTTTATGAAATAGTATAAACACCTAGAGCCCCCTCCCCGTGGCGCGGCACCCCCTCGCGGGGATTAGGCAAATTACTTTAAATGTTTTGTTTTTTTTCTTTTAGTTGGGCTTTTATCGGTACACTCCTTGTTGAGCTCTACGATAGGATCCCCTGATCCTATTAGGCGGACTTAACAACTTTTCCGATCGTAATATTTGAATATTTCTAAATAATTAATGATTTCTTCAGGTTTAAACTCCCTCCAAAGATTACAAGAGACCTAAGTAACACTGAAACTGATTATGATTACGATCATGATCCTTGGAGTGGAAGAGAAAAACAATCTGGTGAAGGAATGAAACTACTATTGCTTGCCACTCTACATTGAGTAAATTTTAAATGTTAGATTTGCTTGAATCTACCATATTAATAAACCTCAACTATCATTGATCAAATATTTAGTAGAAACCGATATTTCAACCAACATAGTAAAATGAAAGTAAAAAAGTTATGACATGATTTTGAAGCATTTCTTTCTTTTTTCTGAAAAGAAAACATCCACAGGAAATAAAGTAATGGAAAAAATAAAAGGAAAAGTGAACAGACCTAGAAAAGCAATTCCGCTTAATAAATAATGTACTGCAAAGGAATGATTTTGTGATAAGATATTATTTTTTATCAATGTGATTTCATTTGTAGATAGTCTTATTACTATATTTATTTTCTATATTTTATATGATTATTATTTCCTTAAATAGTTATTAGACGCTTCGGTCCATATTACTGGTCTTCTTCAGGGCTAGATAGACAACAAAATTTAAAAATTAAATAATTGGAATGGAGAAATATATATGTAACTATTGTTAAATATAATTTTACTTATTTTATCTTTAAACTATTTGTCTACTTTCCAATTATTTCATTTTCAAATATTGTTATATTTTGCCAATGCAGCCCTTAAGAATAACTGCTATGTATGTTTCTTAACTTGGAAAAGTGGGTTTCGAATAAATATTTTATCACTGTTTACGGTATTAACAGTTTGACTTCTGCCAATTTCTTTCCCATATAAATATAAGGTCATAAGGTCATCTAAACAAATAAATTAGTTCTTAAAAATATTTGTAAATAATGTTTTTTTATCAAAATCTTCTCTAAGTGCCGAGGAGATCAGTCACTTGATTCTTCAATTTGTCCGCAGCATACCTAACCAATGTGTTTACTCCAAACCACAGGAGAAAGTTCTTGACCCAAGATTTTATTAAAATAAAAACTAATAAATCTCTAAATAAATAAATCATGTGCACCATGCATATGCCTTGATAAATTGATGTTTGTAGGTTTGACTTCATTATATTCATTTAATGTGATATTATAGATCATATAAATAATAATGCTCACAAAAAACAAGCTGCAACATTATAAATTATATAAAATAAGAAATTATGTGACAATTAAATTATAGAACAGATAATAATATAACTATAAAATAAAACAATGTAGGCTCAGCTTGGTTTTACAGAACACGACGCCAAAAGAAGAAACATAGGATGATACAATCTAAAAATGAACGATTTTTATTCGGCTCATATTTAGTTATATTTTGGCTTATTTCAAGAAAAATCGTAACAATAATATGTATGTGTTTAACAATTTTTTCGAAGCCATCGTCGAATTTCATCCGGTCTGGTGAAAAATTTCAAAATTTAAATTAAAAAAAATACATTATATAATACAAAAAAGTATCGAAAACCTTCGTGTAACACTCGGCTAACAGATAAGCGAGGATTGAGTTACAGCCAGGAGTGATAGAAATGGCGACCGGGCAATTCGTGAGCATAGCGTGACCAGCGATCGCCGGACCGTGACGGCCTTTGTCCTGCCGCGTCGGTGCCATCGCTCCTCCGAGCTCTTGTACCTCTTTATATCTATCTATATATATATAGTATGCCATGGAGGATGTATACTATTTGATAGTTTATATTCGCCCAAAATATAAAAAAAAAAGTATCTAGTTCTTGAAACCTATTAAAAAATTACAGTGAGCGCGAGTTAGCTCAGCGGGCGGAGCGTTGATATGGTGAAGGTTTCAGCTGCAGTTGGACTTTATGGGAATTGACGGCCTCCTGAGGCTCACCCAGCCTCTATACATTTGCAACCCTTAATTAGAGGAAAATCTGTCGTGATCTCGGAGAAATCACTTCCGTGTGCAACCATTCTCCTACAAATTGTACAGTCTCTTCCATGTACTGAATCAAAGACTATTTTTTTTCTAAATGACCTTTGAAATCCAAAAATCAGCCTGTTAATGGTTCTGTTAAAAGTTATAGTTAACCGAAAGTTTTATAATAAGGAAATCTGAAAAAAACAAACAATAAAAACATCTAAGGATAAATAAAAATTAACACACAGTTATCTGTCCAGCCATATCTAGATATTACATTACTAGTAAACAGTGCTACCGTATTCACATTTATTCAGTTTCTGATTTGAGACCTTCAGGATCAAAAGTAGAAAACAAACATTTCAAATATTCACATCCCACATTTTTTGCTAATTTAGTCAAGCAATAATTTATGCTCCCAAAACTTTAGGGTCTGAATCGGTTAACTATTCATAAATCCCAAATGTTTACTAGAACTCTTCTGCCATATTCAAGTGAACAGTTTTTATAACCCATTCCAGATTCACTTCTTCCAGGATCTACATCCTCCAAAAGACTCCGCCCGCTGGAGACAACCCCACGTCGTGGGCGAAATCCCTCCGTGGATTTAGCCGAAGCGCACTCCTCCAGCCGAACATTTACATAATCCCGTCCCTTAGCCGCGTGTGTGTGTGTGTATATATATATTATGCATAAAGGGAACCCTTCCAATTGTACTCGCTGTTAGCCTCGACATAAAACATAGGCGCTTCTCCTTTTTAAAATGAATGGATAAAAAATACAGCGCTCCCTTAAGAGGTTTCGGATTCCGCAAGCCCTCCGTCTTCTCCTCCACTTGCTACTCCATTATACTTCGCCACCTGAAACTGGAATAATTTTATCAGCCCCCGGTAACGGAATACTTTTTCCGTCTCTCTTTCCCCGTGTTCTTAAATTCATCTGGAATAAATTCAGGAATGATAGGGAGGATGAATAATTTATGAAATATCAAGAGGAAACCACCGCCTTGTTATTGTTATTAAAAATGATGTTTACTCTCCTCGGACTTGAAGTAGGTATATTTTTTTCTTTCCCCTAAGATAAAGATGAAATAACAATTTTGAATAGGAATTTAATCAATATATTACAAACCTCAATTCTTTTTAAATATTTAAACACATCATCAATGTTTTCGCTGACCAAAGGATGAAATGGAAAAGTGATGTAAAATTGGCGATATAGAGAGGGGATCATGACTACGGTTAATTATAATCAAAAGAGCTAAATGTAATAAGTTTTATTACGGGGAATAATACAAATGCCATTAGACACATATTGTTTTTCCGTTCTTCTTTTAAAAACCCTAAGAGATTTACGTGGAAACGTGGATGGAAAGAGAGATTACTCCCAAGAATCTGTGGTAATCTGTCTGTCAGTAATATTTGTATCAGTAAGTCTGAATGGCCAGCAAGTAAGTCATGAAATACCTACATTGTAGTTTTTCTTGATTATGTCATTCATGAATGGTATGTCCTCTTAAATGTGTAATGATTTATTAGTTATGTAAAAGGGACTATGTGTAATGTAACATGAGCCCTCCCAACAGCCTAATAAAATAAAATGTTAAAAAACTACAATTACGGAAAAATATATAAATATGCAAAGAAAATAGCTCGGAAAGTTGGCATTAAAACTTTAAATCTAGTTTAGAAGAGATAGAATAGACACACACATATAGCAGAAAAAACATTATTCGCTGAAGAACTTGTGTAGAAAAAACAAAGTTTTATTACTATACACTATCAGATTAATTATCCATTAAAAATTATAACGAACTGCGTGTGTTGCCGGAGGCTGTTTAATACTATAAAGCAATGAAATATTTTTTCAAGGTTAATATAAACAACCTGATAAAATGTTAGATTTTATTATCCTAAAACATGGGAAAATAATTCATAAAATATTTTATTATTGTTTTATCTTATTTTATTGTACCTGCTCGGTGCGTAAGGTATTGAAGTTCTTGAACTGTACTTCACAGATTCGATTCATAGCAATAAATTACTTATTATTACAGTATACATGTGTAGTTAATGCGTTACAGTCATGAAAGAAACTGTATAGTTATTATATGTAAATGAGAAAAGTATATATCATATCATCTTTTCCGCTCTCACCATCTTCGTGTCAAAAGCAGTAGAAAAACAAAGGTTAGAAGTTGATGGTTCTAAAGATTGCCTCCTCTAAAACTTTGTTTTAGGTTTTTAACTCAATTAAATAAAATGTTTTTGAAATGAGTTAGCTCAGGTGAGAGAGCAATTAGCCTTTGTTATAATTCACAAGATCTGAGAACATGAAAAACTAATGTGCAACGATAGTAGTAGAGGCATGGAAGGAAATCACGCGAATTATGGATGCCAGCTTAATCGCTTGAGACAGGAAGAAGTCATACAAGTTATTGTATTATCAAGAAAATTACTAACCACAAAAAAATTAACCATATGTACTGATGCGTTTTTCCACAATTTCCACAAGTTTCAACTGCCCTATTAAGGTAAAGGTGTTTTTCTAAATATTTTAACGTTCTGATTCTTTGTTAAACATTTACACTTCTATTTATTTATATTTACGTGTTATTTTTTGTTTATTACTAATAGTGAGAGTAAATCAAGGTTGACCATTTTTCGTAAAACCAAGGACAGCATATTCCTAGTTTTTTTTTAAACCTTCTTTAAGTAAGATTTAAGTACATATTAATTAATTTTTGGTCTGTTAATTTTGCCTCCAGTTTTGTAATAGAATTATGATGTAAAATTAACAGTGTCTTTAGAAAAAAACTATCTAAACCATCAACATTTTTATCATTATTATTTTATTATTTTTGCGATGTTTGTTTTTGTAATGGTTAAAAATTATGTCCACCGAATTCCGTTTCTGTGATGTTTTCCTTATATATTTCCTTTAACAGGTATGACGTAAATCAAAGTTCGGTGATCTTAAATTACGGAACTTCATTTATAGAACTTGTTATTATACAAAAACAGTGACCAAATAAAATACATTAATAGTCATATTATTTATCATTCCCGAAAGAAACTGAAACATGGAAACTTATTGTTCTCATATTAAGCTTTCATGTGTGATAAGTCATGGTATAAAATCTAGCGTATCTACTCAAACGATCTTGCTTATGGTATAAAAAGACAAACATAAAAACATAATTTTTAATATTATAATAAATCAATAAATTGTTTAATTATTTAAATATTTACTACATAACATTCTGTTGGTTATACAAAATCAACTGACTCAGTGAACAATATACCTAATGATTTGGAAAAAATGTATAGAGTAAAGTTCAGAAAACTTGAACACGATTTCTGCACTTTAGATTATATCAATCATGTATTGTGATTTTATAAAATATAAAAAATAGTGTTAATGTATAGAAGTATGTTACAATGAACATTTCTTAATATTGAAGTTATTGAATACAACTCTTTTAAACTGAGGGAAGAATATACTCAATATAAAATAAATGACTGTATGAATGAATGAATAAGTTTGGATTTAGAAAACAGTTTACCATCAACAAGCATTCGCGCGAGTCCTTAATTCACTATAGTTAATTTTTTTTTAATATCAAAGAAATGGAATTAAGGAATTAGAAAAAAAAACAAAAAACAATTGTACGTTTCATAACCCAAACATGAATCAGTTAAAATATGTACGTATTATAAGTTTTAATTTATGTTTTATTTTAATAATTACAACTGATATACATTATAATTAAATCGAAAAATATATATATTATGAAATCTTACTACACAATTAGTTAGTATTAGTTTACAATGAGTAGTAAAAGTATCTGTGAATTATCTAGAAATAAGTAATACAGTCCACAGCTCAATACACTCTATTTTTCTGTCATCTCACTATCGCAATAAAATAGAATAAACTTCCTCATTAAAACATTTTACTCATAGTTTGTACTTTCCCTAAGTTATTAAACCCATCTAGTGAAAAAAAGTAATAAAAAATTATTCTTTATTTCCCTGAAAAGTAACTGTGATCAGGAGTGAAATGAATTGGCTAGGAATATTTTTTATAATTCATATTTTATACTCCGACTATCGATCTTATATGGGTTCGATATTAAATAATCGATCTATACTCGGTTTTGGCAGGCCGTGGTGCCAGGAAGAGATCCCTAGTTAGTCCCTTAATGACGCTACTAATCCCCGCATCGGGAGTCAGAGCACACTCTCTCATCGTGGGAACTACCTATATATATCCCTTCATCCTATCTTTGTTTATTTATGTGCCAGCTTCGTATATGCTATTATACATCTCCGAAATCGTTTTCTGTGTGCTTTGAAACAGATACAAAACACACACTTCGTCCGCTGGCATTCAACCCAATACAATAGTCTGTATCATTTTAGGGAAAATCCACTAAATTTTTTGATAAAATAACCATTATACTTAGGAAATAAATATACCAATGATTTATTGAGAAATATTGGAGGCGCCTGTATTTATTTTCACATGTGTTGTTCTGCTGTGTTAAAAAATTAAATACTTTTAAATTAATATCTAAAAGCTCTTATCGTTACATTTCAAGCCAAAAACTAAGAGAATGGTACGACTCCGGTTATCTAAAAGCAGTTAACTCTCTCTGGACAAAATCCGACTTAACCACTTATTCATCAGGGCTAGATTTATACTTTTAATTAGTAAAGTAAAATTTGTGTTGTCGTTGACTACTAAATTCATCATAACATATGAGACAAAAGATACTTTTTCAATTTTTTTTTTTTCATTGGAAATCAGAATGCGACGTGCCAAAGTTGAAATGATAATCATATTACGTTCCTCCTAATTGTAATTTGAGTGACAAGATAAAAGGTTTAATATCATGAATTGATATCCGAAATAGTTACAGCAGTAGGCATGCAGCATGCAGTTATGATAGAAATAAAAGTGGAAAATATAACGCTGTAGGTTTTAACTATATCTCAACGAGCAAATCAAAAGGCGGACAGGTTGCACAACACATTGCCCAGCGAAGATCCTTGATGGACTCCAAGTGCACAATCAGTCCGGATAAATAATGGCAGCTTCCTTTTACCGTCGCCATTCTCTGATTTATTTATTGTCGGCCATTATTTTTTATCCGCCGGTCCGGAAGAGTCGAGTGATATAATGTATACAGAGGGCACATGTTAGCCAGTGCAGCCAACTGTAGTTCCTTCGGAGCAGGAAGTCCGGGCCCCTTCGGAACACTAAGCCCCCATTTTTATAACGACCTGTTCCTGACAGAAAACCTACTTTAAAGAGAACAAATATAGATATATTATAGTGTAGTCATTTGTTGCTGTTTGTTTAAAGTTTGCACAAATACAATTAAAACTTCTTGTACTGTTGTTTTTTATTATTTAAAATCGCCAATAAAAATTACTCCTGAGGATCAAACATCATACATCCGCCAATGCAGGAGATCCCAGGGATCGAGTTACCTGAACTAACTGTACCCGGAGGAGCACGGACAGAAATAAGGAAACGAAGGGAGGAAGTTGATGCTAGATAGAGCGGAGATGTCCTCCTTTCCCATAGACATCAGAGAGATTGAGATAGGAACCTTGTCTCCATTCAGGAGGCATCTCCTTCAGGACGCATATATCATGAGGACGTGTCCTGCCGCCATCTTGTCTTCCGCTCTCTTCGTCCTGTGTCATTAGCTGCCAGGATCATTACCTAGCAGCCATCTTGAGAGTAATTACCCTCGTTGTCTTCTCGTTTCGTCGCCTCAGAGGCGGGCTCGAACAATCGACCGTGATTTCGATATCAATTAAGGAATTGCCTTTAAGTGATTCTGAGACTCATGTGATGTTACCGTTCTGAAAACGTAATACAATCCCACTCTTTGAAATATAATTATGTTACTTTTATTCTTATTTAACGTTTTTATCCACACAATAATCATAGCCCTTTACATCTTACCTATGTTAAAATAACTTTCCAATGTGAAATCATAAAAATATTTATAAAATTGTAATTTGTTCTAAATTTTTACAAAAATAAGAAATTATTGACAGTTTATAAGATACAACCTATTTTACAGAGCTATTGGATTTATTTTTACTGTAATCGTTTTTCTGAATAGGATACCGCTTCTATGTCAGCAACATCTTTTAGAGTACAGTGAATAAAACAAAAAATTTAACGAAGTTCTCTTTTTATTAGAATTAACATTAGGCATATACATTAAAAATTCATATGTCTATGATTTATATCTATGTTGCTACATTACTACAAATATTTGTTGGTCCTTTGGCGGTATGGAAGTTTTAATTATATTATATCTAATATTTCATTCACACAATAAAAACCTTTTTTCTCCTTTCATTTATGTTTTTAATATAAAACGTTTCGACAATTACATTTCATTTTCAATCAACCATATATACAATTTTCTGTATCCTTTCTTCTTTATCATCAACTTGAAAAAGTTACAAGTCATAAATATCTTTTTATTATTTATTGTCATTTTTACCTCCTCCATGGTCCTTTTGTTTAATAGTTTAAACTTTGGTCTGTTTTATATTTTATCTACTAAACTATTAAACAAAAGGACCATGGAGGATAATTGACCTCTAAGTAAAACTTTTAAACAGTAAAAATGACAATAAATAATAAAAAGATATTTATGACTTGTAACTTTTTCAAGTTGATGATAAAGAAGAAAGGATACGGAAAATTGTTTATATGGTTGATTGAAAATGACATGTAATTGTCAAAACGTTTTATATTAAAAACATAAATGACTGGAGGAAGATTTTTATTGTGAGAAGGAATTATTAGATAAATTTCAGTCCAGTTTAAATCCTTTTATATTATATGGTAATAAGCTTAAGTTGGTACAAGAAAAAGTATTATTATGAATGAAAATAATGTTTTATTTATATAAGTAATATTTTATTTGAAAAATAAAAGGTTATAATTTATTTTGATTTCGCTAAAATGAACAAATGGTTCAATAGGTCCCATGGAATGGATGTTATTTAAACCGACCGTTTTAAGATAAGAATTCAAATTCTTTGTATTTGTAGAATTCAAATGTGTTTAAGAAATGCAAGGCTTGTGGCCATTATTATTTTTAGCTGCAAGAACGATTTGTGTCATTAAATTTATATGGTTGATATATCATATATCATTTTTATAGTTTCAATTGTTTTCTCAATAGATACAAAAAAATATCATTAAAATATTAATATGATTGAATGGTAAATATTAACCACTCGCTAATTTATTCTTTGCCTTTAAAACTGAATTTAATAAGTAAGTTTGGAGTGCTGCCGATGGTAGTTACTCCACCTGTGTTTTTCATGTCATAATGTACATATCAGCAGATTTACTAGTTACAATCATTTTATAGTTGTAAATATCAATAAATTAAATTTAAAAAAAAATAAGTAAGTTACCTTTGTTATGTAAGAAATGTAGAGACGAGGAATCCATTTAACGCCACAGAAAAAGATTCAGAAGAAAATTTAGAGCTACTTCATTTATTATTATTCTAATTCGGAAAAAAGGGTCCAAGGAAGCCATGTGTTTTACATATCAGACAATTTTGCTTTGAATTAAAAGATATACAGGCACTGAAATGCTATTCAACGCAGAATCACCGTAATCCAACCTATTCCTTCATAATACTGCTAGGTTTTTTACATTCGAACATGCCTTTCTGGCTCTAAATGTATTTGAGGTATTTCTAGAATCGGTTATAGCAACGATTAAGTTAATATAAATAAATATTGATTCATAAATTTTATTATAATTAAAGGATCTGAAAAATAAATATTATCTGTAAGTCGCGAATTCAACGACTTACAGACAACGACCAAGGAGGTGAACAGAATAACACTCGTGTGGATGCAGGCAGTAAAGAACTGTAATTTAAAAAAAACATATTTAAAAAGTTATAACTAACTAAATAACTCTAGGTATCTTTAATTACAAACCTGAATCAACACAAAAGTAGCTATTCAGTAATAATAATTAATAATCTAACGTAACAAATGTTACTCTAGCGAGTCTTTCACTTAGCAATGTATATTATAACCTCGCTCACAGCTGTCCCTGTAGGTTATCTTAGGTGACTAAGTTTGGCGCCAGTATTCAATCTTACATATCTTATTAGAACAACACTGAAATTTGAATCCAAACACTGCACTTATTACTATAATTATTAAACAAATATCCTGTTTATTTATTTTATATTTCATTTGTTATTTATTGTTCTTATGATGGTGATTATATGATGATACTTCTCATAAATCATAAAATTTAATGTAAACTTACCAAAATTAATTTAAATTACTAAAAATCCGTAAACTACGAATTTCAGCTAGATTTACACTTAACGGGCTGCTGACAGTATATCTTATAGAACTGAGTAGGTGTGGTGATGGTACCAGGTTCAAATCCAGCTATGACAAATAAATTATCTTATCTGTTAACAGCCTTGGATGAACCCTGTGGGATCCAGTCCCTTTTGAGGCTCACTCAGACTTTTTAAAATGGATATAATAATAATGTAACTATGATATAATATTACTGGGGGAAAACGGTTGACCATGGGGAAAACGGTTAGAAAAAAACCTTCTAAGCAAACCTTCCTACACAAAAGTTTGCTTAGAATCAGTACATTCTCTACCCAAGACTCTTCAGTAGTTGTAGTGGTACAGTTATTTATATACACACATTGAAAAGAATACAGCAGACACGGACGCTAATTGTTGACGCCAGATCCCTCTTAGGACGCTATTCTCGGGAGGCAGCAGCCTAGAATTTCAATGGCAGCTCAGGTTCGTTATGACGGATTGTGCAAGTGGCCTTTACTCTCCTGGAATATAAAATCCTAGATGTCTTTGTACTTGGCCAGTCACCGGCCGTCGTTGAAGGATCTCTTTGTGTAATTGTCTTCCTTGGGTACTTCGTCCTTTGAAGAATGTCGCAACAGTTGTTTCGGTTCCTCCAAAACAAGAGTGATGGTTTTTTAAGGTTTCTTTGTCGAAAAAGTACCGAGGACGTACTGAAACAGCGATTGTACTGAAATGACAGTTTAAAATGGCAGGTTGCAGTTCGTACTAGCAAATGTTAACATATCAATGATAAAGAAAACTATAAAGCTATGATTTGTATAGCCCTTTACTCTTTTCAAAACTTTGTTTATTACGATTTTTTTCAAAAAAGATTTAAATATTTTTCGAAATAACAATAATTTTTTGAGCAAAAGTATTAAAAATAATAATATTGTACAGTGATACGTCGCCTATAGCAGCAGTAAAGGAGTACCTTAACATTTATAATGTGGCTACAAACTTAAATGTGGCTAAATTATAAAAAATCGACACAATATAAATATCTTGTCAATACAGATCAGAGAATACATTTATTTTCTTTAAATATTTTATTTTAAGATTAAAACCCTGAACTAAATTTTTTTTTCATTATTATTTAATTAACTGTTTCAATGAGGCACAATATATTTTACATTGTAGTTTCAGTAGTCACAACAGTGGTGGGATATTGTTTCATTGTACGTTTAGGATGTCTCGTTTTTTTTTTTTTGTAGTTACATTGATTTAATCTTACTATTCTATATTTGTTCGGTTGTTGCCTGAATTGAATTGAAAATATAGACTAGTATTTAGCTGTAAGTAGTTTAGGCTAGAATAACGGTTTTATTCTGAATAGAGAGAATGTAGGGCTTCTAGGTTTGATTGTAAAAATTAACGGAATCTAAAATATTAGTAAAATTAAAAATGTTTCGTGCACTAAAAGTATAAATCATGAAATTCAGTGCAGCGACCCCATTACCTGCACTATCGTGCAAAATAAAACAAGTGTTAATCCATTATTTCATTTCAAGATTCTAATATTTGTCAAGGTTTTAATGAAATTGGAATAAGTAGGAAAAATATGGTATCCAACAAAGTTTCAAAAAAGTATCTTGTAGTAGGAAACGAGTACCTACACTAAGTTAAGTGTGGTGCACTTGGTTTTGGTTTCTGAGAAGAACATTGTTATTATTAACTCGGCACTACAGCTCGGTTACGAGTCTTGGCCTCCTCCACCAGCCTCCTCCAGTCCTCTCTGTTCTGCGCACCTGACATCCAGTTCCTCACTCTCAGGACATCTCTGGCATCTTTTGCCACACCATCCGACCATCTCAGTTTCGGTCTCCCTTCTCATAGAGCCATGGAGAGGTTCAGTCAAGACCCTCATAGGGATTGGTCTCGTCCTCCATCATAGCCACTTGTCCAGCCCATCGCAATCTCACAAGCTTCATTGTCAGAACAACATCCTCTCATTAAATATTGCATATATTTCGCTGTTAGTTCGCCTTCGCCAGTTCCCGTTGAGATGGACTCCTCCGAAAATCCTTTCATTGGTCTATTGGTCACCTATTGGTCCTGCTCGATTCTTTTATCTGTCGTCCACTTTTCAGATCCATACAACAGGACTGGGCGGATCAGTGTCTTGTACGGATGAAGTCTGCCGGGATAGAAGGCGGAAGGTGAACTCTTTGCGGAGGACAAAATAACACTTGTTGGCCATCAATATTCTTCTCTTCACTTCAACCACAGGTGCATTATCTTGAGTGACCATTGACCCTAAACACGTGAACTAGTCCACTTTCTTAAAGTAGAAGGGGCCAACATTGATGGTTTCGCCAGATTGTGGGTCTTCTCCTGTGGCGATTTACTTGGAGAGAAGAACATTGTTATCCATAATTATATAACCGGCAAGTTTCGAAATGTTTCAGATCTGTTTTTAAATTGAATTTGCTAAAGTTAAAATTTGGTATAAATGGGAGTAGTGTGGGAAATGAATGAGAAACATTGGTAACAAAAGTTTAGCCAAATTCCTTTCAGGTTCACTTTCATAATACAAATTTTTAATTAGCAACCAGATACCAAAAATTTACATAGTGTATATTTTTCATTGATTGTATTCATTTTGATTCAAAAATAAAAAGGTAAGTCAACTGAAAGCAAAGATTAAGGCTTCATAATGCCGTGTTACCTTCTTAACTCCTTTATATTGTTTTGAGTTACAGTTAAATTAAATAAATATGGATGAATACCTTTGTATTGAATCCATTTATCCAAATAAAAACAAAACCAAATCTCATTTTTTCCATTTCTAATTGTTCCTCGTTTTCAACTACTTCTAACAAGATTCTTAAATTTATTATAGATTCTTAAATGTTTATTTCTTCTTGGCTGAAATACAGACTATGTAATGGGTTATCTTACGGGGACAGTTGTTACTAGGTTTATTAGTAGGTACCCGTACTCTTGTTATGAGTACCCTGTGGTGGTATCTTGTCACGCCTAGATATTCCGCCAGCCCTTATCTAGAAGTACATCTTAGCGACGTGTAGTTTTTCTTTGCACCCCTCTACCGATTTTCATATTTAACAGTCATATCACATTACAGCTATTACAATAGCATGGTCTTTTTGTATGCGTGGCTTTTAGGATGCCATTTCCCCACAGTTCTGAATTGAGCCTACCAATTTCTGCCTTTTCTGGTTCATCGCGCTACATCCCCTTCCGATGTTCCATCTTTTTGAAGGACATATCCTAGATATTTGAAGTTGGTAATATGTTTAATATGTGAACCCTTCACTCCCAATGATCCGTCTTCCTCAATAACCAAATATTCATTTCTTTTCTTTTCAAGTTCGTCTTCATCTCCTAAGAGTTATCAAAGTTAAAATAAAGTTAGTCTTATTTAAACAGTACTATACTGTGCAGAACTAAAAGTTATATGACGAGCTTAAGCGATCTTAGGAAGAGAAGTAGGAGGGACAATGGTGAATGGGCATGCTCAGGATCAAGGAAGTAGCCTTGTCTTCTTGGGGCTAGGACTTCCTTCATAAAAAAATTCTTAATTACACTATTTCCTGATAAGTGGACGTAAGGAAAGGAACTATAGCTGTATTATGAATACAGTATCAAATCTGTCTGTATAATAACAAAACACAAACAACATCATGGAAGGAAGAAGGTGACATTAAAGTTACACATATGGTATTTAGCTGTATAAAATTCTGAATATGGCAAGCCAATAATACGATTATGAGTGCCCCTTTTATAGAATTAAAACCAAAGTTTGCCTCGGCTCTCCCTGAGGATTATTCAGTTCTGACTGGAGGTTAATTACTGAACCAGACCGTGGAGGGCCACGTGTAAAGGAGACCCTCGAGAGAAGAGCCCGAGGCCCGAGGGGGGATGTTATACCAGAGCCGGGCAAAACAAACCCTTTGGAGGAGAACCTTTAGGGTCATCCTCAGGGCGGAATATATTCCGCGCTAATTACCAGAGCCCTCGGCCTGTGGAGAAAGCAAAACCTCACCACTTCATATCAAAACTCATGCATTTTCATCGAGGAGTTAATTACAACCAGCTGCACAACTCCCCCCCCCCCTTCTACTAATCCCCCCTCCTACTAATTGATAACTCGATTATAACTTGGACCAGGCTAATGGACTGTCTTGGGGGGATTGTCTTTCATGTCTCTTAGTGTCTGTTTCTCCATAAGCCCCGCATATCTTATCATGTCCCATCCTGTCCAGATCTAGTGTACCCTCTGGACTGTACTTAACTGCAGTGGTCGTTTGATGTCTGTCGATGGAGAGTAATCATCAGAGAGTTAGTTGTATCCCATTGTAAGGCTTGTCGTTTTAATAATTAAGTTATAAACGTACTTCCATCAATTAATCAAATTTATCAATTTGAAAATTAACTCCAATTATCGAAAATTAAAACCATGTCGATACAAAATGTGCTAGTTTTTCGCAGAGGAGAAAGTACACATAAGCTAAAATACACATGGTTAGACTAAAAAACTGATATTTTATAAAAATACTTTTTTTCTGAGTTAACACAATAAGTAACAGGAAAAATAAAAGTTTAATTATGACAACACTACGAAAAATCCATTCCTCACTGTTGAACTATGGTATCTGAAACGGTTGTTCCCGACCTTTTTTGCCCCCCCCCCCCTCCCCCGCCTACTTGCACAAGAAAGTATATGGGGTTAGAAGAAAAAACAATAAGTATTATGTTGAAAACAAATCATTTACTTTCACCATTACAAGATACAACATTAACTTCCAATTTAAGGTAAAGAACTGGTACGAGAAAAATACTCGTAGTTAAAATTAAGTCGGACTTTATCACAGTCTCGCGCCCTCCTGACTTGTACTCTCGCCGCCCAGGTTGAAACCACTGGTATAAAATAAGTGATGGAATATTTAACTAACATAATTGAAGTTTCAACAGAAAGGCCATTTCGTAATATTGATATTGTTACGAATAAAGTCATCCATAATAACCTTAATGTCCCAATTTTCTGATTTTGCCCGAACTCGAGATCAATTCTTTCATGACAAACTTTATTCTCACTTAAACCTCCAAGTTTCAAACCTAACTGCCTCTTCGATTCTCGATAATACTCCTAAGCGTCTAAAAAAAAGATGGCCTCGTAACCTTTTAAGTTGAATCTGTTATTTTAGGACATTCGATACGAGTGATTCGGCAATATCTTATTTATTTAAATAGCCCTTAGAGTAGTACTTAAGGTTCCGGAATCATAATCATCTATAAAAATCATGAATTCGAAGACGTCATAACCAATATATCGACAGACTATAATCATAATAAAATTTATGAGGAATATACACAAATTAAATATTTAAGTCTAGTTTAAGGATAGGTATATTTATTGTTTGGTTTTTTTAGATCATTTATCTGTTTATATATCCTTCCTTCCCTGCTGTTATGTCATCACAGTAGAGATAGAGTTAATGTCCTCTTCGCGTTACAAAGCAGATTTTCAAAAATGCTAGATACAATCACAGCGTGTAGCAATTGCGTGAACCGACACAACTGCTGGCAAACACGCAACCTCAATTGTCTCTATGTATGTATAACTGTCCCTCCTGCCTCAAAACATTATTATTTTTTTGTATAAAATTGGTATACTTAAAAACTTTTTACAACTTCATTCGATCTATGATGAATTTAAAAGTTAAAGTACCTATAGTCCAGGATCCATGGTACATTTTTTCAATTGATTACTATCAAGCTGAATCTTCGTGAATGCTTCGTTTCGATGAAACGCCCAACAATTTCCTGTGCGAAAATTCTCGAGTGTGGTAGCTAACAGAGGTTGTAAGGATAAAATATGTCGATTTGATGATTCTCAAAAATGTATTACTAACTGGGTTTTTTTTTGTTAAATCTCAAGATAATTATCTAAATTATTTGAAAAAATATTTGTCCTACAATATTTATGGTTTGATCAAAGAGCCACCTCCTTCCAATGTGTATCGATAACGAAGTCAAAAAAGATGAAGTAAATAAAAAACAGCTGGTTAGTAATCATTTTTGATTACCTTGACATGCAGTTTCTATTTAATTTCTTATTTCTAGCCACAAAAATTAATAAGGCGTACTTTTTTAGTGGAATCCTCATGTATTAATTGGTCAAATTAGTCAGTGAACAATTAAACAAATAATTTAAACAGTCAATTATTTTAGAGCGAACACGGATTTTTAAAGTGTATTAAAATTTGTATTAACTATTTAATAATCTGTTTTGGACTTAAATTTTTGCCTCTTCAGTAAAACTAAAGGAGTGGAATAGTCCTTATTTTTTTCCAATATCTGACGCACACGTATGACGTTAAAAATTAACGAGACGACTTGCACATTTTCCGATAACAACCCGTTTACATTCTTCAAAAATGGGTAAATTTATAATGTAAAGATGCCTCTCTATTTGTCTGGTACAAGAATTTAGTTGTTTATGGAATATAGCTGAGCTTATATAATTATATCCCTTTCTTCTTATATAATTAATTTTATGTATCATTATTTATTTTTAAGACAAAACAAGCCGATTCATTTTATGAATATTTTGTCTAATCATCAATTTAAACATGATTGAAAATTATTTATTATAATTATAGATCATATTTTATGTTTGGATAATTAATGTTCAGCTGTGAATTATTGTATGTGTCTGTTTTATAATTTATAGCATTTTTAATATTTTTTGTTTTATGGATTATGGCGATGATGCTATATGGCCAACATTATTTTTCTCTCTTTGGCTTTATTCAAAAAACAAAAAGAACATCTACGAGAAAAGTGAAGTAAATCTGAAGTTTCGGTATTGTTTTACATTGCGCCTTAGGTGGCGCATTTTAAAATTTGAAGTTAAAAAACAATTATCCATCCAAATGTTTTACATGGATGTGAAGCGTGAATGAACAACGTCTCAAGGTATTCGAAAATGTGGCACCGCGTACAATATTCAGTCCGAAAAAGGATGAGTACAGTCGAGAATAAATGAGATTACACAACGCCGAATTGATAGCATCCTGAATGTTTGAGATGGGTTTTTAAAGTTCTTGTGCTCTGTAACAAACGAATCACTAACAATTGATAAGCGCTGAACCGACTTGTAAACCTCTGAGGGGTAGACCTAAGCGTAGGTTGTTAAACAATGATACAGCTTCGAACCTTCGGGTTTGCTATGCCTTTTAGTATGATAATCAATGCAAGAGAATATGATACCCAGCCATTGTCGTTTCACGCGAAATCCTGAAAAATGATTCCCTTTAAGCCGAGTTTGACTTTAAACAAATTGAATTAATTACGCAGGTGATAGCGATTTGTATTCTGATATGAGTAGCTTACTGTGTTATCATATCATTCAACAGCTTTTTTGTTAAACAACGTTTATTCTTTCACCATATTATTTTGAAAGAATTTGGTCCATCACAATTCCTATAATTTGTTTCCGAAAATGGCCTTCAGTATCGCGGGATCTTTCGGCTAATTTGTACCGTAAAATTTCTGAGTCCTGTCATTTCAATCAGATAGCACCCCAAACAAGGCTACGAAATATCAATTAAACTCCGGGACGTCATTGTCCGTATGTTTCCTTTTTTTTCCAGTCCGCTCCTAAGAGGTACAAGGTGTAATTCATTTGTCGCCCCGATCTGATATCCACTTCTCGGACTTGTAATAGTTGGACGTGTAATGGACTGTAATAACACGCCGTGCTCCATGTGTTTTATCGATGTTCCACTTAAACCAACACCGGAAGTCTGGGCGAGTACTTCCTCCCCAGCGTACACTTCATTTCGGACTGTAGAAAAAAAAGTACCATATTTTTTTTTCAGTGTAATAACAATTGAAATTTCTTGTAGTTATTTTTATTGGTTGGAATACTAGCATTTAAAAATGCTACACAATATTTAAGAGAAGTCAAAACGAACTGATTTGAAAAGGCACTAGAAATGGCAACTCCTCAGATGTTCTTAGGTCTGTACCGTGTTTATGAACAATTGTTTCAGAAAAAAAAGTTTTGTAACAATTGTATTTATAAAATGTATAACTTCATCTCTAAATTAAGCTACTTGACCAAAACTAATACATCTTTAATGATCAGTATTTTTCAAATTTCAAAAGTAATGTCGTTTAATGTGATGCTAAGCTCCATAAAATCAATTGGATGGTAACTATCTAGCCCACAATGAGTATTGCATTTTTATAATTAAACATTTATTTTTTAACAATAATTTTATATAATTGTTCTGATCATTCAAACAAGTTTGCGTTCGAATGTTTTCGAATCTATCTTCTTATTTAAGTAATTTTTATAAGTTTTATCTTCTGTTAGATATCGTGTTGTTTTATTTTCATTTATATACACTTTACTAATATTAGATGATTTTTAAATATTTTTATTTTGAAAAGAAAAGATGTTGTCCTGACTGTGAGGCGACCCCTGGTAGCTCAATTGGTAAAACCACTGCCACAGAGGGCTCGAATCCAGCCAGGGCAAATCTTTTCTCTTCAAAACAAAAATATTTAGAAATTAAAACAATTAATAAAAAATTAGATGGTTTTATTTACTATCGTCTGACGCTGATTGGAATAATAAATAATTCCATGTGTCAATTCTTAATATTATAGCATTTTTTAAAGTTTTTATAAAAATAAGCTATTCTCACTTAGTATACAAATATAATCTCAGAAAAGTTTTACTTATTATTTATCATAAGCCTTTTGAATTCATATTTAATACTTTACCGGATCCAGGATTTTTTTGAGAGGTTACACGTCCTTCCTGTAATACTCTGACTTTTAACTTTTAAATATTAAATTTATTGTTAATTTATGATAACCAACATTGATCAATTTTCATATCAAGAAACACCTTATCGTATAAACAATAATAAACAGTATTCTTTTTATTTATGTAGTTTAATATTTGTTCGCATTGTTTGCGATTTCTTCATTTATTTGATGACTTTCAGAAGTAATTCTAAAAATAAATATCTGTCTTGGATGGATGATTCAATTTAACATTATTTTTCAAAGATGAACCTTTGTAATCATCTGAAATAAGGAGAATATATTAAACCCCTTAAAATTTGCTTTACATTTCAAAATACAGAATTTGAATCAACTAATAAAAAGAAATATGTAGCTCCGCTGGCGAAAATCCTACTCTAAAACTTCTGTTACTGCTTGCCCATACCTTACGCATTTATTTTAAGACCACGAAATTGCTTTTGAATAATGGTACCAAATCAAGGATTTAGAGTTGGATTTTTTATACATAACTATTTGGTAATCTAGAACTGTAATGCAATAATTTCCAACACGTTTTCCTAAATTTTGTAGTCGACTTGGAATCAACATGGTGGAACCCGAGGAATGTAATGTTCGAGAAACTCCAGCCTCCAGAATAATGTCCAACAATGATCGAGTCCCTCGCGAGTCGCCGTACAAAAAGTTATCTACAGGTTGTCCCTCTTGCTCCGGAAGATATCTACCAATCGTTTCCTCCTCCTCCGCAGACTCGCAGTGTTACGAAGAAAGAGGAACACCGTAGGTGTAGCGGCAGGTGTGGAGATAGGATCGCGGGCAGCTGCACAACACCGCTCCCTACACCGGCCCACTCCACACTCTTCCTTTACCTAACCTACTTCGGGTGTGATTCCAACAGGTGCAATCCTCAGGGATAACTTATTTTTGTATGTAGGATCAAAATACTTGGAGATCCTGAGAAGGGAAAAGAGATAGGGGGTCCACAAATATATTAAAGAACATAGATGATATAGACATATTTGAGGCATGTTATGTTAAACCCATTCAAGTCCAATTTTTGAAAATTTAAAGGAGACCTGAAAATACGGAAATTTGCAATTTTTTACGAAAACAGAATGGTTTTTTAGGGCTGCTATAATAATGATAAATGTGATTTATAAGCAAACATTAGAGGTTTTATGCTTCCTTGAAATCTAAGGTCCTGAGACAATTTGACATTTTGTGTTGGATTTAAAAAAAATAAAGCTTCAAACTCATTGAAATATCTCGAAAAATACCTTTTTAATTCTTGTGTCTTATTTAACGTTGTTTTTTTCGAACGCAGTCAGACTTCGCTTTCGACATGTACTTTATGTCCGTCTGTGTGATCCGAACCTTCGTACTTTCCGTGGTTTAGCTAAACAGAGAAATTTTTCACCCTTTTTAAGCTGTTTTAACGGCGTTTGAAACAAATAGTTTTAGTCTGATTAGGTAACTCAGAGAAGACTATAAAAAAATCGATTTAGCGCGGTTTGCCTCATATATTGATTAAAAAGACATCGATTCAGTGAAAAATCAAATAGAAATAAGAAAATCTTCATTAATATGAAAAGCCTGACCATTCTAACCCATCAAGGATCTTGGATAGTGGAGACTGCTCCGTTTAAATGTACTCGTAATCAGCATAACACGAATGAAGATTTATAAAACAAAGTATCAAATTAAAAAAAAAAAAAGAAAACATTCCTGTTTGATCTATGAATTTTGCATTATTGTTGATAAGTGATATAAAACTCACATGGATTCAGCAATAAAACACAAGAAAAATTGGTAAAATGTGCTTGACGATACGCACTGATTTTGCTATGAATGAACCTTGAAATAGTTGTTTCACTCTCCTAAAAAGTGATCTTATTGGCATTTGATCTTTGCATTTGTATCGATAATATAACGTTATTATTATTATAAGTGAATATAATAGCTGAATAGTTGGTGAATTGCCTTATTAATATAAAATAGCCATACACAAGCAGATTTCCTAATCCATTAGTGGGGGAAATGGACCTAGCCAAATTGCTTTTCACAGAGCGTGCTTCTGAAGACTTTATACTTTCTTATATACAATATCCATAACGCAACTATGTTTGCGGATGATGAGGCCGATAAGAGCCGCGACGGATGCTACGAAGGTCCTATCAGACCCCGACATCTCCACCACCGAACAGCGCCTCCAATCTTTTTTTGCTCCGTCAGCTTCGTTTTTCTTTCTGACAGCCAGTGTTGTTCTTGATGGACGTCTCCTTTCTGGGCTTACCTTTTGTGTTACCAAGAAGAGTACAAAAAAGAAAAAAAATATGTAGCAAAGGAAACTGAGAAGTTGACACGTGAAAAGTGTGTTTATAACTGAGAAGGTCGAGGGTATCTCGAGCTGTATCGGGTCCTCACTGAGCCCATTGTGTGGGTGTCTTGGTTCTTTACATATTTCTATTGTCGGGCTTCTTCAAGTTCAAGGGTCACAAACATTGAGAAAAGTATAGTAATATTTTCAAGTATAGTTACTTATTGCGTCCCCAGTTTCAAGGTAAATATTCAATCACACGCAGGATGCTGTTGGTAGACTACTTACTACAGCCATCACTGAATTGGATCGCTTCATACGAAATGGAAGGGTTATTTAGTAAAACAACTTCATGAAATCAAAGCATTTTTATCGAAGATATTTACCCTCATTTTGTTCGCATTTTCCCCAACAATTAATCATTTTTCAATCCCAGATATAAAAAGTTCAAGGGTTGGTGTTGAAAAAAAGTGCGGTTTTGACTTCACAATCATTTTTTTTAAATTTTACTTTAAACAGTCCTAGTTTTTGAACAGCTGGAAAACTGTGTCTGTAAATCTGTAATCTGTAATCACCCAATAAGTTGGGTGTTGTTGAACTTCGTAGTTCTGCTACTTTAGATTATTCTCTGTCTGTCGTGAAACAAGACGTTGGTTGTCTTGTAAAGATAAGAGTAAAGATACCTTCCAATTAACCAATGTAGGCTGTTTTATAATAAGTGGTTGTTGTATTATGTCAATATCCTTGCAGTACGATGTGGATGTGACGGATTCACCTCTGGGCAGAAAGGAGAAATGAAATATTCTTGCTAATGACCAGCAAACAAAAACCAACAATATTTTGGATGCAAATATGATTTAGGAATGGCTGAATGGTCCGTTCGTTATAACACCATCCTCAAAACGCGGTGGTAATATTTCTTGGGATCCCGAGCGTCCAAGCTTAAATTATTTAAAAAAATAATACATGAAATTCGCCGTTTCTTAGATTATATTTGATGGGATACTGAAGAATATTATTGCAATTTTAGTGATATTAAATAGCTTCAAAAGAGAGGATTAATACTAGCCCATTAACGTGACTGTAAACATAAACAACAGAAGTCTATGAGGGTCCTAGATACCATAGGACCTGTGCCCAGAGATAGGTCCTACGGAACTAACTAACGGATTAAATAAGTCTGCCAGCGAGCGTGATTTGAACCCAGAACCTTCGACATGGCAACTAAGCTCTGTACCACTGAATCTCTCCACTTCCTTTGTAACTAAATATTTGTTTATATTTAATTACAATCATAATAAAGCCATCTTGTAATCGTGCGATGAACAGGTGACCAGTTGGGCTTGATATCATTCCATAATTTATTCCCCATCGGCTATAAATATTTCCATCCACAACGGTACTGTTAATTCAGACTAATCTGATAGGAGACACCGTGTAAATATCCTAGATGATGGCCAATTTTGAGAGATAGTATCGTTATGTTAATATATATTTTATTAACCGATCCCTTATAATTTTAGGCTATAAATCGAAGTGACATATCGATAATATCTTATTTATCGGTAGGCATTTTGAATATTAGCGCAGCTAATGGCCTAATTGTAGCGTTATTAAGACATCGTCCGAACATCCAGACACAAGACTGTCATTATAGAAGATATGCGGAAAAAATTATATCGGTTCTAATAGTTCTCTAATAGTCTCCGAGATGTATTTAAATTATGATAAGACTTTAAACTATTGTTTAACATCTATTAGACGTTGTTTAAAATATATTTCATCTATGCCTATAAATCGTTGTTTTAAAGTGCTTTACCTCAAAATGTGTGTTACTAAAGGGTAATAATTAATTAAATTGTTCATATTTTTGTCCCTAAAAAAAGGACTTGACATATTGACTTAGGCATTTCTCGTACCGTGGGAAGAATAGATTATATCAGATACACCACATTGGTTTTGGAACAAGTTGCAGGATCTTCAAATTATAATTTGACCAAAACAATTCTGTCAGACACTGATGTAGGAACGATGTTTTCGACCAGAAAATACGGAATAACATTATTTTTATTATTCATGTTCTTTTTATGGTGATTATTTTTAAATATTTTTATTTTGAATAGAAAATATTTGTCCTGGCCGATTTTCGAACCCGGGTCGTCTGCATTTCTAATGCAGTGCTCTCTAAACCACTGAGCTACCAGGGCTCATATCCAAGCCAGACAAATCCATTCTCTTCACCGATTCTATATACATAAATATTATATAAATAAATGATACATATAATATTGACGTAAGTCAACAAGGTCCCAATAAAAGTAACTTTCAATGAACATTCTTCCCCATGTATACATCGCAAAAATTGCGAGATCACGGGAATATAGGATCGGTGAAGAGAATGGACTTTTCTGGCTTGGATATGACCCCTGGTAGCTCAGTGGTTTAGAGCATTGCTCTTAAGATGCAGACGACCCGTGTTCGAATCCCGGCCAGGCCAATATTTTCTCTTTAAAATAAAAATATTTAAAAAATATTATTTTTAGTTTTATATAAGTCACAAAAACATTTACAGATATAAACAAATCAATAAAAGGTCGTTTCGTTTTGACGCTGAATAGAAGAAGATTTATGGTTACTGTTTTTTTCAAAGTAATTTTTCTTTAATATAAAATAAAAACTCAATTACCCTAAAACTGTATAATCTTCACATAGTGAGTGATCTATAGCAGTTATTGTAATAAAAACTTGTATCAATTCTGATTATTTTACAATATTGTAATGTATTCTTCTTCTCTCTATACATTTCAACTTTAATTATTTCTGCAATGTATTGTTTCTATTGAATAAATACTAATCGCCTGTTGTTTTTTTTTTGTTTTTTTTAAGGTGATCCGAGAATGATGTTAAATAGATGGAACCTAAAAGAATCTCTTTAGAACCATGATTTATTGTGGAAGATCAGTTTAACTCTGAAGAATTGTCTACAACCATCATAGTAAGTATTTGTGTTAAATTATTTTTAGTTTTCATGATACTTTATTCCAACTCAAACCCACTAGTTTCAAACCTAGCTGCTTCTTCAATTCCCAATAATCCTCCGAAGCATCTTAAAAGATGCCTCGTGACCTTCTAAGTTAAATTTGTCATTTGAATATAGTTTTAAATTTCAATAAATAAATGTGAAAAAAATTATTATGGCACAAAGAATCTATGTGGTTTGATTTAATTGTACTTTAATAACCTGTGAATACTATTGTACATTAAAAACTAGGGGTTAAGAAAATTGAGCTTTCCAAAAGGCTTTTCCCAAAAATGTTTGAGCTTGACTTCCAATGTGTTTGATAGTCAAAAATATGGCGAACGGTTTTATTATTCTATTGTTTCATATTATTAAAAAAATCTAATTTAGTTCGGATGTTCAAGAGTCTCTGAAACAAGAAGTTAGTTTGTAAAAGTGTCGTTATTTCTTTTTTAATGATCTTTATTATATTTTTTAAAACGTAAAATATTCTCAAAATATTTAATGTATGTAATAACAAGTGGCAGTAAGAAAGTTATTCCGTGGCGTGTACGTGTGGTCAATTATTTTATGTTGGGTCTAAAGCCGGTTTAAGGATTAATTAGAACAGTTTCCGGCAGGTGGCTTGCACTTGACAGCCAAGCCGTTTGCTTTCACTTTATTTTCATTTTTTATCTCTTGTTCAAAGGATAATTAAATTAAATTAGTTTAAAAAATCTATTTAAGTAGAAAGTCGTATATCATCACTCTCACTATTGACCAAACCAAACGATAATACAATTTTATTTTCAATTTGAAGTTTTAACGGGGCAAAATAAATTATATAATTTATTGTTTTAAATGTTCTCTTAAGCTCTTAGCGTTATTAGCTTCTCGCCTGATGATCAGAACTGACGCTGCTCTGCCAGCCTCCGGAATTAAGAAGCCTCCAAGATCCTTCTTACACCTTGGTACTCCCAGTCTTACCGAGTTTAGCCCATTAGACTTTGGGTCGGTAAACGTTTCCATCCAGAGTATCCACATAACATTTACGGCTCAGTGTTAAGTTTTATGAGTAAATTATATGTACCTCCCGAAGTAGCCCATGCTATTCAACATTGTTCCTTCTTTGTTATTGTTGTCACCTGAAGAATCAGATATTCACCGAAGAATGTTCCTTACAAAAATGAGAACTTCATTCTCCTTAAGCTCACTTCTATGGTTCTGATGGCCTTCTCATTTGGAGCGCAGATAAATCTCTTTTTCCACTGTTCAGAAATCTTCTCTTCAACCCATGTGGAAATGGTTAATGCTTAATCATTTGAGAATACACTACACTCGTTTCGGATAATAATAATTTATTTTTATAAATTATATTTATTATTTTAAATATTTTTTTATAAATATATGATTTATAACTTCCTCATATTCTGGGAGGGTCAATGTCATCATCATCAGCATCTCCTTATGTTTAATCATAAGATCATCTGTAGTCACCCGTCGTAACCGTAAGTCGTCACCTTACGTATCTCACAAGTGCTTCTTGATAACATTTAGCTTCAAGATTAAAAAGCTCTAATACTATTTACTCTATTACTATCTAGTCCCTTACCATTTAACTCTCAAGTTTTCAATTTCTTGAAGATGCCAAGTAGTTTGCTGTCTTTAATAGTGTCTATTTAACCAAATATTAGGTACTTAGTTCATCTTATACTATAGTCGACATTTTTCATTTCTATTACTATCACATATCATTGTTCATGTTCGTTGTCCACGAGGATTTCAGGGTGTGCGTTACCAATTTCATCGTGAATTCAGCTTCTAACTTTATTTCAGGAAAATAATCCTAACTTTTCTGTACCAAATATAATACTTGATATTTAATCCCCCCTTAATATTGTTAATAACAATTAAGGGTCTTTACAAGTTGAAAAAGATATTTTGAAAAAGAACTTACAATTTCAAAATTTGCTGTGAAATATGAATATCATTTCTTTAAACGACGAAGTAGTGGTCGCTGCCCACTTATGTATCCTTTTGTAATTTCGATATAATTAACGGCCCTTTACGTATATATATTTGATGACTGGTAGGGGTAAAACCAAGAGCCCATTCCCTCATGTTTCCAATCACGAAACCAATCCCGAAACTAGTTGATTCGGATGAGAACTATAATAGACTTTGTGTAATCACATTTCCAAGATTCTGCTATTAATTGATAGCATTGCTGGAACAGGCATATGTCATTCTTATTTTTTTACATCTTCTTTCTGAAATTTGCTGAAAAATGAATTAACGAAAATATTGGTGAAATTTGGTGGTAGAGACTATACTGTTTCTTGGACAACAGTTACATGTAGGTAATTTGTCCTAGATCACGCTCAAAAGCCATGTTTTCCCCCGATTTTTAGCCCCTTTTTAGAGGTTAGATGATTCCACTAGGATACTCAGGAGGGTACTAGGATTCCAAAATATTCATCCCCGGTTGTTAACATGTTAAATAGAATCTTCCAGATGGCGATTTGAACACGGCATTTTCCGCACGGCAACTCAACCACTCCACTCTTTCATTTTCATGTCCGCATCCTAAATACTTATTTATTTACCTTTAATAACTCAGAAGTATAAATTCTATATCAACATATTTTATTTTCGTGAATTGCCATTTAAGCATTTCTCCAAAATAGTAAATATTATCACGGAATCAGCAAATACTTGTAAACTATTATTATTTTCCTGTAAGTTCACTAGAAAAACAAAACAATTATTGGATAGTTTCCTGTAGACAGCACGACCGCAAAGAAGACACCACCTAATAGCTCAACGGAGTAATGACTTTATATTGCCGTGACAAATGTGTTAATGCAGTTGTCATGCTCTACGGGACAATTGCTTTACACTTTACGCTCAACTACTCTCATATTAAGTTATCTTCTGGTGACATCGGTCATTCAGTAATTGGCTAATGGGTGTGAACATTGTCTCACTGTGTGTTCCTATTCACTATCCGATGAAACGAGGCAGGAAATCGTTGTTCATCGAGCATTGTATAGATTGAGTGATTCAAAAAATGTTTCTTAATTAGTTTTAACTTTTTCAAAGTTTGTGAAGGTATTCATGTATAGAAAATGGTAAATAATGAAAGTCCAAACCAATAAATATCGAGATGTTTTTCAAAGAAAATGATGAAAAATATTTCTAAGTCGGTATGAATCGGATTTTAATTGAATAATGTAAGTAAAAAATTAAAAATTATGATTCTGAAAACTAGTTCTTGTAATTTTATTTAAGCGATTCCATCCATTCTCGAGCTCGCTCAACATCTATAAACTTGCTACAATTACTTACTATCCTGCACAATAGTTGTCCAAGAATTAGTACATCGTCTAGTATGTACTACATTTAGACACTTCAGGATTTTTTTTTAATATCTACTATTTTCCCCAAAATGTAGTACAAATAATGCAGCAATACATCTCTATGACACCGAAAATATAATATAAACATGTGTTTGGCATACTTTTTTTATTGTCAAAGAAAAATACAACTGTATTATACTAATACAACAAGTAAATAGAATGAATGGTACATATTGGCATGAATAAAGGCAAGTAGAAAAACTGCCCAGAGGTATTACTCAAATAATTAGTTCAACTTGAGTCACGAGGCCACCATCTTCCTCTCAAATGCCTCTGAGGATTATCAGGAATTGAAGAGGTTGCTAGGTTTGAAACTAGTGGGTTTGAATGGAAATAAAGTTTGTAATGAAAACATTGATATCGGATTCGGGCTAAATCAGCAACAACAAGGAGATTTAGATCATTAAGGATTACTTTGTTCGTGACAAAGTAAGGAGCATTCAGGATTTTACATAGGGTTTTGGATTGTAAGGATTGAATACGAGAGGAATTCGATGCCTTAGTGTAGTATGAGTCTTTTGTAATTAATTGGGAGCTTAGAGCGTTTGTCTAGCAAATGTTAAAGTAGCCTGAAACGGCGAGATGTAGCATAATTTAAAATAATATATTGTATACATTTATGGTCACACTACTATACCATTTTCATAATTTTGACTCTGGGATTGAAAATAAAAATGAGTTAAATAAAAATAATAAATTATGAAATAGTTATTACGTTTTTAGCAACTAATTGTACTGAAGAGAAAATTAGTACAATTACAATAGAAAACAATCTATATAAAGAAGTGAACTTCTGTTGAGGTTAGTTTTTTTTTTACTCAGGTTTGTTTCAAACTACGAACTTTGACTTTAATCTTGTTTCTAAGACTTAATTTATTAGTATCTAATCTTTTATAGATAATTTTTTTTAATTGCCTGGTCAAATTGTTAGGTAATCCTAATAATATTTGTTTTCAGTCATTTTTTTTCAATTGATACATATACCCTTTTTAATTCCTCAAACAGATTCATACTTACTTGAGCTGTTTTTATATTCAGACGAGCATCTAGGAATAACGCTGTTGTGTTGACATCCAAACAGGAATATCCTTGAGTAAACTCGGTCATAAAATCTCATTAGAATCGATATGGATGTTACAGCTCCGCCGAAGGTTAAGATATTCTTGCACAACAGTTTGCGAAGAGATTTGTTGCATATCCGAGTTGTTTTGAGTGACCACATGCATAGCAAAGTGGATATAGCAAAGCCATCGATAAGAATCTTGTTTTGTTTCTTTTTTAAGTATACTGGAGGAATTCCTAGCATGAACATCTGTTCTTGGCACTATCTGATCTAATATTTAAAATATTACAAATCTAATAAGTCATGAAATAACAAAGAATACGTTCGTATTGGGAACGTTTCTATCGAAATTTGTTCAATTTATTTCTTAAAATTTAAAACTGTTCTATAATATTAGAACAAGTTGATAGATACTTACGTAAATGATACGTAACCGCATGGAAAAAATCCAAGTAGAGAAACTACCAAATGGTTGTATTCTAATAACAAAGTCAACATAGACGGTCACGAGCCCACGTTCTTTTTAGACATCATGGAGGATAATCAGGAATTGAAGCGGTTGCTAGGTGAGAAACTAGTTGGTTTGAGGGGGTATACAGGTTGTAATGGAAGGCTTTTTAACGGATTTAGGACAAATAAGCAACGAGTGAGATATTAATTAAGTTTATTATGGATGACTTTATTCGTAACAAAGTTAGGAAAAATGAGATTTTACGAAAGATTTTGAATTGTAAGTATTAGATACGAGAGGAATTCGTGCGTTCGGCTTATTGGAGCCCCAAAACTCCACTCCTTAGAGCTTTGTCTAGCAAATGTTGTAGTAGCCAATCTAATCATACTTGATTTTTACTTATTGATGACCATATATGAATTGTTTTCAAACATTTAATTTTAATTTGTCAATTAACACGTTCGTAATTTAGATTATCTATATCGCACGATCATTTTTCTATTGTATAATGTACAACGCAAGCTATCGTTTGTTTCATTATCGATAGTCTGTTTTAAAACACCTCTTTGCTTTTACACCCGAACATGACATATTTTGTACTTTCTCATGGAAGGTATTTGATTTTGTTATTATTCGAATCAGATCAAATAAGCGAATGTGGTACATCCAAGACTTTGAAACACCCAATTCCTAAAAAATGTTCACTATAACGAATGCAGAACAATGAAGTTTTGTTCGATACTTTTGAACATCATAAAATTAGGTGCTTATTCGATAGTTTGGCAGGGTTATTCTACCCGTTTTCTACAGCATCGAAACCGATTTTTTTCCCATTCGATACTTTGCATTTGTATCGACGATATGATATATATCAGTAGCACACGTTCTTTTTTAAATTTTGTAAACTTATTGTTTTTAACTGTATTTGATCAAAAATCGTGAATTTTTCTGTTCTGGGGTTGAAAATTTGATAACACGTTGGAAAAAATGTTAATAAATATTTTGAATACAAATGTTTTTATTTGGTATCTTGTCCATCCAACCATTTTCTTCAACCAACTTTTATAAAATGTGGAACCATTCACTAATGCTCCGCGAAATTTTTTTTAAATAATCCTTCAAAACTACATTTTAAATTTATATAAATTTATTATACTATCTTAGAAATTTATTATACTAACATTTTAAATTCATTAAATCTTCTATATTATAAATTAAATGTATATTTCACAAAATTGACTATTTTCAACGATATACTTTAGATAATATTCGATTCAGTCTCAATAATTGCAAAACCTTGACAGCCACTGTTTGTGGGTTATTTTTTCAAAACCAATCATCAAGAGCTGCATATTCTATCTTTTGACAGTATTAATCTTCCCCTTTTCTACAACATCGAAAACAAATTTTTTCCCATTCCATACTTCGCTGTTATATAGACGATATCATTGGCACACGTTCTGTAGATTTATTTTTTTTCAACTTTACGCAGATCATTAGACGCCTCTCAGAGTAATATTGAAGAAGAACAATTTATTGAGAGCAAGAAACATAAGAGACGAGGATCAGACTTCAGCGTTGTTTCTTTATCAATTTGAGCACTTAAGGAGGGATATAATATCTGAAATAAGAATAAGAATCCTCTCGGAGGCGTATCACCCGCGGTCGAGGGCACTTCAGGCCTAATTTTTCTCCGCCTGTAATTTCAGCCGAAAGTAACGAACCCATCCGCGCTACGTAACGCCCCCTAATTATCAGATAACACTCGCTCCAACCATTACTTTCCTGGAGGAAGGATACGCTGGATACGCTCCAGCTTTTGACAGATGGTTCGGTGCGGCCTTAATATCTGTAATAATCTCATATAACTGTGTTTCTAATGCCCCGGATAAGATAAATGGATTTTCTCATTGAAGTGTTGTGTAGGCGATATATCTGCGGAGTTTTATCTCGGGAAAAACTACATAATAGCTCTCGTTAGTAATAATTGTCTCAGTTGAAAGAGAAATTCAACAATGTATTACTCCTAATATTAGAACGTTACACTTATATATATAAACGCCGGAACAATACTTAAAAAGAGTGTACCAACACCAATATAGTTGTGATTCAATAATAAAAAAACCTAATATACCAGATCAAACAACGCTCACTACACATTTTAGAAATACTCAACATACATTTAAATTTGATAAACCTAAGGTGATACACCAAGAAAAAATAGCTTCAAACGAAATATAAAAGAAATGATAACTATAGAGAAATATAAAAATCGCGCTGTAAACAAAAAATTGATGTTCAAGGTCTAAGCTCGTGTTATGCTAATTTAATTAATTCTTGGTGTTATAATAATAAATAGTCTAATATGATTCAACAATTAAATAAAACTGCTGTTCCGAAAAATCGATTACTTATTCGTTGATCATAGCTAATGCAATATAAACATTCTATGATATTTTGCGAAGTAAGTGATTGATGATAAATTGATCAATTCTTTGGAACTTGTAAGTACACCCTATCCATTTCAACTTACACGTGTCATTTTATATTTATTTTAGTGTGCTATTTAATGTTTGTACTAAAAGCTCATTTTTTCACTGTCAGGGCATGAATATGAGACTAACCTAGTCTCGAAACGTCGCCTAAGAAGTTGAAATAACTGACTGAAACTCAAGAACCATCAACAATATATATATATAGCTGTCGGACGTCTATTGGATCCGGTTACAATCTTCACTGAGTTTTTTTTAATTTTAAAACTTCGTTATCCGCGTTTAGCGACTTTTGGTAACGGATAAACTTCTTGGTTTCTCTCCCCCTGGATCAACGGCACTTGGGTCTCCCTGGGTAAATATACTTCGGTGTTTAAAGCTGAGACACTAGCTGCCTGAGGAGCGACTGGTAGGTAGAGGAATCACATTTTTCATTGATCGTCAAGCTGCATTAGCGGCAATAAATCGGCACCACACGATTTCACGTTGTGTTTGTGTTTGCTACGCAGAACAACAGAGTTAGTGACGAATGGATACCTGGACACTCAGGCATACCTGGCAATCAAGAAGCTGACAGACTAGCCGGACTAGGATCAGCCAGTAACCCGGTATGTGGTATTAGTCTCACCTACGCTTCGCGCAGAATTGCGGAATTCTACCTCAGAAAAAACAACCATCATTGGTATAATCGTAAGAAATTAAATCACTCCAGGCAATTCCTTGGCGGTCTTAGCCAGAGTGAACTCCTGCTAAGCAATGGTACCAAAATTATAAAGGCGGGGTGAGTCCTAGTATGTTCGTCACACGTCGCGGGATATATAACGGAATAGTTCTACAACCGGTCTCGATCACAGAACGTATAGATCAGTAGCCATGTTTCCCGCTCCTTTATATGTTTTCATTTGGACTACCTAATTGATATTATCAATTCGTCACACCTAACCTAAGATAACATGCGACGGAAGCTCTAACCTTGGCAGGACAAATCTGCCCACGGACGCTCCAAATCGGGACTTCCTCTCCTCTTAGGAGAGCTTAGATATATTAATAAAGGGTCATAAATATATTAATGTCTGAAATAATTACCAATGGAGTTATCGGAGAGGATATAAATAATTATATATATAATTACAGGAGGTATATCGATATCCCTCCACTCTACAGCCGCCCACTCCGACGAACGGTGATAAATAATGATAGTGTCACCAGTGCCTTCATAATAGCTGCCAGGGCTTATCTGTATTTATGGCTCCATATCTGTGTATCCGTAATTATTTCAGGCATATTTCATAGTTTGTCATAGTCTTGTTTTATTATTTTAGTTTCGTTTTATTGTTCTATTCTATGCCCAACATCCTATGTGGGAAGTAAGGTTACTATGACCACACATGAATTCTCTCATAATCATATCTTCCCTTTGCTATAAGTCCAACAAAACATGATAGACTCTGCAGAAGCTAAAACAGACAAAGCTCATTATTGTGAGGAACGGTGTAGTTCAGTGGTACAGCTCTGAGAAGTCGGAGGTGTCCTGGGTTCAAATCCGGCAGTGGCAGATTTTATTTAATCTTGGATGGGTTCCCTAGGACTCACCCATAAGCCTCTATAAAGTGGGTCCTCTTAATAATGGGAAAACCTGGCGGTTGACCTCGGACAAATCAACTTCCTCAACAACCGTTGTCGTAGAAACAGTAGAGTCTCTACATCGTACTGAACCCAAGACTCTTCATGGCTTGTAGTGGTATGGGTTTTATAAACTTATATAAAAGTTATTGGTTAGTTGTCTTAGATTAAAAATTAATATAAAATTCCTTGGGTTTTAATTCCCAATGATTCATTTCTATTGTTGGGTGAATATAATTTATTTTCCAACGTAGTTCTGGATATATGTTTAATATACCTACTTCCAATCACTTTCACTTTTCACATTGTTGCTTTAATTTAAATTTTCAATTATAATTGATTTGGAGATATAGTCTATTTTTTTTAAATAAAGCTGTAGTAAGAAATTTACTATTTAATACAACAAAAATAATTAATAGTTAACTTAAACATCTCTTGCTTCCCCTAAGTCTTAAGAAAGTTTCATACCCTTTATTCAATCGTTTCATAATCCGTTATTTTACTTGAAGAAGGTAGGACTACCTTAATAATCGATCCCGAATCGAAAATAACTTCAAAAATAAAAACAAATAGAAAGTCTTATTCGAAATTAAAAATACAATCTAATATTCATTTTTGGTATTCTTTACCTATTCTATAAAATATGTTATGCTTTAAACCTCATACCAATCGAAATAAAAATGTTGAAACCCTTATCAACTGAAATATTAAATGATCAGAATTTCATATAACTGAACTGACCAAAGAAATATGCAAAGTCGCAAATGCACATGTAGGTGGTTTTTAATTGTATTTGTGCTAAAAGAAATACAAATTTATAAATCGAAATTTTCATTGATGGTAACTTTCGAAAGTATAATATCATGTTATATTTTATTTTCACCAGAAAAAAATAATATGGAACAAAATGTTATATAAAAATGCCACGTTATTATTGATTTAAAAATAGTCTAGTAAATTTCATTTAAACAGTTACAAAGAACCAGAAAAATAAAATAAATATCCCTAATACATAAGTGAAAATATTTTCGGATTCTGGATACTTTCATTCGGAGAATCCATAGATTAGTTAGTTCATTTTAAAATAAACGAATCATGAAAAATGCCTAACGACATGGTCACTATTTATTTACTGAAATATTTCTTTTCAAGTGGCATTTAGGGAAGAATAAAATCAGAGATATGAATTTGTTACAATGAATCTCTACCACTATTGGATTGTTTAAATATATTTTAAGAAGTTCAAATAAATCGAATAATTTGGGTAATATTTAATTCTTACCCAAATGAGTCAGAAAGATCCTATCTCAACTTTCTATCTGCTAAATGCAGCTAATTTGAAGATAACCTAATTGACTGCACTCCGGATTCATTCACTAAAACAAGGTCAGGAGATGACGAAGGAATAGGTCGCAGGTGCTGCAGAAAACGAGGCGAAATTTCTGCAGCAGGCTAATTAGGCAAAGCTGCAGGCGCCGAAAAGTGCACAACGATTAGCACTTAGTTGGACAGAGCAGCTTCACCTGTCACGCGATAACATCGTCCGTTTCTCTTCCATCATCTGATAGGCTTCTTTATGCTGATCTCTATTTGAGTCCATATCGGGTTTCAAAAACGACGCTTGGTACTTCTCCAAGAAGTGGATGAACGTAATTAGACAGTATGTCCAGGCTGACCAGTGGCTGGGCAGGTGCATGGGGCACCTTGCTCTCTGGAATTAGTATTACCTTGGAGGTTCTTGCTCGTTTTGTTTTACTTCCTAACGGCTGGAGTCAGTGCTTCAGCTGTCAGGAGTTATCCAGCGGTTAGCTCAAGTTCAAGGAGAATAGGAGATGGGAATTAGTTAAGGAGAACATTCAGATACAAAACCACAGGCACTTCAGCATCAAGGCTCGCGTTTGGATGAATTCTCTTTTCATCCATTCTGTTGTTTTAATCAATGAAAATAAAGGGATGCTGTAGTTAATTCAGACAAATTATCGCTACGAACAATTCCATGTTCGCCTTGTCAAATATTGAGATAGCTTTGAAAATAATTGCTTTCATGTAATAAAATTGAAGCTCAGAATTTACTGTTCTTTTTAATGATATATTGGTTCCGATATCAAGTAATTCTTATTAGTTGTAACATAACATAGGGAGCGGGTGGCTCAGTGGTAGGGCACTGAGTAGCCATGCCGGAAATCCTGGTTCAAATCCCGCTGCAGGCAGTTACTTTTATTTAGTCTGTTTGCGGTGGGAGATGGATCACGTGGGATCTAGGACCCTACTTGGGCTCACCCAGCCTCTATAAAATATTATAAAAATAGGGTACCCAAAATAAGGGGGAAAACCTGGCGGTTGAGCGTGACCTAGAACAAGTCACCTCCTTGCAGAACCGTTGTCCATGAAACAGGTGGCTACAGGTTTTGTAACATAAATCCTTTACATACAAATTAACATTTCTTTAATAAATAAAGAAAAACGTATTACTGAATTCTTGGGTCCTACAGCGATATCGCCAATCGCTGTTCATTTTTTTATTTTTTTTTTAAAGGAAACCCTTTTGTATGTTTTCTGGCGTTGTTTAAGTACTAAGAAGATAATATGGACCTTTGGTTGTTATGTAATGAATCTTTTTATCTTAAGTTAAGCTATTTCTGTTTCTTTCTTAGTTAATTTTTTTTAATGTTTATTAAGCAAACATGTAAACAAGTCCAGGATCCATGGTCCATTTTTGCACTTGATTACTATCAAGCTGAATCTTCGTGAATAGCTTATTTTCGATAAGACGCCCAACAATTTCCTGTGCGAAAATTCTCGATTGTGGTAGCTAACAGAGGTAGCAAGGATAAAATATGTCGATTTGATGATTCTCAAAAATGTATTACTTACTGGATTTTTTTTTGTTAAATCTCAAGATATATCTAAATTATTTGAAAATTATTTATCCTACAAAATGTATGGTTTGATCAAAGAGCCCCCTCCTTCCAACATGTATCGATAACGAGGTCATCAAAAATGATTACTGACCAGCTGATTTTTTTTACTTCTTCTTTTTTGACTTCGTTATCGATACATATTGGAAGTATGGGACTCTTTGATCAAACCGTACATTTGTAGGACAAATATTTTTTCAAATAATTTAGGTAATTATCTTGAAATTTAACAAAAAAAAAGCCAGTTAGTAATAAATTTTTGAGAATCAGCAAATCGAAATATTTTATCCTTGCTACCTCTCTTAGCTACCACAATCGAGAATTTTCACACGGGAAATTGTTGGCCGTCTTATCGAAACGAAACTATTCACGAAGATTCAGCTTAATAGTAATAAACTGCAAAAATGGACCATGGATCCTGGACTATATTAATGAAAGGATCTCTTGTACTGTTATAGAGAGATGAGGTTGGGAATAAGCTCGAATTTATTGTATGATGGAAATAGGACTCGAATTGATAGACTTGCGACCAAACCAATTCTTTTTGATTGAGTTGTTCGTTAGTATTTGTCAATCTAGCCTGAATGTTATGGATGATTTTACCAGCTCTGAGACTGACCTGTCGGTGCAAACAACACAAACTAACGTTTCAACTCACTTTGTTGATCTTAAAATAAAATTTAATAAACTAAGAATGGAATTAATATTAAGAAAGTGAAACATTTGGATACATCATTCTCAATTTATGACATTCTGTTCCAATATGTTGAAGAGTATGAGGTCCTAAGGGTCAAACTTTAGCTTACAGAGATTTAGAAATATTAACTATTTGGAAATCCAATTTGTGACCACCACCCAGACCTTCGTTATCTATAGGACCGAGCATTCTATATTAATATTGATCCTAAAAATTATGATTGAGTGTAATGATTCTACCATTGAGTTTAAGAACAGCCTTAAGATACATCTTAAAACTCTTACTAAATATTTAAAGTACTTCTGCTACTAGTTTTGCGACGTGGTGACAAAAAGAGGTCCAGGGTTAACTGTACATCAATAAAGTACTAAAGTGGGAAGTAGATAGAGGGAAAAGAAGTGCTACAAAGGTGCTAACTCGTAGCAGGTACCCGTAGCCCGGCTCAGGTGGACAGGACCTTATCAAGATGGACAACCATCCTGGACAAGAGTACGCCCTATCTCCCTCCCATCTACCATTCATTAGTTCTCTCTTAACCTCTACATCTCTTCTCTCCTGTACTCCTCTTTAATGGTCTGTTAGGCGGTGGTGTAATGCCTTCGATATAGCTTTACACCTTGTCGGAGCCACAGTTAACATTTATGGTAAATATGTATATGGTATAGGTTTGTATATGAATATGCAAACCTATACCATATTTACCACTACAAAGCATGAAGGGTCTGGGATTTAGAAAACGATGGAATCTGTACAATGTTTCTAGGGCAGCGGTGTTACAGGGAGGTAATTCGTCCGAATTCACGCACAACCGTCTTGCTTTCACCACAGTTGAGGGCTGGGTGAATCCTAGGAGGGTCTATAGACACTACAGTTTCCGTCCATGGTAGTAAACAGATTAAATATTTATCTGCCATTGCTGGATGGAGACCCAAGACCTTCAGCGCAGCTCCGCTCTCAACACACTGAGCTCCACTCTTTGTCAGATCTGACACAGAGTATGACTGTCGAACCTCAATGATAGTATGATACTGTAAATATTTAGACATCTTCATTTAAAAGAAAAACTGGCTTATATGAAAATTTTTAGAACTGTGAACATCGGATTTGAGTTATCTTTGTGGAAGTGAGGGAGCTAATTTTGTAAATAAATCACTAAAAATTGTTTTTTTCGATCTTTTTTTAATAACTTACCTTATTCGGTAAGGATTTCCATTTATGTTTCAGCTTGATATTCACGTATCAAATTGAGAAAATGGTGAATAAAAGTCCTAGTTCGAGGCATTAAGCAAATGTCCGCTTGTAAGGGTGTTCTTAATAGTAAAAATTTGTCATCATTCCAGATACACACAGAATGATTTTTATATTTTATTACATATCAGTATAAACTTGGACATTTCAAATTTCATTAATTTTGTAATGGGTATTAGGCAAAGATAGTTTTTCAATCCTCTTGACTTTTTCTAAAATAGTTGCGTTACCTATGAAAAGTAAATTGATTATACCTTTTAAAGATTTTCAAAAATACAGTAGAAACTGTCCTAATTAAACATATTTGTTTTCAGGGGGAGAAGGCAGACGTTGATCTTCAGGCCTGTCTAGGAACGGAGAAAAATATAATTTCAAGTTGATATTATTAAGCAAATGTAGCTTATTTTAATAAAAATATTATTAATAGAATTGTATAACATATGATGAGGTATGAAACATTTAATTATTAGAAAGTATGAGTTAAGAAGAGAAGATGAAACTAGATGCATAATAAATTATATTTATTATTAGCTTTGTTTTATTGCCTTATTGTTTCCCCATGATACTTTAGTAGTAATTTTTTTTTATAAAAAGAAAAAAAATTATTATTTTTAGTTTTAAATTTTATAATTTTCTTATCATAAATTGTAAAATGTTGGTGTAGGAATGCTTTTAATTGTAAGAAGTTGGGTGAAAAGGACGATCGATAAAGAAAGCATACTGCGATATGAGAAAGCAGCCTGAAGAAGACATGCAATGTAGGCCGCAACGTTAGCACACAATAAATAATTAAGTTCCAATTATTTCAGTAATCGCAACATGACCAACTTGTTTAAATTACATAAAAGGTTAAATTAGATTAAAGTCCCAACGTCTAAATAAGAAATCTAACGATTTTTATAATAATTGTAATACTATTGTGAATTTGAACAATCTTCAATAGCGATTAGGTTTTTCATCTCAAATACCTTAAATATTGTTTATTCAAAATTTACCAATATGTCAATGTACTTATAAATTGAAATAATTTAATTATGAACACATATACATACATAACTAACAGAATAAAATATATACTTTTTCTCCCTGTTGGTAATAAATTTCAGAATATATGAGTAATATAAAACACCGTTGGAAAGCTAAATATTTTAGAAAATAGAAAAAAAAAGTAACTAAATAAAAAAAAACAATCAAAAGAGACGAAGCGTGAAGAAAATCGCATAGATTATAGTGTTCGTTGTAATTTATTATCTTTATTGTTGGATTAGAATCTGGAGAATAGATATCTGCATAGAATTATATCTTTCCAAAAAAAAAAATTAAATAAATAAAATTAGTAATGGACTCATTCATGAATCTGGAATTGAACTTTAAACCAACTTTTAAATGAAAACTTCTGAATGAATATAATTGAATATGGATGTGGAGGAGTGTGCGGCTACTTCATATGCGCATGCGTAATTTCCATAGAGGAAAAACTACTGATTAAGCTTATCAGTGATTAAAGCCTTGTACATATTTACTATAAATAATCATTAACATTGAGAAAATAATTTATTATTAGTTATATACAAATATTCATTATATGTTATTCATGGTTTCATAAATGAACGGCTTAACACTTGAATGTCTTTTTCTTATTTTTTATTTCAATATAATATTCATAAAATCACTATTATTCTTAATACTTTAATTTATCGCTAAATGTATTCATAAATATTTATAATATAAATACTAAATTTTTGATAGGGATAAAAAACTGATAACACAGGAAATATTGAAATGTAATGCTTCAAACTTCTCCGGCCAAAGATTTCTACAAAGTTCGGCCAAATTTAACAATGTTCTCTTATCGATGAATGGTAAGTTTAAAATATTAGTTAATGTAAGTTTTTAATAGTTGAATTAAACTAGTTAAACTTTTATCACTAAAATTCTAAGGAAAGACTGTTAAGTAATGTCTGACCAAAATAAGCAATAAAATTACTACCTTCTAAAATGATTTGCATCTGCTCTGTGCGGGATACATCCCTGTTCTAATGAAAGGAAGGTTTAAAACGTTACCGAAATTGGTTAAATTTAACAAATCACCAAATAGCAAGTTGGTTATCGATATGAATTTAAGGAGTTATTAAAAAAGAAAATAATTATACTAAATTAACAACAAGGTTCCTGAATGAAAGAGAAGTATCCAAGGACACATAGCTAAGGGTACATGAATCTTTTTTTCCTCCCCCCACCCATATTAACGAACGGAGTAAAACCTGCAGAAAAAGTCATTGAAGAAAACAGTCTAAGATGGTTTATACTTGTTTGAAGAAAGGAAAGAACAGGATAGCCATGATGACATACGAGGCTAAGGTTGCTGAAAGAAGACCCCGACATACGTGGGAAGATGGTGTTAAGGAAAGCTTCGCAAAGCGAAGCCTGGAATGGAATAGAAGAAGAGAAATTGTAGAAGATCGTACGGTGTGGCCCGGGCTGTGCAGAAGGAAACCTCAAACTGCATGAGCGGTAGAGAGAATGAACTATGACTATGACTTCTCCAATGTACTGAATCACAAACCCTTCATTAGTTGTAGCGGTACAGGTTCAGGATATTACTCCACAGCAATAAATTGAACAAAATATTAGAATTTCTTCATTCTCTGATTATTTTTTATTTGTTTTATTCTATTTTTTTATTGTTCATCAGAAATAAATAACTGGTTAATTTTTAACTTAACTACGGAAAAGAATTCCGATCGAATCCAAGATAATTATTATTTTTTTTAAATAACATCTTCTTTGCTATCTAATGATCTTCCAAAACTCAACAAACCTATTGTATATTAAATAATATTATTATATATGATTTTTGTCCTGTTATTAAAAAGACGCAGAAACCATTAAATCTTCGGATCGTCCATAAAGCGTCCACTAACCCTCGACTTCTCTTCCCGAAGAGCGGGCAAACTTGAAGACAATCGGATAGATAATGCGTCAATAAAACGGAAACGACGGACAATACAGCTGACCCGATATGCATACAAACGGTCGCATCCATCTGCTATGAATTTTTAAAACTTGTTAATACTTTTTGAAGAAGTGGCGATAATAACTGGGTTAATTGGTACACCCGTCGAACGGTCTCAAGAGATTAACATACATTTGCATTCGACATTTGGTACCAAGGGCAGCCCGCTTGTAGGGCCGTAACGAAACCCAGATCTCGAGATAAGGGCTTGTCCGAACGGACCACAAATCCACTCCGACGATATCATCTGTCCGGCCTCTTTGAGTTTTATTGTTTAATTGTATCGCGGCACGGGGCTGTTAATAAAATCGCTTGTACGACTTAACGGCCTTAGGCAGCGCTCGATATAGCGGACAGATAACCAGAGATTATAATTTAATATATTTATTTAACAATTGGCTAACCTACTTTAGAGCAGAGAATTTTAGTAAATTTAACGTTCAACACAGAGGTGTAACTATAATTTAGAGTTCCTTAAGAGGTAATTTAGGCATCCTCTATTATTAATTAAAGATATTTTCCTGTGTACTACCTTATCATAATTCATATATATATATATTATGTTTTGGTTCTTGAGTTTCAGTCAGTTATTTCAACTTCTTAAGGCGACGTTTCGAGACTAGGTTAGTCTGAAAAAATGAGCTTTTAGTAAAAACATTAAATAGCAGACTAAAATAAATATAGATGACACGTGTAAGTTGTAATGGATAGGGTGTACTTACAAGTTCGAAAGAATTGATCAGTCTATCATCAATCAGTTATTTTGCAATATATCATAGAATGTTTATATTGCAAACGCTATGATCAACGAATGAGTAATCAATTTTTATGGAACTGCAGTTTTATTTAATTGTTGAATCACATTAGACTATTTATTATTATAACACCAAGAATTAATTAAATTAGCATAACACGAGCTTAGACCTTGAACATCAATTTTTTGTTTACAGCGCGATTTTTATATTCCTTTATATTTATCATTTCTTTTATATTTCGTTTGAAGCTATTTTTCTCTTTGTGAATCACCTTAGGTTCATCAAATTTAAATGTTTGTTGAGTATTTCTAAAATGTGTAGTGAGCGCTGTTTGATCTGGTTTATTGGGTTTTTTTATTATTGAATCACAACTATATTTGTGTTGGTACACTCTTCGTTTTAAGTATTGTTCCGATGTTCCAAAATAGGATTTGCCGCATTTATCTTCACATTGTATTTCGTACACGACATTTGGTTTTAATTCTAATTTGTCCGAATCTTTAGTTTTAGTAAATAGTCTTGACACAGTGGCTGTGTTTTAAAAAGTAATCGCGGAATCAATGTTACTTTTATTACCGGTGAGTGTTTTTGCTAGTCTATCTGAAAGTGTTGGTATATAGGGTATAGTATAGTATTTTTTAGGATTGGTTGAAAAGAAATTATAACTATAGAGAAATATAAAAATCGCGCTGTAAACAAAAAATTGATGTTCAAGGTCTAAGCTCGTGTTATGCTAATTTAATTAATTCTTGGTGATATAATAATAAATAGTCTAATATGATTCAACAATTAAATAAAACTGCTGTTCCATAAAAATTGATTACTTATTCGTTGATCATAGCTTTTGCAATATAAACATTCTATGATGTATTGCAAAATAATTGATAGATGATAGACAGATCAATTCTTTGGAACTTGTAAGTACGCCCTATCCATTACAACTTACACGTGTCATCTATATTTAATCTGCTATTTAATGTTTTTACTAAAAGCTCATTTTTTCACTGTTAGGGCATGAATATGAGACTAACGTAGTCTCGAAACGTCGCCTTAAGAAGTTGAAATAACTGACTGTAACTCAAGAACCAAAACATAATATTTCCATAACAGTCAAGATAAGCAGAAACCGATATATATATATATATATATATATATATATATATATATATATATATATATATATATATATATTGCCAATAATACAGTAAGATGTACAATTCATACATTTTATCTACTGTTGTCCTTACTTATATGGGGATGAAAATGGTCCAGGGGGAAGTCACAGAAACAATTTATTGAATAGGGTTGAACAACGTTTCGACAAGAAAAAAAACAAATTAAAATGATGTACAAAATATTGCAATGAATAAAAATAGATAAATTAAAATATAGAAATAATGGTTTATATAATACTTTATCTATTTTTATTCTTTGTAACATTTTAATTTGTTTGTATCTTGTCTATCCAGACCTTAATATAGATCCTTCAAATCTAAGTAAGAAATTCTTTGTCTGACTTCCACCAGGACCATTGAGTGGATGCAAAGAATGTATTCTGCATTTTTATTAATTATCAAGTCGATTAAACTATTAATATAAAATTAATCGTAAACTAAAAATAAACACGGAACAGATAAAATAAGCAACACTGTATTATATACATTTAGTACATATCGTACTAGTATTTCTTCTCTCATCTCAAAAATCGGTGCTTTTTCGGTGCTGTGCTATGACCATGAAAGAAAAGGGTAAGCATCTCTTGTTTGTTCATTTAATGCCACATTGTGCTGCTGTGGCTAGTTGGGAATCGCTACAGTGGGAGTCGTAAATTTTGTCTATCCAGGTTTAGTTAGAGTTGGGATCTTTGACGAGTACCTGACATCGCACAGGCTTGGGACCCCTGTCCCAATTACGTCCCTTCCGAAGAACAGTATAACGAAGGATTTTTTACACTTTAATTGATTTTTTTTTAATTCCTAGGGCCACCCTAAATAATAGAACAGTATTAGAGAGCTATACCAAGCTCACTAATAGTTTTTCCCGTTTTTCCAAAAGTGTTTGTTTTCAACTTATGTTACTTTAAAAATACTAGTGCGATAGAACAAAGTAATAAGATAATGAATGAAATAAACTTCTGATAGTTAATTAACATAACTATTTGTTTACTGAATTTCACAAATTCAGGCAGTATAAACATTTATTCCTATAGAATACTATTAACAGTAACTAGCTGTAGTATAACAACTTTATTGAGCTTCCAACATTACAAAAATGTAAAAGTAATTTTAAATTATTTTTTCCTCTAGATTTCATTGGCTAGTTCGTTTTCTATTGAAATATTTGATGAATCCTGACCATCGGTGATCTCATAAAGTATTTAATTATGAATTAAAAATAATAACACTCTGACTTTTTTAATTTTAGCATATATTAGGAAAAAAGTGATTGAAATATCATGACTACAGACCCTAAAAATATATTATTTCACGTCCAAAAGACATGCAGAGCATTGTCTAGATATGCCCTAGATCTTAAATTTAATTGTTACAATTATGTTAATAACAAAAATATCAAACAATACTGAGTTATAGATTTTTTTATGTATGTAGTTATAAATACTATAGTTATTAATACTATAATAAATTAGGTTCAAATGATTTTTGGTTGAGCAATCTCGTAGATTGTTTATAAGCTCAACCAGAACAGTCATGGAATACCAAATATGCGTTTATAGAATTATGTTTAATCCGAAATGGTAACATTACTTAGTATAGATGGTTGGTATGAATGTTTGTTATGTGTCTTTTTTTTTAAATTTATTTAATGAAATTTACAAATGTATAACAGAATACATCATATTAAGTAAATATAATGAATGTATACAATGTCATGAAAATACAATTAGAGAAACTACCCAGTGGCAGTACTCAAATAAAAAGTTCAACTTTGAAGATCAGGCCATCTTATTTATGAGGTTTTACGGCGCAAAACAGCGAAATCATTAGCAGCACCCTGTCCACGCTAAAAACCAATTTGTACCAGCACAATCCTTGGGTTTACTGTAGGGGTTTTGGGTTCTGTACAGGGTTGAGACTTTACTGTTTCTAGGACAAGTGCTGCGCAGGGATATGGTTTGTCCTAGATCACGCTTAACCCCTGATTGAGGGTACCCACTTTATAAATGTTGGGCGAGCATTTCTGCAAATTCAGCAGGGACTATTCAAGGCTGTTAATAGATTAAATAATTAATCTGCCACAACACGATTGTCATTATTGTTAAAAACTATTGCAATATTTACCTTTACTAATTGAGTGGCACAATCTTGAATACCCAATCCTGTGCCGCGATAGGACCATTTCCTCTCCGCGGATGTTACAACTAGAGTTTCACTTCTCTCTTAATACCTTGAAGTTTGCTTGGAGGGTTTCTGCTCCACATGACCTAACGTTCCTTCTGAATATTTATAAGATTTCATAGTTGAGGTGATGTTAATCTCTAACATGAACAGGGAAACAGAACCTCTTCTATAATACCATGCCATTTCTCCAAGTGTATGATCTGATTTTTCATCTCTTGGAAATAGGAAAGACATGGATGATCTCTTACCCATTTCCAAGAGTCTTGGGATTACATGGTCATTCCTGGAAGGATTCGCACACAGGTTTCCTATCGTCTACAGGTAATTATTCTAAATAAATGGAATTCAAGAATTTTCATCATCGGTTATCAAAACCAAATTCCTTAATTCCACAAATAATTATGGATAAATTTGAAACAACATGAGGAGAAACTGTAATTTTAGAAAGGCATATTTCTCCTTTATTAATAATTCTCCTTATTGTACTCAGTCCGTACCGCCCCATATCTCCAAAGCCAAGCCAAGCTGAATAAGGAGTTATAAATGTTTAATGGATCTCAAAACAAATTCGTATCCCTTTCGCTTCTTCTTGAGGAAATGTCCTATTGGGGGAAGGCATGCCAAGAGGACAGGCCATATATCGATGAAGAATCCCACTTGGGAATACCTACAACCGCAGCCCTAGTTAATGTGATACGGCAGGAATCCGCGGCATCTCTCTCGGTTTGATGTTGATGTAGGTTTTCCCTCCTGCTTTTTTTTAGTATATGTTTTTTTTCATTTAGGCGTGGGTTTATTATCTGCTGTCAGAATGGATCGGAAATCGCTCAATTGGATTTTATGAAATGTTACATGAAAGTTATAGATCCAATAAAATAGAAATTTCATAAGCTAATGAATAGAATATATTACTATCGTAATGACTGTTATCGTATTTACAAAAATCCCATTAATCTTTTGATAATGTTTTACTGAAGCTAGCAGAACCGGGTAGTGTGTATCAGTGTGTAGCTCATAGATCTGAGATGATGTGCTAAATGTCCGGGATTCAATACCGACTGAGGCAGATAGATTATTTAATCTCTTAACAGGAACGGAAGAACACTGTCGGATCTACAGACCTTTGGGCTCACCCAGCCTCGGGTACATGGTAAAACCAAGCGGTTAAGCGTTATTTTCGACAAAGCACCACCCTGTACAACCATTTCCAAGAAACAGTTCAGTATCCACCATGAAATTAACCATGAAATAGACACTTAATGGGTCGACCCTCTATGTGTGATCGAGGGCAAATCACCTCCTTACACCACCGAAGCACATATATATATTATAGGTAGTATAACTATCTACATAAAAATATTTGTATTTGTATTTTTGAATGCCTGCAACTCTTATAACACTATAGTATGTCTACTATAACTTTAGCCATCAAAAAGAGTCACAAGTATTCTAATCACAGAAATAAATACCCCCTAAAACACACCCTTCATTTCGATTTTAAATAACATGTGTTTATATTATTCTAGCTATTGGTCATTCCGTCATTTCTACGACTAGAACACAGTTACACGAGATAGTTAGAGGAAGGGATGACGGAAAACTTGGAGATTTAGTAGAAAAAGTAGTGGATATAACAAACCATCCCCGTGAGAAAATAGAAAACTTATAAGTAGTTTATAAACCAAAACGGCTTGCATATAATATCACAGAAGCTGGTTTTTTGATAAGACCAAAGAATGGCTTAACGAATATAATTATATGATAATAAAAAAAAAAAAAATAAGGTTGCAAAAACTTTTTTTTCCGTAAAATTGAATAACCTTCACTTTATCGTCTTTCAAAATACGTTTTTAGTAATTTGAAACCCTTTTGACAAGAAAAAAGTGCCAATATATTTTTGCCTAGGTTTTAGGTCAAAATACCAGTGTGTGAAGTCCAAGATACAATACAACCTCTACCACGTACAGAGCTATACCGTCTACAGCTGACTATTAAAACTTACTGGAAAAATAAATAAAAATAAATTATTGATCTTGTGTGATCTGATAGTCCTTCAGGAGCACATCCCCCGGTGGTTGAGAGTGATCTCGACCAGATTAACACCCTACAAATTCTTTGACCTAGAAACATTACGCTATTTATCTTGTTACGTTCCTTGTCTCTACTAATAACATGTGTCCCGAGAGCCCGATCACATTCATGGGTTGGCGTAGAGTTACAGTTTTTTGTTTCGTGTATTGAATGTCGTTTCGTTCATATTGCTGTATATGGCTAAATAAGATACGTTCAGAGGCAGATTCCTCCTAGCTATTCGACTACTTCCATGATAAGACGGACAACCCCCGGAGAACTGATAAGAGCGTAGTAGGGACGAGACTAAATAATGCACATAAATTTCACTAAATAAGCGACGGGGCTGGTCGTCACCTCCCGTCCTCAGCGATGGGGGAATCTTAAACAGAAGCCGCCTTTTTACTCTGCCCTTAATAACTTCATTTGTTTTTCTTCAGGAATCCATTTTCAATTATTTCTGAACTGTGTCCGCTCGGGAGCAGGGCTCGTTAAAGAAACTCCTCCGCGAGTCGTCTTTTATTTGCTGGGCCCCCTTGTGTGGCTTCTTGTCCCGCGACCATCTCCTTTTTGCCCGGTGCCGTCGTGTATAAATAAAATATGACGTCCTCCGGTTCTTCTTCTGGTGCATTCCAGCGTCCGAGAGGCCTCCGGATAATTATGTCGCGTGTTTTATGAACAATTTATGAGGTGTAGCAGACCGTTCTTCTCATATATCTCGGAGAATTCCCACCGCAAAAGTAAAAGTTTATTTGATGTTTGTAATTATACAGTAATTAATTTTCTTTGAAAAAAAGTACATAGAGATGGCAATAATTTACTTTAATGAAAAATTTGTAATTTCAAATACACGAACATGACAAGTTCAATACTTTGCAATGCAATGATTTTGTTAATATTCGAACCATATCAAACACGCGAACGTGGTATATTCGAGACTTTGAAACTCCCTATTCAAAAAAAGTGTTCAGAATATCGAATTTTTGATTTTGAACTTCTTAGAGAGATAGTTGCAGATTCAATATTTTGACAAGATTATTCCACCCCTTTGTGGAGTGAATTCAGGTTCACGGATATTTGTATTTTAACGCAATAATAATAAGGATACAAATGAAAAATTAAAACTAATTGTGACTCAACTCGAAGCAAGACCCAACTGCGGAACTGATACCGTTATATTTATTAGGTACTGGAGAACCGGAAAAAATTATTTTATTAAGATTTAGCTTATAGATATGGCTAATTCTTTGGTTCTTTTCCTTCTGGTGGCGCATGAGTGTACGAACATGTTGATTGTACGTTAGTGATGGCTTACAAAATAAATTAATATTATTTTATATTATCCGACGATCGACCACTTTCTTGATGATTAAAATTATGCAATTTCTTCTCGCCTTATTGTACATCGGTTGAAAATTATAGTTTGGCCAGATGGCAGACTTGGTAGGCCAATTGTTGGTTTCGCTCCATCGAATGCTATTGCTCAGAGGATGGGAAAAAAAAACATCAGTGGCCACAATTATTTGATGAAAAAAGAAAACGCAGAGAGCGGAGACTGTTTAGTGTGCGTAACAGTTGGCCATTTAATAAATAAGCCAAGCTAACGTTTCGGAAAGCATTAACATAGATAAGGCGATCGCTTCCTCGGAGCACGTTACATTAACATACCCAACAGCTGCTGTACTGTAATTGTACGTACTTTGGTAGGTGTCTGTCTGTCTGTCCGGGGATTTATCGGCGCTACCAGAGTACTTTGGGTCTGTACCTCTCTGTGTAACTGTATCACCTGCTGATCTCGTCATTAGTACTCAAGTTTAATTTATTATTAAAATAAAAAGGTCATTAGTACTATTTGGGTTGAATAATAAATTTATTCATAAAAAATTTAATTTCGCTTAGAGAAGATGAAGAAATTCGGCATTCAAGCCTTTACGGGTCTTTTCAATATTGATAAAATCTAGCAGCTATTAAAGATCATTGTTTAATGATTTAATGAGTTGAATCAAAATCGAAAAAAAATACAATAAAAATATCTAAAATCAATGAAACAAAGTGGCTTTTTTTGTAAGAATCGCAAAATCATGACTACCATAAATACGCAATGCAGTTTCATATAGCTTTATTACACATTCCATAAACGGTGTTCAAGACTCAATTGACACCCTCTTAATATTCGAAATATTCGAAACTGCCTCACTAAAATACTTGAACAACTGAAGGTTTCTTTGAGCTTTATATTGCATATAATTTTTCTAACTCTGGTAATCACTGTATACAATAAATTTCAGTTCAATACAATTCTTATAGTGTTGCAATTCTAAAACTATTTTATAGTAATGAATATATCGATCCGAGGCTTCAGTAGAGATTTATTTATTGGAAAATATAAACCCGATAAGTTAGATTTTTACAGCCATCTATACCTCCTACCAAAACTAGCCAAATAATAAATTTTTTAGCTAAATAAATTAGCTGTAGAATTAACTTAGAGCCTATCGCAAATATTTACTGAGAGTATCCCGTTTCACTACATGGAAACAGTAAAATATATTTGCTAGTTTTAGGCGTGAATAAATTGGAGAATTAAAAAAATAAAAATTATTTTTGATGTGATTTTAACAAGCAATCTAGATCACACTAAACCCTGGAAATCTTGAACTATTCAGAAATACGAATATTTGATCTTAAGGTCTGCTGGATAATCCATATATTTGGTGCTGCTGGATAATCAATATATTGTAGACCAATAATTGGTATTAAAGTCTGCTGGATATCTGAAGTAATTTAGAATTATACGTATGAGTTATTTACATGACTGATTTAATTAGTATTAGCGTTTGAAATAGAGGAAATTAGAATAAAAGGCCGAGTTCCGAATTCAATTTTGTTACTAGCACCTGACTGTTTTTTTTCACAGACAAAGCATCGCAATTGTACGTCCTATATGAAGCAGCCATAAAATAAACTTTATCCTTTTATATATCCCCAAGGGAATGGTTATAACGGAGAATATTTGCTTAATAAAACTATTGTACCTATGAATACCAAAAGTTGTGGGTTTTATGAAGGAACGACAGCAGAGACTTGAAAAATATGTACATTTTAAAGATCATAAAAATAAAAGTACTATTCGTGCCTAAAATAAAACTCCACCATCTTCGAACTGAAAAGCTGCGGTTTGAGGTCTGATGATGGATCATGATGTATACATCTTGGCCCACTCGAATCCATCATCATTTACAGTTTCAGTTCTCACCTTACCTGACATAATTCAACAATTCTTTTACAACTACAATCCTCTTCGGCTCTTCCCAACCATGTGGATCTGTACCTATTTAAAAGATTAATACTATTGACAGGAATCTTCGTGTTTCAAGGAAAATATCTTGTATGAAAATTAATAAAAAATAATAGTAATAACAATAGAATATATTATTGTATTAAGGATTATACGGATTAGCCTTAAAAGTAATTAATAAATATAAGCAAATTATTAAACAAATCTTTGATTAATATATACATGATAAACCATTTTATATTAATGCATAGTGTTTCTGTAAAATAAATGTGAAAGTCATGATGTACTGGTTGATGTGTGATTTATTCCTATCGTCGTTAATAAACGATCTACACATTTTCCGGTACGTTTTGCTAAATATAAGAAACTAAAATTTTAATCTACTGAAAGAGGACCTGCTCTAGTTGACATTTTATAGAAGCATAAATCAATGTTTCTTTAAAATTTAATCAACAATTTAATATAATACTTTATGCATCTAAGCATACATAACCAATTATACTATAGTAATTTAAAAAGGTATAGGATTGAATGAAATTATGAAGATACTCACAAGAAAACCTCTTGTAGTCATACCAATTTTTATGCTATATATGTAAATAAATCGGGCAGTTTTTTATTAATTAAAACTGTACTATGCTATGCAAAGTGGGATGATGAGAGCTTTCTATTCTTTATTTTTGCTTAAATGTAGTAGTAGTTGCCCTCGTCATTAGGGACCCAAATACTCTATAACCCTTGAAGGGTCTGGACTGTTTCTCTGACAACGATTGTGCAGGGAGGTGACATGTTTTACATCACGCTCTACCACCAGGGTTTTCTCTATATAAAGGGTCCCGACTTTAAGCAGGCTGTGTGTGCCCTAAAAGGCTCTGCTGGTTCCACCGGGTCCATCCACGGCTGTTAAAAGATTAAACATTCTATCTTCATCATCGGAACCTTTAGCACTACAACTCATCGCAGTACATGCTGAGCTACGCAACTCCTTATTGTATATTTTTACTTTGATACATTAATGTATTGTTTATTTTTTTTATCAGGTAATTTGATACGGATTTAAATATGATAGACCAGACAATGACTTCTTCTTCTCAGAGGATCCCACACAGACAGCTAGCTCCAAAGGTAAAACAGGACGAAGGGAACTCACTAATGGACCTGGGAGATCAAGATGGGCGAGAACAATGCTAATTACAGTGTCCCAACTTGCCCACAAATTCTTCAATATCACAGCACGACCTCAGATCTCACTAATAAAGGATAGCACTTAGCTACCTACCTCCGTCCAGATCTCAGATATATATACATATACACGCTTGAGCAATTAGTTCTCCCACTTACAGTGCATCTTGTTGGGAAGTTAACAACCTTTCTGTTTGCTGATTGCAATAATACGGCTATAATTCCGACTGTGTTATCGTCTGCTGAACATTCCTCGTGGTAATATCCTGCGAGTGGGATAAAGATAAAGATAAATCTTCGCCAGTCACGCCTCAATCTTCACTCGGTTGCACTGCACTAACTTCATAACTGCACTATAAATCTCTGGCATTCCTAGTAAGAAGAGCCTTGGTGTTAATACAGACTCTACTAAACTCCAGGTGAAACAGTGATAGGCCACATTAATATTTCATGGCACGTTCTTTATGACTCAATCAAAACTAAGAAAGTATAAAACGTCAACGAATCGGAAACTATATAAATGGGGAGTAGTAATAGACAACACTTGAACATCTAAATAATATATTATGTAATTGTATATATTTATTGTTATATACAGTTATGAGAACTACAGATAAATCGATGGTATTTCAAACAACCCCTCCCATACCACACTATTCATTCCTGCGATCTTATACTTTTCAAAATTATGAACGAATTCAATATCCTTTCAAATCAACAATTTTTTCCTCTTGATTCTGGGAATTTTTTTAGTTTCTGTTAATTTTTTCTTCGGAAAATGGGTTACTGGTCTTCAACCCCCAACATGGAGGACCACGTAATTTTTATTTAAGATTTTCTTCCTCTAGATTGGCTGTATAATTCGATTACTAATTGCCTTTTGGGAAACCTCTTCTTATTTTAACTATCCTTCATCACCTATTCAATCAATTTGTTTTGTTGATGATTCGAAGAAATTTTTTTCACATCAGCTCTCTATCAGTAGATTAGTTGTAATCCATTCATTTTTTTTCTATTTTCATTAGTATTTTTTATATTTGTACACAAAAATATATAAAATTGAATGTTACATATGTTATTAATGTTATGTTAATGCTATCACACTTCGATAAAAGAACCTATGTAGGATAATTTTTATTTAAAATATAACTTTTGTTTTATTTATTAAGTTTCTCTAAAGTTGAGGTTTTCTCCAACTTTTAGGATAACACTAATAACAAAAATATTAAAATAATTGGTCTCATAATGCTTTGGCCTTATGATGGAAATTTTCATCGCCGAGGTAAATGATCTTTATTCACTATTGTGACCGTAGTTTTACTGATATTTCCTGTATCAAAAAACGGAGCACTGTGTTCACAACATTATGTCCTAAAAACATTACGAGAATAATTAGAACATTTTATTCTTTGTTTATATTTATCTTTGATGTTAAATGGGTATTTTATCATTTTGTAAATATAACTAATTAGAAATGAATATCAAGAAAAGCTTTCCTTTTAATTGCCGTTCAGGATTGCTTTCCCAATATATTATTGAGATTTCGTTATATATATTTCTTAATGTCTTCAATTCTTGAAATAAGTTGATAATAAAACAGAGTATTATTTTAGTGTAAAATTATTAAACAAACATTTAACAAAATTCTGATATTTATTAACATTGTCCCTTTCATTTAATAGTTTCTTTCCACTCCTCATCATTCTAAAGTCATTCTGAAAAAGATATTTTCAATTCCTATATCCTCTATATATTAACCCTTCAAGCTCAATGAGGCTGAGAATAAAGACAAAATTGTTGAAGTATTAATTACGTATGTAACTCTTTTTTTTTTTTCTTTTCTTTTCTTTTCATTTTTTTCTTTCGTGAAAGCAATATTAAATACTTGATGGAATCTTGGCGTCTCTCCCACTCACTCTCTCTTTGTTGCTGATAAAAGGAACACTTCTGTCGCCATGAAGAATAAACGACTACGAGATATGGCATGGAACTTTTTTTTTTTAGCAAAAAAGCAGGCTTAAAATCTAATTAAAGAGCAACGTATGAAGGAATACCTTTCAGAATATTAAAAGAATCGACAAATGACACCGGGGCTGTTCCATCCGAATCCTTCTGTTATTAAAATCACTGGCAGAAAAATTTGCTCCTGAAGGACCTCTTGCCCGCTCGGACGCCCCCCCTGCTTCCTGCATACATTCCCTTTGCTCGGCCCGGGCTTCGTTAGGATAATTATAACGAAGCGTCACCTGGAACTGTCGGCTGAATTTAATTTTTCCTCCGGACGTCGAGGACAGGAAAAACGCCCGGAGCACCTGCACTCCATGAATATGGATCAGGAATATATTAGGGCGACGGATCACAACTTGGGGAAATCGGGACAGCGTCACGGTAGGCGGCTCGGAGTTGGGTCCCACGCCCGGGTTGGGTTCAATGCAACCGGCGGCACGGCATGCCTTGCTGGGAGGAAACCCTAATTGGGAAAATATCTATCGATACTGATATTTATATTATAATGTCCTATCTAGTCAAAGAAATAGAGTTTTATCGTCACTTATATGTATATGAAATTTTTAATATCATAAATATTCGTATTCTGATCGTCATATATTTCGAATCTTAGATTTTAAAGAAAATAAAAAGTCAATGAAGTATGAGGATGATTGAGAGTATGCAATAAGTCTAACTAAAAAAAAAGAAAATTTTATCAAATTGAAATTCTAAATTTAAAATATTTTACACGTCTAATATGTTACAAGATTATCATTAAAAACTGACTTAACATCATTGGTAATAAAACTGTTTACCATTTATCCGCGGAGTGGGGTAGTTCAGTAGTAGACCGAGGGTAGTGATTGACTTTAAACAATCGAATGATAATAGGTCGACGAGAAGTATTCCAGTCCTAGGTTGGACCGATATCTTAGATCGGCTGGGTAGGGCGACTGTTTTTAGCACCTGGATCTTGAATCTGGATACCACCAAATTCGCATTCACTCCAGGGACCAATGTAAGACAGCGTTTACATTCGAAAGGGGACACTACGAGTTTATGCTTATGTCCTTCGGTCTGAAGAATGCACCCATAACATTCCAGAAATTGATGGATTAGTTTTTAAGGTGCTTGAACGAAAATATGTGCCAGGTGTATATGGATGATCTCCTGGTCTTTACTAAGACAGAGAAACGGCATGCAAAAGGCATGCGACGAGTTTTCAACCGGATTAGCCAGTTCGGGCTAAAACTTTCGAAGGAGAAATCAATTCTGGGGGAAATTCAGATCAATTTTCTGGGACATACAATATCGGCAGAAGGGGTGCGCCTAGATGGTAAGAAAGTTGAATAGATTGCCAAAATGGCAGTTCATAGCGATGTAAAGGGGATCAGAAGGATGCTAGGTAACCTCAATTATTACCGCCGTTTCGTTCCGGATATGGCTGAAAACCTTGTGCTACTGAACGAGTTTTTGAGAAAGGGGCGACGGGTTACACCAGAGATAGAGGCGAACGACTGGAAGTGCATGATGCAGCTACAGACTCATCAGGTCCTAGCATTCCTCAATTGTTTAAGAAATCATTCTCTATCACGACAGATGTCAGTGAATATGCATTGGGGGGCTATTTTATCTGAGGAGGGTGAGAAGGGAGAAATACCCATAGCAAACAGGAAAATTTTCTGTAGGAGGCTCACAGACGCGGAGGCCAGGTATAGCGCGCTCGAACGCGAAATATTAGGTTTTGTATGGGCAGCTCAACACTTTCGGCCCTACGTGTTTGGGAAATAGTTCAAGGTTCACCCGTCCTCTCTTGTGGGTAGAAAATTTGAAAGAGTCCTCGTCTAGAGTAACGGGTTGGGAGAAGATTATGAGCCTGTACAATCTGGAGATAATATACAAGCCAGAAAAGGACAATGTTGTGGGCGACTGGTTATCCCGTGATGTACATGTCAATGCGATCGAACCAGAAGTAAGAGAATCTTCAGGGGATCTGCAGAGGTTCTTCCGGGAAAGGAATCCAGACGGAGAAGGAGAACGCGGGACAGCGGATACTCCCTTGACCATAACGGGTTCTAGGACGAGAGACCAACTGAGATGGAGAAATTAGACGAGGTTATTAATGACAAACCTCGGCTGATTATTTGGAAGACAAGGACTACGTGGCGTTTGAAAATATGAGAAACACAACATAGTCACTATTTGGTCCCAACCTGGAGTATAATCAAAAGTAGACGCAACCAACTACCTCTACTTCGGTAGCACGACAGCCGGGCATAAAATCTCTAATTTGTGGAGAACATAGAAAATCGGAATAGACCGATCGTTTATCAGGTGCCGTCTTATGGTGGAAACGATTCGGGACCCAGCACAACAGAAGGAGGTGACGCTCGCTCATCATCAAGGAAAAACGAACCACCGAGGGATTAACGAAACAATGGCGGCGTTGAAACGAAGGTACTATTGGGTAGGCATGCGTAAAACAATAGAATGGATAATGAGGGGCTGTCACATTTGCCATAACACGAAGAACGATCGCCCCCCCCCCACCCCCCAGAAGGACTTCAAACGGAGACGGGTACCCCTACAGTACTGTTAACCGACATCCAGATCGACACTTTCACGTGGCGGGTGTTCAAAAGGGTCACAGTGGTAGACACATTCAGTAAAATAGCTATGGCCCACCCGGTGAAGGAGAAATCAGCGACAGCAGTCAGTAGGCCCTCCCAATGTGGTTTCAGTTCAACGGAGTGCCCGATAAGATCTCTTCAGATGGGCGTAGAGAATTTGACAACGCGAGCTACGGAAAGAAATGAACGAGCTAGGCGTTGTATGGCATTGGAATACGCCTGGTCATCCCAAAAGTCGAGGGTATTTCATGCGGACAAGGGATTAGAAGAAGATGCGGCGATGCCCCGAGGCATAGCGGCATATAACCACTCCATCCACATGGCAACCGGTGTTTCTCCTTTCGAGACCTTTTTTGGTCTACCCACACGACGGAGGGGCGGGGGCGGTACTGTCGTGGACGAGGACATGGCGGAGCGGCTGATCACCAATATAATAGAACTTAGAATTCTAAAAAGAATATGGAGGAAAGCGCACGGAAGGATGTTCGCAGAAAAGAGCAAGAGAGTCGCGTGGGACAACTCGGGTGTAAAGGATATTATGGGAGCTATAAAGATAGGTACCATCGTCTACAGGAAAATAGTGTCATACCGCGCAAAGGAGAACCTGCGTTACGAGGGGCCATTCAGAGTGATTGGAGAGCACAATTTAGTCAGAGTTCAGAGTCTGGCTGAGCACAGTAAGCATAGGACTGTTCATATTGAACAGCTCAAGGTTCCAGCTGGGGAAACCAGCTCATTATTTTCTTTTTCTTTTTCTTTTTGAGTTTACGAGTGTGTTCGTAAACTGGCGGGGAAGAGTTAGTAGGGGACTTATGATTTTATACCCACGAATTCTAAACCGTTTCGTAAACACATGTTAATAGTTTTTTTTATAAAGCATTATTATTGAAATAAAATCAGTCTTAAAACAGCTTTCGTGAGTATCATTCCATGCCATTTTATTTTATTTTTTTGGTGTTTTGATCGAGGAAGCTCTCAAGTGATGTTAAGAAAAGTATGTATTTAAATTTAAATATTTATTGAAAATAATTTTCTAATTAGCTTTGTGAACAGATGGAGTTACAAAGAAAAGTATACATTTAAATTTTAATATTATTGAAAATAATTTTCTTATTAGTTTTGTGAACATACGCAGTTACAAAGAAAAGTATATATTTAAATTTAAATATTATCGAAAATAATTTTCTAATTAGTTCTGTGAACAGATGCAGTTACATAGAAAAGTATGTATTTAAATTTAAATATTTATTTCATTATCAATTATTCAATAATTTATTATCCAATAAAGTATTGATGTCTCTAATTACTCCTATACTTTTGTGAACAGATACAGTTTAAATTTAAATATTTAATCTCTACTATAATGCAAATAATAGAAACAAACTAGAATAATAATGTGTATTTGACGATTTTTATCTCCATTTCTCTTAATTATTCCTTACTTATTAATAAGATAATTGAGTAATTTTAAAAACGGATTCGATTAACCTATTATTATAAAGTCACTGAATTATAAGCTAGGGATAATTTGTTTTAGTAATATAATATAAGTCAATCGCAGCAGTTTATCAGGTGTCATATTCCTTTGAATACTGATAAGATAAGGCCCCCAGATCAATTCTTTTCCCAGGTTCCATCAACAGTTCGTTAACCTCCTTTGGTCAGTGCCAGCCATTTTTATTATTTTTCAGTTTTCCATGATCGTTTCCACCTCATCCGTCTCTGGTGCTATTTCTTCCTTTTCTGTTCTAATAAGTCTTGAAAAACATTTTTATAGGCTTGCTCAATAAACATTGCAAATTCCTTTGCAAGTTTTTTAAACTTTTCTTTAGTTCAACGGGAACTGTGAGGTAATCATATGAGCATTATCTGTGGAATAAAACACCTTTTCGTTGAGTAATGCCGGATAATGCTTTCTCAACTTCGCACTATTCGAACACCCATAAGGAACGAATTCATGATGTTACACCTTCAAAATTCCAAAAAATGGGTTTTTTAATCAAATTTTCCCCTTGCAGCAACCGGAAAATCAGTTTGACCACGATCTAGCCTTTGCTCACGGTTAATCGTATTTCGCCAGTAAACCCAATTTTCATCACAGGTGACAATCTTTCGGTAAAATATTTTATTAGAAGGGTTTTCAATAAATGTAATTTCTAGAGGGACCAGTCTACAGCTCTTTTTCACCTTCCCAATGGAGCGTAGATGGCGGCTAACTATATCTTTCGACACACCACGTTCCAGGGCAAGTTCGCGAGTACATGTGGATGGATTTTACTCAACAGCTTCCTGCATAACCTCATTTATATCCATTAATGGTCGCCCATAGCCCTTCTTACTTTCTAACGTCGTATCTCATCCACTCAATTTTTCAAACGAACGTCGTGCAGTCTGCTGGTAAAGGACACCATCTCTTTGATATTTAATAATTTCACGAGTTGATCGGGTGATTTTTTTCCCAGTAATTTCCTAAAATTAGAATTATATTTTTTCTTTGAAACAAATTACTAAACTGAGTTTTGTTTTAAGAGGTCGAATAGGATTAAACAAGCTTTGAGAATGCTCTAAAGGGATTATTAAGTATTACATAGGTTTAAAATAATTACAGTCCTTTGAAATCTTGAATTTGAAAATATGATCATTTTTTTTTTATACGTCCTATTATTATAGGCTTGATGTGTCAGTTTGGTGTGTTCATTTCTAACTGTCACTTCTAACTGAACGCAACATTCGCATCCACACGCCCACTTCGGTGTGTCAGTCCAATGTGCTACCCCTTGGAAGCTCCAGTCCATTGTGTTTAGTGACATGTATTTATTGTTGTGTTTTGTATTTAACATATTAAACATATAAAACACACACATATATATATATATATATATATATATATATATATATATATATATAAAACATATTATTAGTTATTTAATAATATAACCATTAGATACAATATTACCTATAAATATAAAATATAATATGTAACCAACTAACCATATTATCACTCAGCAATAACAAACACACAAAACGAAGGAATACAGACGAGGTCTGATAATGCGATCGAAAGGGTGACGTATATCCAAACGACACCTGTACGCATTCTCAGATAAATGATGTGACCAACTGAACTGACGCGACGGTACACACGCTCACTTCGGACGAAATGATGAATTTTCCATCATTCCACATTTTCGATGTGAGCTCACATCAATTTAGCTTTCACACGATCAGTTCGGTGTGTCAGTTTGATGAAAACACACATAACTGACAGTGTGTAGCGGCCTTAATCGACATGAGAAAGAAGAAAAATGCTGGACTTGAATTCCATAACTTAAATTCCAACAAAAGCTAATCTAATTAAGTTTGGTTTTGTTCTACTTAAAAAGTTTTGCATATAATTTGAACTGATATCCGCAGTTGAAAGACAATCAAGACTCGAACGACTCATTCATTGGCCTAGCCATAACTCCTCCAGGACCTCTTCTCTTTTGCTGCAAGTTGCCTTTTTCTCTCACTCTCTCTCTCTCTCTCTCTCTCTCTCTCTCTCTCTCTCTCTCTCACTCCCTCCTTCCCCCCCAAGCCCTGAAACAAAAACAGGGGAAGGAGGGGCGGGTAGCCCGCCATCTTGCTCCTGCAGGACCTTCTTATTGCCTTTCCCTTATAGATATATCCTTCGGTGTAGGGACACCGCAAGAAGAAAACCCGTCCCAACTCAGCTGGAAATATAACCGACCAGGATATTGAAGAAAAGAAAAAAAAAAGCATTTCCACTCTGCACGATCGTTTTTAAAATACAGAACCAGTTCCTCCCTGTCGCTGGGGCCCACATGCCTGTGCCATTCAATAACTGTCTTCATATCCTCCCATTCACGTTGAGGAATGCTATCTCTCATTGCAAAATTGAAATTTCGTTCAATCTTAAGGAATGAAGATTTCTTAGATAATAAATCCTGTTTTGTATAATTAATGCTGGATTATAAACAAAGGAAAATTTTTACTGATGTATACTGAAAAAAAGTTTGGTCTGTGATTAATTATAATATATTCAACGATTTCGGTCCTCGTTTTACGTGAAATACCATCAAATGTTCCGAATGAATGGGGTAACAGATCGACATCGGAATTATAAATAGGTCTCAGACTGAGGGAGATGTAGAATCTGACTTGGAGAATTAGCGGATCGTGTGAAGAGAAAGCTTTTCTTTCTGCGTAAACCAAATCGGATCCGAATCCGACTTCAATAATTAATGGATTGTTGGAAAATGGGTTTATTAGGCAATGTGTAACAATGTATATTAAAAGTAACAATGTGTTACTAAATTTCTATAAGAACAGAAACAGCATTAGGTATGTAGGTGAACTCATAGATGTTAATATATTCATGAAAAATATTGATTTTCTGTTTAAACAAAATGGAAGAGGAAATATTCCGGATGAAGGTCAAAGTAATTTTTCAATTAGAAAAAAATAATTTATTTGAAACCAACGTTTCGATCCACATTGAATCTCTTTATCAGTGCTAAATGGAGAAGATACACTGAAGAACGTTCAGATAATTAATGATTGGGCGAAACAGGATATACACAATAAATAAAACTAAAATAATAAAATAAATTATGGTAAATTTGTATAGTTAAGAAGATTAATATAATAATAACAGTAGAATGTAAGAATAGTTAATAGTTAAAATAAAGGAGTATAAATGCAATACTTGTTCCAAAAGACTCAAAGGAAGTAAAACTTGTAAATAAATAAAATAAAAAAAGGGAAAATATCACCTTATTAGTCTCAAATCTATTCCACTCTTGTATTTTACTAAGGTTTTTTAATCATCTTTGCCATTTTCATAATAACCTATTACATTTTATTTTTTTGCATGTGTCTTGATAGTTCCAATTATTTTATTTTTTATAATTTATGTTTATTAATTGAAATTTTTATGATAATTATTTTTTAATATTTTTGTTTTGATGAGAAAAGATTCGAGCCCGGGTCGTTTGCTTCTCCGTAGCAGTGCTCTAAGCCACTGAGCTACTAGGGGTCGTATCCAAGTCAGAATAAACCGTTATCTTCATCGACCCTATAAAAAATTGCGAGAACACGGGGATATGGAATCGGTGAAGAGAACGGATTTGTCTGACTTGGATACGACCCCCGGTAGCTATGTGTAGATAACTGAGTTTATATGCTGAAGGTCCCTGGTTTAAATCTAGCTGTAGCAAATTTATTTGATCTGTTTACAGCTACGGATAGAGCATGTAGGATCAACAGCATCCTTGGGATCCCCTAGTCTCTATAAAATCTACCCTTATAAAACCTTGCGGTTGATCGTGATCTCGGACAAATCACCCCTTTTCACAACCATTGTCCTAAAAACTATACATAGTGTATCTACCATGTACTGAGCCCAGAACCCATCTTTGGTTGTAGTGGTACAGATTTTTTTAATCTTTTTTTATGTTGATATTCAGCCCTCATAAGGATCTGCAATATGTGTTCAAAGGTTGGTTTCCATTGCAACTATTTTATGGCTACTTTCAAATTTATTTCGACCTCCATGCGGAAAAGATATTCTTTTATTTATTGTTCATATATTTCCTTATTTATAAACAATTATTTAAAAATATATAATAAAAATAATTCATACCTTTAATTTCTTTGGTGTTGACGCCTTCAGGAACAATAAATATCGTTAACCGAACCTCCGACACCACTTCCTGTTCTTCCTTCGACATCGACCGGCGAAGACCGAGACCACACCGGGAGCGCTGGTTCCCTTGGGGCAGCACCCACCACCGCACGGAGGTTATTTTTCAGCCCAGGACCCTTCAGGACATTAGACTTTTAAATCGTCCTAAATTAGCCTGTTAGATCCTGAATATTTAAACCCGGGCCCGGAGGACCTCCTAAATAAGACTTTACGACTGGACCGCTTTGTCTCGACGAGGCCCGCTATTTTATCCTACCGCTGTTGCGAATAATTGTTTCCGAGCTGATGGTCTTGGTCCTCTCTGGACCTATGGAAATGCGAATCCTCCAGTGTGGAAACTAAGGAGCGTGAACTACGGCCAACAGGGCATTTTATTTTCGGTAGTCGTGTCGTTTTGTCCCGTTATAAACTACTGACAAACGTGAAAAGTGATCTGTTGGTTCTATGGTGAGGAAAAAAATTGAATGATTGTATCTTTTATGAGGATTAAAAATAATATTATTCAGATGTATATCATCATTATCGTAATCCTGTCCTCTTGAACCGACTATACATGTGAGGAGGAATTTCATACAGAAACTTTTTTCAGTGAGAAATAAAAACCAGTCTTTTGAAATCAATATGAGAAAATGTTCGGAAAGTTTATCAAGCCAAAATAAAAAATAAAATCTTTAGGATATATTAATTTCCTTGACTTATTACCCGATTCAAACAGGAAATCTAAAATCTGCCTACAACGTTCGAAGATCTAAAATACAATTTCTAACACAAATAAAAAATATAAATGAATTTTGTTTTTTTGTTTAAAGATGTAAAACCCTTAAGCAATCATCCCCTATGGTTTGCTATATGACATTATTGTTATTATATGTATTACATAAATTATGCTGTTTTTTTTCAAAGTATAAAAACGATTTATTCATGGTTCACCATAGTTCGAAAGACAAATATTACTTTTACTTATTCGGAAAACTGAAAACTTATGTGTGGTATAGATTTATTTATAAACTTAAGAAAATTAGTGAATTACAACTGTCAACTTTGATTGTACTGTCATAATTGTATTGTGAATTATTATTCCAAGCAAATTTTCATCCATACCTTTTTTAAAAACTAATGCTATTAGACATATAATAAAATAACAATATCGAAAGAAAATGTGTATTATTCCATTTTTGTTTCACTATGATCATTAGTTCACCGGTTTTTGAGAACGCATTGAGGCGAATATGTAATGGAGTAAGTACACATGAAATAATTGAATAAAATTGGTGTTTTCTGCTATTTAAATCGAATTTCAAATATATTTTCGAAAAATAATTTACTTTATAGAATTATTATTTAATGAAATGATTTTATAATAATAAATAATAATGTTGAAATTGTTTTTATCTTTGTATATCATAGAATAATGTATTTCCTTTTTTTTATTTCAGAGAGTTAATAAATACTGTTTCATAGAAGGGAATCGAATTTTATTGTACTAAATAAAACAAAATTTGTTTTCTTTTAAAATGTTTCTAAAAAAAGCTTCTAGAATACTAAAGATTTCAAGAACGTTATTCAATAAAAAAATAAATCGAATTATCCTGAAAAAGTGCATTTATAAATAATGGAGCTAATAATGTAGTAGCAAGAGCCCTCTGCTGGATTCCATTGAAACTATATTCCTCTAATTACGACTCTGTTGTTCTGTCCACACATTTTATTTTTTTTATTTAAGAGATATTGTTATTACATAAGAATATTCATTTATAAATAATAAAATATTTATGATTCACGATCACTAGACATTTGCCCGAATTATTCAACAATGATCTAATAATTGTGCAGAATGAAATAAATAAAAAAAAGATGTTTGTTTTAATTTCCTCTTAAAAAACATTGAAACTACTATTATACGAAACTAGAAAATATTATATGCAGGAATAACGGTTATTTATTATTTTATATTATTCTAGTATTTTTATTTTCCCCATGTTTAAACTAAATGTACAGGTATTTTTAAAATATTTTATATTTATCATAAGACAATTTTATTACCTATTCTCATATGTTCCAATATTTTATACATCTCTTAATTTTTTTTTATTTATCCCTTCGTCTCCGAAATACTTTTAGTATTGATGTAAAAAAAACCTATCGTAGGTACCACACACCTTTCTTTTATGATGTATTTGAAATAAATTTTAAAAATTCATAGTTAGTTTCTATCAGAAAAATATTTAGTTAGCGTGGAAATGTCAATACTCTAACTATAAATTCTCATTTATAATTACTGACGGTAATTTATGACCTTCCTCGACATTATTATATTAAGAAAAATTATAAATCCATATCAATACTCTCATCTAATAAAATTAGTTCAAAAAAAAAGAAATCAATTCTTCATTAAATAATTATCAAATTGTTCCATAGTATATATTTCATTTTATTTATACAACATTAGGAATTTTAGATGGGTATAAAAGGTTATAAAAGGAGGTGTTTTTGAAAACTAAATACATAAGTCTTGTATTTCAATAATCTTAAAATTCAGCTTCAATCACTCAATGTTCTTTCTTATTGCAGGTTGTTCGTGATAACAATATGCAATATATTCTCTTTTTTAGAAGCATTTTCGATTATTGAAGCATTCGGAACATTTATTAACGTTAGTAAGTATTTATTTCAAAACAGTCACCTCACAAATTTATAGCTCATATAAATAACCTAACGCTATTAATTTACACACACATATACATATACATATGTAATAATTTTTTTTTTTGTCCGACCGGGATACGACACCTGGTAGCTCAGTGGTTTAGAGGACGGCAACGGAGACGCAGACGACCCGGGTTCGAATCCTGGCCAGGGCAAATCTTTTCTCTTCAAAACAAAAATACTTAAAAATAATTACCATAAAAATAACAATTAATAAAAATAAATTATGTTTTAGTTTCTCATCCCTTAGCTTTACCTTATTCAATATTTTATTAATATTCATCGTAACTATCGGTTAACGTTTAAAGTCTGTATAATAAATCTAGATTATAGTTTATATTTATTTTTAAATTTTATTGACCATTAAATACATTTTCATTCCATAAATTTTATAAAACCATGGGGGCACCCGGTGGGGAAGTGTCCTATACTCCGAATGGCGGGGCAGCATCCGTTTTTTAAATTAAACAATAGTTCATTTAATTGTACTATTAGTTGCTGTAATTTACATTTTTTATGTAGTTCAGATTGAATTATTTTTTTCATTATAGTGCAAGCTGGAAAAACAAATTTTCTAGTCTTTATTGTAAATAGTACTTCAATTTTGTGACTCTTTTTCGCAATTACATTATATATAATACAATCGGCTCATTAGTTAAACTCAATTTCTTACGACACATTTTTATTAAAACACCTTATGTATAAAATAAAATATTAGAAGATAATCACTAAAAACGTTTTTATATAATAGGAAGATTACTGAGTAGGAATCAGTTTTTCGTCTGTTCTATGAAACATATTTCGCACAAATGAGAAGAATGACCAATTTTTGTTATAATATTCTGTTAGTATGTGTTTTAATATTTCATAAAGTGAAAATTCTGTGGATTTGAAGGCTTATTTAAAAATAATTTATTACTCTAAAATGTGAATTTTTCAGCGCTTAGTTTTTGTTATTATTAACTACAATTATCTTCTTTTTTTTAAATATTTTCATTGCTCGTTCTCTTGGAACAAAACAACATACAGGTCATGTCTGACTAAAGCTAATAAGAACGATTATAAATGTCAGGTATATATTTCAATCTTGATAAATATTAGAAATTTTAATCTGATCATTGATAACATCTGAAATTAATCATTTATTTTTCTTTATAGGAGTCAATAAATTTCTTTATAAAATAAATATATTTCGATCTCTATGACATATTTATAAGCTGTCACCACTTCCTCAGGCCACAAATCAAACACATAATAGCAGGCACAACTCGACCAGATGGCCCAAACTCGGAATTTACAGCTGAGCCTCCGTCATATCGCAACCTGACCGCTATCGAAGAAGGAAACCATCTCTGTAATTTTCTCGAAACAACATATCATCCATCTGTAATAAAGTACAACACCGTAGAGAGGAGATAATGATAGGCCATTACCTTGGATTCTAGGCACGTGCTAGCGTGTAATTAACTACTCCTGATAAATAAAGCAAGGTGACAGGCCGGGGTGCTGTCCACCTTCTGATTAACGAGCCCTCCAAGGAACATGGCTTAAGCAGAAAGTAAAAGTGTTTGCACTCCGCGACTTCTTCGCTAATCCTGGCCTGATAAGTAGAGTATATTTTTGTCCTATTTTATCACATCAAGTATAAAAAATATGTACGCTCATTTAATCGTTCGAGAACTCCAAGGATAATGTTGTTGTTTTTTGTACATAGGTAATCCAGGGCACAGGTGAAGTTTCCCTATACTCAACCATTTCGACTTTCTTTTCTCCACAAACTAATTAACATTCTTATGCCAACACATATGAAAAATAAAATTTAAAAAATGGAAAAAAATGAGAAAAAAAAAATATATATATATGGCCTGGCTACATTAAAAAAAATATTGAAATAAAAAATCGATCATAATATAACAAGTAAATAGAATGAATGATACATGAGATAAAGTCAAGCAGAGAAACCACCCACTGGTAGCATTTAAATAACAAATTCAACTTCAATGGTCATGTAGTCATCTACTATCAGACACCTCGGAGGAATATCGAGATTGTAGTACCTAGGTTTGAAACTTGTGGGTTTGGGTAGGAATACATTTTTTCATGAAAAGACTTGTGTTCGGACCAATACAGCAACAAATATGACATTGAGATCATTATGGTTGATTTTGTCCATAACGAATTAAGGAGCATTAAAAACCCTCCATTGGATTGTAAGGATTGGATGGGAGAGGAATACGCTGGCTTAGCGGAACCCCAAAGCTCTACTCCGTAAGCCCAAATAGGTCTAATAATAGTCACGTATATGAGTCAATTGTAATTAATTGGGAGCTTAGAGGGTTTGCCTAGTTAGTGTTGACGTAGCCTGAAACGACGTAGACTACCTTAAAAAATAAAATTAAAAAGTATCTGCTTAGTGTGCTGGAGCTTAACTGAATAATGCTGAATCTCATAGACGCCTATAAAATTTTCGAAACGTCTTTTAATTTTATCATATTATGCCAGATATAAATGTTTTTTTACCCCATTTAACTATAAAATCTATAATAATGGAATGGCAATAAAATTGGTCACTTTTGAGGTGGTTAGAACAATAACCTTGTTTACCCAACGTTGCGGGTTCGCAGCCCAGCAGGTAGAACCATTTTCCAGGCTGATCTCGAAAAACTTGGTGGAGTGTCTATTATAAACTTTTAAAACTATTAAGGTTATAGTTATTACCTCCAGATGCCTAAATAATTGAAAAAAATAATCAATCCTCTTTGGCGGTATTTCCTCAGTGAAGAATACAATCAATGAGTCAGTTGAAGAAGATATAAGGGACAGCGGACTCGCACAAAAGACCAGACGACGCGGACGGGGTGTGAGTACCCCGGTGCAGGTTGTAGCCCGGCCGAGGAGTACGCTGGGAGAATAGCAATGCGATGAGGAGGATCGGCCACTTAGGCTAAAGGACGATTGACTTGAATGAGAGCGGTCTCATTCAAGTAACAAGGAGGCCATGAGGTAATGATGTCCTGCCCGGGGAAAAACACAAGAGAGCATAAATCAGTCCTCGAAGGACATCCGTCAGTGTCAGGAGCAAAAAGCTCTCCCTCAGGGTTGTGCCATGAATAGAGATGCCCTTTCTGTTATTAACAATATTCCCTCAGGATTCGGGACAAAAACGGCCGCTGGAATCCTGGATGAATATGGAGCCAGGTGTCGTCTTAGCCGTCTCTTTCACATAAATCTCGGGAGAGTTTTTAGAACATTTCTTGTCCTACAGCTACGCCATTGTCTCTTCTTAATTCGATACTAACTGGCTCATATTGTCTAACTAAATGTTTCTTATGAGAAGGATCTTTATCCGGCTCGTTACTCGCTGGTAAATTGGTTAACTGATCCCAGATCTCAGTTATCGGACCGTACATTGCCGATACGGATCTGAGGATTTGTTTCAGAGATATCATTGATTGATTAACGACAGATGATGAGTTCTTATCATTTCAATGTTACATTCATAAAAATATTTATCTGATTAAAAAAATTATTATTATAAATATTTGGCGGCCATTGTTAATAAAATCTATAAAAAAATATATATAAAAAAATTGTAAATTTCATTTACTTAATTATTTGTCAACATCGTTAAAATTGACTGATGAGCCTGGATCTGTTGTCTATTTACTCAATGGTGTTTATTTTATTGAATTTCTTACCTTAGTATTACAAGATTGTATGTTACAAAATTGAAAAATCAGCGATTTTGATACCAGATTATTCTGTGGGTCGAAAACTATATATTGATCTTCAGAACGTCAAAAAATCGCGACCGGGTATCATCCAAAGACCAAAAATAAAAAGGTACTCAGAATCTTTGTTATCCTTTTTCTTATTTTCATATATGTGTATCATACAACTTTGTGATACTGAGGTAGCGATTAGTCAAATGGTAATTGTTGAATTTTTAGGTTATTTGTATATTCATATAGTTCGTTGTTTATTTTAAGTGCCAAGTTCTATCCTCATTTCAAATCATATATAATTTTTTAATATATATCCAAATTGAGATTGCTTATCCAAAATGAGATTGCAATAGTTTTTGAAGTATAAAAGTATATTCCCTTGTCACCATTATATATGGTTGATGCCCAAAAAATTATATAGAAATACGTATCACGTTTATTTAATATTCAGGAATAAATTACACCCCAAGAAAGTTACCTGTTACGTTATGAATTGCATTCATTGACGTAACGATCATGATGCAGATAAGACCATAATAGGTTTATCAAAAAGGGATAATAACTAGTCATAATGATTCTGTAATGAGCAAGCCCATCTGCGGGTGTCATCAATCCAGTCGAAGGTCTTCAGTGAAATATCCCGCCAATTCAGAGCACCTGCCGTCAGAGTTGTTTAAGGTAAAATATTCAACTTTTTTTCACAACATAGAATTACCTTAGCTATAAATTATGATTCCCTGAAGTCTAAGAAAAATAAAAGCGAAATTCCTCAGCCGGCTCTAAGACACAACAATGCAGTGTCCTCTCGATCACTCCGATTTTAATAGTTCTAAATATATATATATATATATTGACGAGACTAATTACTGCAGTGTAACAATTTTTTTTCACTTACGACACGGGGTAGCTCATTACGAAGAGAGTTTTAATTTATAGATCACTTTAGTAGTAGTGGTAGTTATAATATTATAATTATATTTATATATTATATGGTAGATATTATATTATTTATTCTGTTGTGACAGACCAACGAAATACACAGTAGGGAATTGCCTCTAGATGTGGAAACCCTCCTAGAGCTCATACAGCCTACACAAAGTTGGTACTCTTAATTGAGGAAATTCTGCCAGGGGAGCGTGATCTTAATCATGTTTTACTCTACTGCATAACCGTTGGCTTAGACTGGCACTGCGTTACGTAAGATAAAACATTTTATAACCTACATTTAACAGTCACGATATCATGTTAACATTTGAGTTTCTAGACTTAATTTTTAGCCTTTACGGCTCCACGATTTATTATTTATATAATTCATATCATATGTAAAGAAAAAAAAAAATATATATATATATATTAGTTCCCTTATGAACGTTTATCAATTCGTTAAACAATATTTAGAACTTTCCATAAAATAAGAGCTAATAATATTGCTTTTGAATTACTGAAGTTAATCATAATTTTATCTAAGATTTGTTTTTCTATTTTTTGGAGTTTCCAAATTAATTCTAATTTAAAGAATTTATTTTTTAAAACAATTTTGTTTATCAAAAGAAATGCACGAATAACACATCATAAGTGGTACTGTTAATTATTGACAGAAAATATTATTTTATTTTATTTTTTAATTACACACATTCGGTCCACCATCTTTAAAAATGTAAACACTTTTTATTATGTTTACGTAGTAGATTTTTAGATAAATATATTAATGTTTTTTTACTTGTGGCCTGGTAACAAGGAAAACATTATAGATTTTTTTTTTAATTTCCTTGAATTAATTTGAAAAAGTAAATTATATTAACAAGTAAATTTGCCTTAAAAATTAACCCTCACAACACACTTAATTATCGAGCACCTAGATGTCATATTAAACTATTTTGGAAGGATTACAGATTTATCAGAATAGCATACATTACACAGTATGCTGATGGGATTTGTTTTCTTTACTTATTACGTTTGCTCATAACATGCTCCAGGAAAAAAAATTATAAAATTCACTAACGTGTTTTTTGTTATTGGTAAAAATTAAAAAAAAAAAATTGAAGGGGTTAGAAGAACAATAGTTCCAAATCCCCCAAAATAAAGTCTCTTAGGATAACTCAATCAATAAGAAATATTTATTTACCTTCATGTAGACCAACAAGCCTAAAAATCGTGGAGGGGGGAGGTAAATCTGAGGTCAAAAAGGCACATTACTAAAAACATCTCTAACTAGATTTCAAATCCTCTAGTTAGAGTTTTGAAGGATTGTATATTTCAATATGAATAAATGAGAGATACATATATGGGGGACCAGAAAAATTTCTCTTCAGGAATTTAATTTACTATGAAATAAAAAATACTGATATTTCTCGATCAAATAGAACTGAAAAATAAAAAAATTCTATAAATATTAGGTATAATAACTATTATGAATAAATAAATGATTTTATTTATGGATTCTATGTTAGCCTTTAGTCAATGACCAGCTATAGCCGCTAAATGTCCTGCGTGTCCAATAATTATGCAACTAATTCTAGATCCCTGTCGTCACCTTAACTGTGGCATCCGACTCCTCGTGTTATTCCATTGGATGGTATGCCATGTTTCCGTTCTCTCTCTCTCTTTCTGTCTCTGTTTCTCTCTCCTGGACAGGGTACTCGTGCTGCCCCCAGGAGACAGCTCGCTAACTAATGTCACTGCTAAGTTAATTACTAAAAGTCCGACTCACAGCACGTACTATCGATATGTCGGTCGATGTATAATTCATCAGATGTAACTACGCTCCCTCAGATACCATCAGCAGATGTTTTCTCTGGGATTTTAGCTGTGTCAGATACTTTGAAGGAGTAACATGATATAAGTTGGTGGATAGACCATTTTACCATATTAAGAACCAAGAGCGAAAATCGACAGTTGTTTTGCTTTTATCAATTAATAATTTTTGTATTCTTAGGTATTTCTGAGTGGAGTAAATATTTCATTCAAAATACTTTTTACAACGTTTCTTTTTTAATTTAATACATCTTAGATTTATCTGATGTACATAATTGATCCTTGAAGTGCTTTTGCAGGAAATTTATTAATGATTTTATTCCCCGGACAGAGAAATAAAGGTTGAAATAAAATACAAGCCAATTACTAAGTAGGAGCACTTGGAAGAATGAGTTACAGTTTCCAAAAAGTATTTCCTTGCCATACGATATCTAAAGCTATAGTTACATCTAAAGATACTCTACAAGATTTAAGCAGAAATTCAAGAATCATAACTTTCTTAACTGGACAGTTCGCTAACTAAAGTCCGACTCACAGCACTGTTTTACGATTTAACTGAACTAAGTCTTATATATAACCCTTGAAAGGTTCTGGGGTTCAGTACATCATAGAGACTGTACTGTTTCTTGGAGAACTGTTTTACAGGGAGAGGATTTGTCCTAGATCACGCTCAACCGCCAGTTTCCCCCTTATTTTGAGTACCCATATTATAAAGGCTGGGTAAGTCCCAGCAGGCTTCTAAATCCAATAGGATCCATCTTCGCCTCCTAACAGATTAAATAAAAGTCTAGCCAGGATCGGGATTAGAATCCAGGACCTTCGGCATCGCAACTCAGTGTTCTACCACTGAGCCACTCCGCTCCCTTTATTTCCTTCACTAGTTAGTATAATAGAAAAAATCTTCATACGAATAAATAAAATCATTAAAGATATCTATGAAAAACGTTTAAATCATTTAGGATAAGCACTTTTTGTAAAGTCAAGCCGGGAGTCAAAACAAGTCTCTCGTTTCTTAACTTTTAAACAGACAATTTATACTACATAATTCTAATGAAAACTTCTTAATAGGTTTAAAAATCAAAAACAATTTCCTGGAAATGGCTTATTAATGACTGTGACGCCATTTAATTTTAGGTTGGACAGCTGAAGAATAGCACTTAATGATAGCCTAAACGGCTCTGAGGCCCATCTGCACAACATGTACAAAGATAACATAATTGTTTAATTATCAGATATTACAACTTACAGAAATCAATCTAAAGCCCCTCCCATGGCCAAATATGGAAGCTCTTAATTAAGATATAATTCTTTTTCAGTTCTATTAGGTCAGAACCCAAAAAGAAGATGGAAGAGAGATCGGGCCGCAACAGCAGCTGCTCGACTTTTATAAATAGTTATCGATTGATATAGCGGCTGTTGGAATAGAGCAGTAACACTGGCTATGTTAATAACCTGAGGTCTTATATAAATAACTGTTACAGATAGCATCTATATCCGCCGGCTACCGGCTCCCTGTTGGTGACAGTTTATCTTCTCAACATATTTCCTAAATATATATATTATATACACACGTATACATATAAATATATATCTTGGTTGTCGAATTTGTTTATCTTGTTCGGCCTTTAATAGCCTCCATTTCTGATACTTTATATTCCATCTGTTCTTCTTCTTCGGGACGCCAGATAAACAAAGTTTCTTCTTAAGGACATTGGATGGCTAACGACAAAAGCACATCTGCTATGGAAATTGATTAAAGAAAGGTGTATAATCGTTTTTGGAAATAATATCAATATAAGCCATTAGCATATGTAAATTATATATTGATAAGAGATAAAATAGAATTGAGTAATGTATTCCTACATACATCTATCATCCTATATTACAAGAAAACGTTACACCAAATAAGAAAAAGATCTGACGGTAGATTTAACCTGTAAATTTTATTTATCCTTTACCACTACAACTCGTGAAGGGTCTTGGGCTCAGTACGCGATTGAAACTGCACTGTTTGTAGAACAACGTTTGTGAAGGGAGGTGATCTGTCCTAGGCAACTCTCATCAACCAGGTTTTCAACTAATTAAGGGTACCCACATTATGGAGGCTGGGTGAGCCACAGAAGGGACTCCAGATCCCATAGGGTCCATCCCCAGCAGTTAACATATTGAATTAATTATCATCCACAGACGAATGTGGGCCTTCGGCATAACTCAGCGCTCTCAGGGCGTTTACAATAAGACTCATAAAAGAATACAATGCTGAACAGTTGAATTGAGATTGAAACTTACGTTCCATCAACTAATTTTTTTTAAATTGGTAAACATTTTCCCACTGTATCAAACCTAATGAAATGGTCCCCAACCAATAAGAATCAACGATATCTTTTTCAACTTGCTATAAAACATTATATTATCAGATTCCATATTTCATAATATAGAAATTTACTGAAATAAAAAATGATAGTATATTATATATAAAATAAATTTTATAAATAAAATCTAGTCATCATAATAACATTTTTTAAACAGAGGTGATTCATATTCAGAGAGTAAGTTTATAGATATGTTAATAAATTATTTTTAGAGTTGTATAATTTTATTTGTTTAATAATAAAATATGAACAAATCTTCTTTATATACTTATTGTTCATTGTTTTTTTTTATAGTCGAATTCTTATAAAGTTATTGAGGCATTTTCCTCATATATACTATGCTCTAAACGCTTATTCTAGTAACTTATTCAATCGTGAATTACAGAAGTAAAAAGCAAAAAGAATGGAATTTCCGAGATGGATATCAGGAAAGAGGAATTCATGAAATTGGTCTCGCTACATCGCCTGCTTCCACAAACAAAATATTTCAACTTTCTTCAGGCCGGTAATTTTACTCAAGAATTCATTTACCAAAATGGTATTACGTTCATCAATCCTTATTATAATCGACCTTAGTTTGAATTCGGATTCCAAGAAATTATGTGTTGTAAAAAGTGTAGATCTATATCCCATTTGGTAAATATCGGCAGGAGAAAATATCCCTATTATTCTGAGTGACAGAGAGAGAGAGAGAGAGGGAGAGAGAGAGAGCGAGGGAGGGAGAGAGAGAGAGAGAGAGAGAGAGAGAGAGAGGGGGGGGGAGAAGCAGTGGAAGAGTGCCACAACCGGAGTCGAACCCGGGATCTTCGGCACGTCAACTCTGTGATCTAACACTGAGTTACCCCGTTCCCCAGGACACTCCCGAGGTAGAGGGATAGTTATTTTAGGAATACAAATTTTTGATTCATTTGAGACCATAATCTTTGTGGTCTGTGAGCTGTTGTACTGTTATTAGATACTTAACCCCCCATGTTTATAACGTAATTTGCATGTTAAAAGTTGTTTATGTTCTGTATGAATATATCAAAATATATAACAAGGCTAGATGGAATTCAGGAGCAATAATTACAGTCACTTTTGAAAGTCTCATGTTACTGAACTCATTAAACATAATAAAATTCTATGTATATCATCAGTTAAAACCGTCAGCACATTACCCCCGATAATTATGACCCGTTAGCAAATTATTTATGAAGTGATGCATTACATAATACCTGACAAGTATGTTACCAGCACGGACTTGAATCACCAAACATCACTTGTAACCTCTCACTTTATTTGAAACATACCAACTCATGGTGTTACTTTCGTCAAAAATTTCCTATTTATATTAATGCTATTCCATTTTCTCTCATTATTCACAATACCTCCTAAGATGACTGATAAATATACTAATCCTTCCGTCTAGAAGTAATTGGGAAGTAGTAAGAGATGTAGATACTATTAACTCATTGGGGGAGGAAGGGAAATATATATTGAGGGTTAGTGTTGCAAAACGAAGGCTTCCATCGTTGTCTCTCTACATACTTATCTTTCATTATATCTTTGAGTATCATCAATAAAAACCAATCTATTTTCATTCGGTTGTAAGAAACCTAGGTTTCAGTTTCGATCCGCGACCTTACTGGAGCAACGATATTTCCCAAACCACAAGAAAAACTCATGATACTCCATGATTTCATTTCATTAAACTCGCAAATGCTCTGTCTTTCTCCCATTTTGACTATGATTTTCCGTTAAACGAATGTCACCTGCTGGAAAAAATATGAGATTATATAAATTCAGGATTATTACGTAGGATATGTTTTCGGATTCTCAGTAGCTCTCATGTCTCTTGCAGGTATTCTGATTCACAGTAGCTTTTCTTACGATAGTATGATTATATCCAACCGAACTCATCAGATTTACGTATCTATAATCCACTATTGATGACTACTTTGTAGAAATTAAATACTTTATTAACTTTCTATCATTACCTAATAATCGATCGTTACTTTTTGTTTGAGATCACTGTTTTACATTTTACTGTGTCACTGTTTTAATGATTTAGAAAAAGACCATTTGCGAAATCGGAAACGGGTATGGGGAGCTGTGGGGAAGTTGTTATTGATTACCAACGTTATAATGTATTATCGGTTATCCAGGTTATATCCCCGTTCCAAGAAGTGGGGTGACAATGCTACACTCACCGGCGCCTATTAACTAAGGAATTATAACCTTATAATTTAAGAAAAGGGCGTGGTTTCCCAAACCGGCCTGAGGCAACTTCAATGCAGATCGTTTTCTAAATTATCAGAATATAATATCCGACCAGGGCTGATATCAACACATTTCATCTATAATCTTTCCATTCATTTCAATTCATCTTTAACCCCTACCACATGGTGTTCCGCGAGTATAAGTTCCCCATTTTCACCAATCCTTTTTTCTTTTTACACAGACTATTTTTCTGATTCCCATTCTCCAATTACATATGCTGATAAGTTTCAAATTTACCAGCCATTTCGCTCTGTCATCCTTCATAGTTATCTACAAACAACGTTTGTTCAGAAAATATATTCTACTCCATAAATTTGTCGTTAACTGGTAATTTATAATCATTTAATAACAATAATACGTTAATTTTTATTTGAATTTATTTCTTTAAATATAACTATTTTAAAGCAACAAAGGGGGCCTGTAATATCTTATCTCCCAGGGTCCGCAACGTTAATTACGCCACTACTATTAGGGAATATTACCCTTAAATAAAGATGTAATAAAACATGGGATATATTAATAATAGCAATACTGGTTACAAAGATATAGGACCAATACACTAGTAATACACAAAGTGTTTATAGTAATAAACTAGTAGTTATTGTAACAAAAAAATTTCACGTTTTTATTGTACCTCCTGTAGTTATTGTAATTTTTTTAAAGATTTTCTTTTCTTATTATTATACTTGTCTTATGTTGTCGCGTTTTTTTAACTTTGTTCCTATTATATTTGCATTGCTTAATATGTAGCCAGTACACAATAAATATGTTTCTTATTTATGTTCTCACTGACCAAACCTCAGACTAATCTTTTCCAACAAAAACAATTAAGAAACACACGCTATCTGTCAGAATCATTCCTATAAAATGTTTCTTTAAAAAATGCCTTCTAATACTTTTAGTTTATCTAAGACTTTATACTATAATACTAAAAAAAATATTTTTCATTCAAAATCATAGAATAATCCTGATCACATCTCCAGTTCATACTGGTTATTTTAGCATATCAAAAATTACAAATGGATATCAAATTCAGTGGTATCCGTTATGAAAAAAAATTTATTTCCATATTCATATGTTTTATATTTATAAGTAAAACTTTTCTGTAACATTTCTGTAAAAAAAAAATTTCTTTTGGGCCTTTATACGTACTTGAAAACTTGTGATGTTATCATATGTAAACATGTCTTATTCTTATAGCACCCGCCCCACAAAAAAAATATATTACTATCCTACGGAATCAAACAATTTATTCCATGGAAATCCTTCCCCCTTTTTTCTAAACGCTCAGAGTTTCTGCGCAGGACGGACTCCGACCACCAACAGCAACAAACGATCTGGAGAAAGTCAAGAAAATAATTCATTAATGGCAAAAAGACAGAGCTGAGGTAATTAAGCACTTAGGCCCTGTTTGAAGTAATTAATTCCGTCCAGTTCATTCTGTATGCAAGGCGGTGGGCGCCATCTGCTTCAATTAACGACTTGTCCGTCTCTCGTGTCCTTCAGTCCTGGCAGGACACCCGGCCAAGAGGTCCTGTACTCTCTGCCTTTCTAACCCGTTCCGTCCTCACCACGTCAGGATCAGTCCTTTCTGCCTTGTTTTCTTCCTCCGCATATAAAGGTTTTAATCATGCTGTGATTTTATGATTGACTTGAAGTTTTTTTTGTTTACTTTAAGAAAAAGAACAGCTTTTCCCAGTTGTTAGTTGAAGAAGAAAAACACTGCCTATTAAAGATGGACGTAGAGTGGAAAGGAGAGAAAAGAGTCGGTAGATCTAAGGTCTGGAGCGGAGTGTCTCTGTGATAAAGCGCCGAGCCGAAGGGTTCAAATTCCGCATGCTGCCAGACTTTTTATCTGTTAGCGGCCGAAAATGGATCCTATGGGGTCTAAGACTCTCCTGGGTACCACCATTAATTATAAATTATAAACCCTTAAAAAGGTAACCTTAATTTGAGAAAGAAACCTGGTGGTTGAGCGTGACTAGGAGAAATCACCACCCTGCACAACCGTTGTACTAGAAACCCAAGACCCTCAATGGGTTGTAGTAGTACAGTTTTTTTTGTTTCTCGCAGGTTAAAATATAATTTAATGTTTTTAAAGAAAATAATTGTATTGCGGGAAACGAACTGTTCATAATGAAACATTTTGAATAAAGAAATTCAATTAAAAAATATCGATAAAAGGAAAACAAACAGGCTAAGATGATAAACAATGTGCAAATGAATGCAATAAAAAAAACAAGAGATAGTGAATATCTTACAAGTTCCGTGCCAGAGAACACGTACGTGACAAATCCATCGTTAGCGGCGCGGGCCGCAGGTGACACCCGAGTGGCGGAGATAAGAGGCCTCTCAGGAGAGAACGATCAGGGCAATGGCAGGATATCATGACTCGGGCTCATAACTGGCAAGGTCGTTTCGTGAGCTATATCTTACCTTCTCATCGAACGAGGCGAAAAATCCTATCGTGCCATTTGGCAGATCTCCCGCTGGAACTCGTAACGGCATTGCGGAGATTGTCCTCAGTATAAGAGGAAACAATATGAGAATTTGGAACTTATTGAACTATCCCATATTCTAACTGAAATCTAACGGAATATATTTGGTTTAAATCATATATATATATATATATATATATATATATATATATATATATATATATTAATTCTTAACCATAGACAAATTGTTGGAAATGATCTTTTTTCCTTGGATGACTCAAGAGATCTACCACAATATAATATGGTTTGTTCATGTAATACTAATTTCTAAGTTACTAATAGGCTTTCTGTTAAAAGTTATTGATAACTCAATAAACCGATATAATATTACATATAACCTTTTTTTTCCTATCGCTTATCCCGTCCGGTACTGCTATCTATCGCGGTAGAGCTAAGATACTTACTAGGTATAATCACACCATTTCATTCATTTTCTGGTGAACTATCGTTTTATATGGATGGTAACCTTTCCTCAGTTTAGTTTAGATTTGACCAAGAAGTATCTAACATTTTCCTTACCTTAACATTTATTGTTTTGCAAGTTTTGCTCAGCCGTAAGTTACGTTATGTTATAATGATCTTAACAAGAAAAGTAGGTGGAGTAATTCTTTTTTATTTTTTATTTCTCCATTTGGTCCTTCGGACCAAAATCTTACAAACCTGGTAACGATTTCATAAAGGAAATGAATTGTTTTTGAAATGATGAAGTAACTTAAGTACAAAGTTGGTCTAGATATATGAAAAAAATAAGGATTATTTAGATCCCTACCAACTACTATTCGAAATTAAACTTTTATAACGATCTGATGAAAAGTTAATGTTTTTAGTATCTATTTACAATTTTCGAATTAATTTATTTTGTTTAAATTCCCCTATAGGTTACAATTAAGAGTCTGCAATAAATCTGTGTCGTCAGAGAAAAGTGTTGAAGTGCATTCCGGCTTTTCCTTTGAGGGATAAAGTTTCCAGACAGTGAGTGAATACGGCTAATCGGACGATGCTACAGTGGGAGCTCTAAATTTTGCCTACCCAGGTTTAATTAGGATAGCGATTTTTAACGAGTACCTGACATCGGGCCCCCCGTTTAACGTCCCTTCCGAAGGACGGGGTAACTAAGGATTTTTTACCCCCTTAAAAAAATCCTAGGGTCACCTGCCGGGCTACGAACCCGCGATCTTGGGTTTAGTAGTTTGTTAGGCTAACCACTAGACCACAGGTGACCGTAAGGATTTTAAGTTTATATTATCCGGCATTATTTTATTTTTGGTACAACATTACAACGTGGTTACATTAGCTATCGGTGGAGGTGATACAACCGGTGGTATTCAGCGCAACTAACGATTCATTGAAATGATTGTGTTTGATACAAATATTGTGTGTTGGTCGGAAAAAATTCTGGCTAAAGTAGAATGAATTTGAATTGTGGTAAGGACACGACCTCAACAGAAAAGGATCCGCTGTAGGACTGTCTTGAGCTATCATAACAAGCAAAAGTCAACATGCTTGGTATTCTCAAAGTGTTAATAATTGAATTTCGGTTGGTACAGTTTTTAAATGGATATAAGTAGTTTTATTAATTAAAAAACACAGATGGTCATAATTTTAAGTTACTCATAATAGTAATCTAATAAAATGCTTTAAGTGTCTTTAGACTGCTGACTAACAAATTTGAAGCTATCCTCGCACGGCAGATAGAAAGCTAAGAAAAAATATTTGTTGACTCTAATAAAATATTGAATAATGATATAAAATACTTATTGAATTAATTGTTTATTTAGAAAATAGGTTTTTGTAAAATAGCAACAATAAAAGTACCTTTAGTAACCCTTAATTACTACCATTATAAAAGATTTTATGATTCCTTTTTTCTGATTTGAAAACATGATGATTACAGAAATAAATACCAATAAAAATCCACTCGTACAAATTTACCACACATGGTTCATGTAATCATGAACCGTGAAAGTTTCCAAAAACTGTCAGATTAGTAATATTTAAACTAAAGTTAAAAATATCATATTTTATCTTCTTTTTTTGTAATTTAATTCTTATTTATTTTGCAGCAATTCACAAAGTTACATGCTTTACCAAATAGACCAGTCTGGAATTAAAAACAATTGTACAAATGTAAATGTATCTGTGCATTATCATAGTAGACAATGTAAGAAAAAAGGTAAAAAAAAAAAACTTTCAACAGATTTTATAATTTATATGTATAATGTAAATAACTTGCGAATGTTCAAAATGAGAATCGATCTTATATCCAAGGACCAATCAATAGTTAATTTTACATTTATAAGCTATTTCATATAATATATAATGTATGTAAATATTCTAACATTTTTAAATGTCCCGCTCCCCAATACATCAGTTACTACAGGTAGTGCCACCTGGTGACAGATCACTCCAACTCTCTCGCTAGCCAACTCAAGGTAGGACCATATTAAGGTATGGTATCAGTTGACGTTATTCTCAGTTGTGAATAATCTTCTACGAAATTTCAATCACGCAAATTATCGTTGAAGAACTGGTTTATACCTCGTTCTGGGTATCAGCCTGTACGTGCAGTCAAAAGGAAACAAACGATCACAATGGATAGAAGGAATGATAATAATTGAACAATATTTACATTTAGATAACTGTTTAGCAAAGGTTAGTCGTGGTTAAACATCACACTAAATATTTATCTGCGAATGATTTTAGTAGTTACAACAAAAAAATTAAAATGAGTAAGATAATGAGTGAGTTACCACGGAATATTCTGAATACTGTATCGTATATTTAAAATTAGTAGGCAGGTTAGGTAAATAAAGTAAAGATGAAGAATCGGTACCTGCAAGACCGTTTCTCAACTCTGATTATTTGTCAATAAATTATTTTAATAACTTTAGAACTAGATAATTAATTTAAATTGTAAAACATGAAACAGATTTTTAAGACGATAACAACCAACAACCGTCGGTTTTGGGAGTCGGTAAAACTATTTCCTTTTAATTTTTCATAATAACAGACTGATAGACAATCTGGCTTACGGTTGACATAACCATTAGAGGAATTCCGAAAAGATGTTGGGTGGGGCACCTCATGCATTGAGGAACTGATTAAAGACCAGGATGAGGTTCTGCTGGTCCTATATTTTTCCATGCTAAAATGTGAACCTGAAAAAGCGTGTACCTCTACAACCCATAAAGGGTCCTGCTTTCAATTCAAGGTCTTTGATGTAAAATAAATTATGAAATAATTTATTAAAAACCAACATTTCGACCCATAATGCAACTCTTCATCTGGGATGAATAAACAACATAAAAAAAAATATCTATCACCCCATGATGGATCTTGGGCTCAGTACATGGTATGAATGGTTCAGAATTTACTATTTCTAAGACAACGGTTGTGCAGGGATATAATTTGTCCCAGATCATGCTCAACTGCCTGCCCCCCCCCCCAAATTAAGTCTACTCGCTTAATAAGGGCTGGATGAGTCTCAGGATCTCACAGGGTCCATCCGTGGCAGATTCATTGATTTATCTACCACAGGCAGATCTGAACCCCCAACCTTAATATAGCAACTCAGCATTCTACACCCTGAGCTGTCCCTCTCCTTATGCCAGTAGGTTATAATTTAATAATAAAACGTTTTATATGCTTATAAATAATAGAATACAAATATGAAAATTAAAAAATATATAAAGAATATATTTTTAATAAATTTTTTAAATTATATAATTGATTTCAATTGTATAAATAATACCCTCAGTTATTGAAAAAATTACTAATTGAATCAAAACCGCCAGAGGTATACAAGATAAGATAGTCAATCGGACTTTATGGGACGATTGAATAAACAATGGACCACCTAAGAGAGAAGCTTTCTAAAACATTGGCGTGTTTACAGAGGAAGCCACTGTTTGCCAGCCACCGAGGCTACACCCTGTGTACATAAAATAAAATAACAGAGCAAAGGAACCATCAGAAAGGGAGGATAAATCTTCACTCAATAAAAGCGGTCGTAAGAAGAGGAGGGTGGGGGGAGTCCTCTAAGAGAAAAATGATAATAAAAAGCAGAAGGAACGGGGATAAAAAGGCGAGGACTATCGGATATAGGAAGCCTCGATGGGCAATCAATATGTCCGTCGATCGTAACTGTACGCCACTGCCAACTTTATTATATATATATCTCACTTCACCGCTGGCTTTCAGCTGCGACGGGGGCAAAATGTCATCGTGCAAGTGATAAACTTCACAAAGTACTCCTGGACTAACTTCACCAACATATTCGGTCATCTTTAGCGCTAACCTTCTCATATCAGTATCATCAAACTGATAAGTGTTTATATAAGTTCAACTCTAGAACATTAAATCCTGGTCTAGAGTGCTATCATAAAATTGATCAATATTATGGTAACGTTTTAACCTTAATAACAGTTGCTCATTACGGAGACTTTATGGTTCATTTATAGCTAGTAAATCAAAGGATATAATTGAATAATAAATGGAAATAGGGCTGAAAGTAAAATCGGATAAGACCAAGTATATGGTTAGTAGCAGAAATAGGGAGATTTTGGGGATATTGTTGTAGAAGGGTCAATTCCATCAATGACGTCTCGGCAGAAATAAAGAGGCAAATAGCATCGGCCAATAGGTGCTATTTTGGACTGCGTCAGCACTTAGGAAGTAGCTCGTTACCAAGATTTACAAAACAAGATTATATAAGACGCTAATTCAACCAGTGCTAATCTACGCATCAGAAACTTGGGTACCTACGAAGTCTGATGAAAGGGATCTCCAAACATTTGAGAGAAAGATACTCAAACGCATCTACGGCCCAGATTAGTAAAGGGCGGTTTAGCTTGGAGAAGACGCGCAAACAGGGAAGTATACTCATTGATTGGAGAGCTTGATATCGGAAAAATTGTGAGGATTGGTAGGCTTCGCAGGGCAGGCCATGTGGCAAGGATGGGAACTGATGATATCCCAAATAAACTGCTTAATGAGAGCCTACACGGAACACAGCCGAGAGGCCGCCCTAAGCTGCGATGGTTGGATGGTGTTGAAGAAGATGCAAGGACCCTGCTCGGAGTATGGAATTTGAGAGCAGCTGCACTTGTCCGGTTGAGCTGTCGGAAGCTGCTTGAGGATGCCAGGACCCAGTAATGGGTTGTTGCGCCGATTGAAGAAGAAGAAGTTGTAGAAGGGAATAAGTTCGAACATGTGGAGAAGATTAAGTACTTTATGGTACGACATTCAAAAGGAAATAAAGGCTCGATGAAAGACAGGAAATACTTGTTATTATTTGGTCTCGACATTACTAAGCTAACATATTTTGTCCCGAAATCTAAAAATCATAATTTACAAAACCATCATCCTTCCAACTTTTCTTTACGGATGGGAAACGTGAACGCTAACGCTGAAGGGTGAACAAAGTCTTAGGTATTCGAATATAAGGTGTTGCGGAGAATATTCGGTCCGATAAAGGATGAGACTACTGGAAAATCTGTGCCACTACGAAGAATATATCCGGTAAATATTATGCGTCACGAAGATTAAGATGGGCTTGTAAAGTTGCTGGTCTTAGTAAAGAACACATTCCTAAAATGTTATAAGCCCAGTGCTAACTGGGAAGCTTCTGAGAGGTAAGCCGAAGAGTAGGTGGGAACATTGAGTCAAGAGTGATAACAAAATGGTTTTTATAATTAGAATATCTTTGTCGTCGGTACTTTGTTTATTTCTTTTCAATAATTAATTAGGTAATCCTATTCTGTTAATATAGCCTGTTGAGCAAGACTGCCTTTTGATTTCTAAATCTTCACATTTTTTGTCGAGTTTTGGGAATATGTTAGAAATGTAGCTGCAGGGGGTCCACCGGAACCAGCTAAATTTTGAAAGTGGTCAATGAGAAAAAAAGTCTGAGAACCTCAGATCTAAATCATACCAAAACAGCAATTACTATAGCCCAGGTGAATAAGTAGTTAAGTCGAATTTTGTCCAAAATGAGTTTCTTGTAATTAGGAATCCTCAATCTTGTTATTTTTGTAGTACTTAAGTGCCTGTGAGTAAGGTATTGGTATTAAATAGAGTCATTCCTTATATTGTAACTCAATTTCGAGCATAAAACTACGTGAATGGCACGATTTCGGTACCCCCAATACAATGGACTCCGCCTTGGCAAAATTAAACTTAACCACTTATTCACCGAGGCTTTTTATTAAGTAATTTGAAATTGTTCTTGTAAAATAATCTTCATCTTTTAAATTTTCATATTTGTTCAGTTTTTTTTTTGTGGAACAATACATCTTTGGAACATTTCAGATGTTCTTTTTTTTTTATTTTGAAGAGAAAATATTTGCTCCCAGCCGGGATTTGAACCCGGATCTCCACCTCACCGTGGCAGCCCTCTAACCATTTGAGCCACCGGGGTCGCTCCCTATCTAGGACAAATCTGTTCTCTTCGCCGATACCATATCCCCCGTGTTGTCTCAATTTTGCGATGTATACACGAGGAAGAATGTTCATCATTCACTTTTAATTTTAGGATCTTTTTGACATGCGTCATTATATTATTTATAATTTATTATAATTTTTTTTAATCATTGCCACAATTTTTTAATATTTTTATTTTGAAAAGAAAAGATTTGCCCCCAGCCTAAAATCTACTAAACTAAACAAAATAAAATAAAAAATCGTATAAGGACCATAGTGGTGGCAACATGTCTTGATTTAAAACGGACAATTGGAGATGTCTTGTATATTTATATGAATAATATTACAATGATACAATATTTAAGAACACTTAACATAATAAGTTGATAAATATTATTAAGTTATTTATGAAACTGAAATATAATTAGTGAAATAATTCACAAAAACAAGATTGTGAATAAAAGACAATGCAGTTTCCTCCATGAAACAAAAATAATTCACTGGCAGTATAATACCTGACATGGGGCAATACTGCTGGTGTCTCCTCGTTATCAGTGAGTTGTATCTGAGGTAGAGCACATTGTCCCTAACGGGTAATAAAACCGAGCGACAACAGAATTGCTGCTTATTGCACGACATCTTCGTGAGAGATTGCAGATTGCAACAACTTGCTGCAATAGAGCTGTTACAGCTGTGCAACATTTTGCCCTCTCATTTACTTTTCCAGTGATCGTTAGTCCATGAAATGAGTCATTTTTATTGACATTTACAAGTTTAAATATTGGTGGCATTAACGTGGGCAATAGCCATAGGAGGGCGTAGGGTAGCTCAGAGTGTTGATTTGCTGGCCTAGAGGTTTCGAGTTCAAATCCACCTGTGGCATATTAATTATTAAATCTTTTGACATCCAAGGATTGACCCTGTGGGATCTACATACTTTTCTGGGGCTTTTAGCCAACCTTTATTTTGCGAAGGTAAAACATGGCGGTTACGCGTTATCTCGGATAAATCACCTCACGGTATGTACTTTCCTCAAGACCCTTCATGGGTTGTAGTGGTACTATTTTTTTTTTATACTTAATAGGATAATATTATAATTAATTCGATAATATTATAGTATATTAATAGGATAATTATAGTATAGTATATTATAGAGTATCGGTTTGTTTATTCATGGCATTAATGTGTAATCATGATTTTCATCGTAAGCTGTGTATGTACTATAAGATGATCTAGTCGTGCATCACACATTCGTTGGGCATGGTAGGGAGGATATACGATGTCAAATAGGATCAAGTATTCAAAAGGATTTGAGAATGTAGACCCAATAAAATAGCCTTTCAATCATGGTTTTTGAGCAAAATCCGAAGGACGGCAGCATAGAAATGGAGAACACATAAGGAAGTAAGTGTCTTCGCTATGGAGAAAGCCTAGGTCTCGAAATAAGATAATCTTGTCGGAATCGGATAAACGGCAAAATGGAAGAATACAAAAAACAAGTAATGGACAAAAATTTACAATAAAATTAGAAGTAGCGCCTGGCCCTTTTAGGAGTTTAGATGTCGATTGTAAGATTTTATCATTGATATTTTTCGTACCTGGTTCTGTGTTAGGTGTATAAAGAAAATCTATTTATGAAACTCTGATAGTAAAAATAAAATTTACCTGTGGACAGCTTACCATGAAGCAAAGAATAAATAATATTTTTAAATAATACTAAGTTAAGACGAAACAAATAAATAATATGAATTACAATATTGACCTTCTGAAAATCCTTGATACAAGTTTCCATCCTAAAAATATCTATCAAGACCGAGTTAATGCCTTTTGTTATGTAGATGAGTTGTCGAGTCAACAAATAAATAACGAATTAATTAATGAAGGCTGAGTTATCTTCATGAACTCTTTATTCAATTAAACCAACATTTCGGCACTCATCAGTTTTTTTAAATTTTACTAAACCTTTATGAAACCGTTCTAAGTATTTAAACCCTATAATCAGCAAATAAGCCCTCTCTATAAAAAAAATAGTACAACCAATAATAATCTTGGGTTCAAAACATAGTACAGACTGTACTATTTTTGGTACGGTTGGGTAAGGGACTGATATGTTTGAAATCACACTATACCGCCATGTTTTTCCCAGAATTTAGGGTATTCAATTCCTAGAAGCTGAGTGAGCCCCAGGAGGGTATGTAGATCCCATTGCGTAGATAACAGATTAAGTAATTTATCTGCCACAGCTGAATTTTGAACCCGGTACCTCAATATATCAAGTCATCACACTACTTACTGACCTACCCCGCTCCCTAACCACGCATTATAGCATAATAATGCAAAAATCTGGAGTTATGTTCGAATCGCTTACTTTAATTAACCAACAACAGTAATTATTTTTTTAGTATTGTGAACTTATTTGTTATATATTTGACTAATCTAGTTTTTGACACAGCATCTGATATAACATAGTTCAATATTATGATATTATATATTATGTCGAATGCCGTTTGCTTCACCAAATATATCAAATGCTTTTAAAAAGGGGACTCTTCTAGATGAATCTGACGCCTTTTTGATCTGTTCTGCCAAGTCCATCCATTGTCTTCGCTGATGGCTCCTCGAGAACTGACAGATGATTCATCGGCGAAAAGACGAAGTGGCCGCTGGTGATGACAGGCGGAGGGCGCTAAAATAGCAGAACGGAAGAGCACGCACCGCTGAGGAATCAAGAGGCCATAAAACGCGGTAGGTCCTCCATCGAATACAGTTATCTGAAGAGGGTGGCTGCAAGGAATTTAGCTTTGCTTTCAGTGCTAATAAAAAAAAGTAGCTTTTCTTGCAATGTAATATTCTTGACAAAATATTAAGTTTATAAGTATTAAATACATTATTTTATTTTTAGAGATGGGAATGTTTAACTTTATGCGAGACTTAGTTTTACCGACGTAAGTAGTAAATCCGGATTCTTCTTAATGTATCAAAATTGTTTGTTGTAATTATGTATTTTTTTTTAAATCAACTGTTTTCATGAGTTGACTAATGCTTAAGTGTATTCTTAGTATGAAGATTTTCATGTGGTTCAATTTCTCAATGAACGCCATGATAGAAAGTACGTACACGCCGAATAGAAAGAACATGCATTGCCTTGCATAGTTTTATAAGTGTCGGCAGACCACGCAAAATGCAAGATGTTGAAGAGGAGCTTAAAGTATTAGACGTCACCGAATGGAAGCAGAAACGGTACAATAGAGCATGTTCGGGAATAATGAAAACCAAATCATGAATGAACAAAATAATGAATTGAAGTGGTCTTAGAGTAATCTCATTTGTACTTTTAGTGATCATTTCATTTCCAAGCTGAGCTAAAGATATTGAAAACATTTACTTTTCGTAAGTAAAACCCGTTATATTTCCAAATTATGGGCATATTGATAACATAAAGAATTACACATTAACTTCACATTATTTATGATGTTAGTTGACGATAGAATTCTATATGATAATAGGAAACGTGTAATATACTTTATTTATTGAAAATCATACGGTCTTCTCAACTAAAATACCACCACATTTCACAACCTTAACAATTCAACAAGTGATAGGGCCACCTCCGTGCATTAAATGTTTGACATTTTTTTACATATTATAAATCTTTGTTATTTTTCAAATATTATTAGTTGTACTCCTGTTAACACAAACTGGATAGATTATTTGTACAAGTTGCCAACCTTTCTAACAAGCGTGGGAAGATCATAGTTCTGTCAGCTTATCATCTCTTGCTTATAACTATATGCTGATGTTAATTCAAAGTTCATAGATAATATATTCTTAAATTGAAGTGCGTCTTACCTTCAAGTACTAATTGTTCCAAACTTTTAAAAAAGTTTGCGACACTCTTTGTATCTAACGCAGACTTATTTATTAAACATTGAGAACATTTTTATTTTATTTGGGCATATTGGTTAATAAAAATTATTAGTTTATTTTATCCAATTTTTATTACTTTATCCAATTTTGAATTTAATACTAGGCAATTAACAAAAAATTAAGAACAAATATTTTATGTGCTTGACAAATCGCGTAGCGTATCGTATAAAACTGTATAATATTATTTACTATATATTTTTAAAAAATATTTCTGTACAACAATCATTTAAAATACATAATTTTTTTTGGACTACTGTTACCTCCAAGAACATTGCTCCTCTCCTTTGTTCCTCTCTGACTGAGTCCCTTCTCATTCCATTCAAAAATAGAATATATTGCACTCATGTTTATTATTGCTAAGAATGATAATTCTCATAAAATCCGCAATAAAAAGGGATTGGGTTATAATTATACTTTCTTAATTTAAATGTAGATTTTACTCTCATTGTTTATATTTAAACTTTTCTGTTTTATAATTTATTTTTATGTATAATATTATTGTTATTATTATGATTTTGTTTTCGATAAAATTTAATACAATATAAATACTTTTTCTCAGCCACCGTTTAAGGACCAACTACTTAATCACCGGAGTAGAAAGTTGCACCTGGTCACTGAAAAACTTTTTCCCCCAAACTACTCCCCGGTGTTCCGCAAGTATCCGCAAAAGCGAGGAGAGTTGTCGGACAGTTTTCTTCCGCCGGGGAGGAGATATATGGCCCCCTCCTGCTAAATCTCCTACCTCAGATCCTCGTCCAATTCCTCCTCCCTTTTCCATAAAACATCAGCTCATCACTTATGGATACTGATGGCCCCCGCAATGAACTCCTACATCATATAGCGTTATACAAGCGCGGCTTCCACTCTAATCGTGGCAGTCGTTCATCCTCTGCGGCGATAAATTAGAGAGACTCCTGCGGCTGTCTTGGCCACGGGATGGATGGTACTCTAGAAGTGGAGGACCTCTGGCATTTTTCACTTCCAAGAGTGTGCTCTTTTACGGCTGATAATGACGGACGACCCACATCGGCTTCAGATCGCTACCTCCTTCAGTACTCCGCTTCCCCTCTTTTGTGTAATGTCTCGTGGGTGGATTCATCGATTCTAGAACTTCTCTCTAGGAAGCTTTACTAGAATATGAGTAGTTTTATCACCTTAAAACAAATAAACAGTCAATGATAAAAATCATGATTAAACATAATGCAGTAAAAAACAAATTTTTCATGAGAGGGAATATGACATCTGGCACATTAACCTGCCTGTTAAGTGAAGCATATATAATAAATTTGTATTAATATGTACTTAATTTATTCTCAGTTGGGAGTAACTCGGTGGTAAAGCGCAGGTGGTTCCAGGTATAATCCGACTGTGACATACATTCGTACAACTTCGGCTCTACAGCCCAGTTCGGGCCCTGGCTTCCAGAAGAAACTGTCCCCACTTGTCTCTGTCCCTGGCCATTGTCCACCAGCTCGACGCCCCCAGCCGCACCGCGTCTCTTCCAACCTGGTCTAACCATCTTGTCCGGGGTCTTCCTACTTTTCTTTTTCCCACTGGTGCATGGTTCATTATCCTGTTGCGAATGCTATCTTTTGCTATCCTTTGCACATGACCAGCCCAACGAAGCCTGCTGATCCCAATAAATTTTACTGTTGGGACATCCTTATACTTTTCGTACAGTTCCCGGTTTTGCCTTATTCTCAAGGTGCCATTTTCTTTGATGGGCCCATAAATCCTTCTGAGAATTCTTCTTTCGAAAACTGCGATCTTCTGTTCATCGACTTTCTTAAGCACCCAGCATTCACAACCGTATGTCAGTATGGGTCTGATGAGAGTCTTGTAGAGTGTAGCCTTTATATATTTATTTATTGCTTTTGTTTTAACGAGCTTGATTATACCGTATTAACCCCTCGTGGCGTCTATGATTCTCTTTTCTATTTCTTTTGAGAAGTTATTGTCAGTATCTACAAATGACCCAAGGTACACAAATCCTCGAATTTTTTCGAACTTTGTATCTACCTATTTCTATGTGCCAATCATCTGCCTCAGTCCCTGCAACCATGTACTTTGTTTTGGCTTCGTTTATTACTAGCCCCATTGTTTGAGCAAATCGCTCCAAAGCTTTAAAGTCTTCTTTCATGCCTGATTCCGACCTAATGATTATATCATTGTCATCGGCATATACCAGAAGCTGTACGCCTTTATTGACGATATGCCCACCTGTATCTAATCACTTTCTCCAGACCTAGGTCGAATAGAAGGCACGCCAGGGCGTCACACTGCTTCAATCCATTCCTTGTTTGTAGGGGATCTGATAGATGGGACTGGATCTTAATTTGGCATTTAGGGTTGGATATTGCCACTCTTACCATTCGGACCAGCTTGGTCGGTATATTCATCTCCCTCATTGCCTTATAGAGCATTTCTCGATTTATGGAACCATACGCGGCCTGAAAGTCCACAAACAGATGGTGCGTAAGGAAGTAGTCGAGGAAATATTGTCTTGGACAATATCTTGTATGCTGTATTCAGCAAAGAAATCCATCTGTAGTTTTTACATACAAGCGGATCACCTTTATTGTCACCATTCATCGGCCATTTCTTCCTCTATCCAGATGCGTTCCATTAGATGGGTAAGCTCCTTAACGAAGTCCTGACCAGCATTCTCAAAAAACCTCCCCTGGTAAACCATCAAGCCCTCAGATTTGTTATTATTGAACATCTCTATTGCCTCACTTAACTCATCATAGGATGGCAGCAGCTCTTCTCTGCCATATTCCGTCATTTCCTCCCTCTGATCACTGCCACCCTTTCCAGCAGTATACTCCTCGTTCATACCTAACAGCTCACAAAACTTATCGGTCCATCTACTGACCACGCTGGCGGTGCCATTAAGGAGGTTTCCACTTTTATCTCTGCACGCAATAGATCGAAGCAGGAACTCTTGCCTCGCGTTGTTTACTTTTTTAAACATATCCCAGTTTAATTTCTTACTTTTGTATTCCTCTATGGTTCGTAGATGTTCCATCGTGTGCCTTCTCTTTTTCTTCCTGTGCACCCTCTTTTCCATCTCCCTTGCTCTTTTATATTCTTAATAGAAGGCCCTCGTGCATTTCCTATGTATCATCAATTTATTGGCCTTGTTCTTATTGTCTGCAATCCTTCCCTGCAATCCTCACCAAACCACTAACTCCTTGGGTCCTCACGCTTCAAACCAACAGTTTTATCTGCAGCGGCTGTCAACACACTCCTGAGACCATTCCAGGGACTCTGCACCTCTTGTCCCATACCATCAGTCCGTCTCCAGGCCATAGTTTTCTGATTGGTGGATTCCTCAAATTGCTTCATTACAACCTCTTCTTTGACCCTCTCTGTATTGTACCCTGTAATCATCGTGCCTCTCTCATTTCTACTGTTAGATATCCTAGCTCTTAATTTACCCACCAAAAGGAAGTGATCACTGTCGATATTGGCACTTCTAAACACTCTAACATCCTGTAGGTCTGATCTATGATGTCCCTCAATTAGGATATGTTCTCTCTGATTTACTATGTTGCCATCCGGAGAGGTCCACGTACCCTTGTGTACTTCTTTGTGATCAAACAGTGTTCCCCCTATAACTAGATTCTGGCTAACAGCAAAATTCAGTAGTCGAAAACCATTGTCTGAATAGTCTGTTTGCAATCCAAACTTCCCGACGTTACTGCATAAATGGTCCTTTCCTACTTTGGCATTTAGATCCCCTAAAATCATTTTAACATCATGCCTTGGGCTTTCAGATCATATCCTTTCCATTATAGTTGAACTCGTCTTTCTCTTCCTCTGGTTTATCGTCAGTTGGAATATGCACGTTGATTATGGTGTAGTTAAAGAATGTACCTCTCACTCTTATTTTGCGAATCCTAGGAGTAACTGGTCTAAAATCAGTTATTCTCTGTTTAATTTTTCGGTTCACGAGGAAGCCAGTGCCAAATTTGTGCTCTCGGTCGTGACAGCTGTAGAAGACCGAGAAGCCCCTCCGGCCCATAATCCCACTACCTGCCCATCTCATCTCCTATAAAGCCAAAATATCCAATTTATATTTGAGAGCCTCATTTGATAAAATATTTAGGGCTCCAGGTCTATATAAGGAACGTACGTTCCACGTCGCGATTCTAATATCATTTCGCCTTTTCCAAGTTCCAGTCATTTTTCCAGTAATCCGTCTGGCTTTGTAATTGTCTTCTGGTTTCGTAACAATTTTTTTTACAAGGTGGGATGTTAACCCTTCTCTCAACCCCCAACCTGAAGGACCAGGGGATTTATATTCAGAGCTCCCATCATCTTGAAATCCGGCTGTGACAGATAATTCACTTTATATTTTTATTTTTTTTATTATTTTATTGAATTGTACAACTGTAATACATTCATCTAGTACAATGGCTAAATGAATAAATAAATACATGAAAGGACATGTAGAGGCACTACCCACTGGCAGCACTCTAATAACATTTATATAATAGAAGGGCCCTAGGCCTTCTTCTCTTCAGACGCCTAGGAGGATTGTCCGGGATGGAATTGGATGCAATAATGGAAACTAGTGGGTTTGGATGGTCCTGGAGTTTATTATGGAATGATAGGTATCTGGAATAGGCTAAATCGATAACATATGGAACGTTAAGGTCATTATGGATGGTTTTATTTGTGACAAAATAAGGAACGTTTAGGATTTTGGATTTCAAGGATTGAATACGAGAGGAATTCGATGGTTTGGTGGAGCCCCATAGTTCAATTCCGTAAGTCCATATAGGTCTTATGACAGTAACATAAATAAGTCTTTTGTAATTGATCTGAAGCTTTGAGCGTTTGTCTAGTATGTGTTGAAGTAGTCAGAAGCGTCTAGCTGTTTCTTGTCTTTTCAGTCTTATGTGAAGGTTCCAAGCAAGACGCTTGTCTAAGTTGAGTCCTAGGTAGCGAATCTGTTCAACAGGGATATGTGGAGTACTGTTAAAGGATACAGTAGGATAAAGTCACGGGTTTTCAGCGAAAAGTAAAGGTAATTTTACGGGACTTGTTGGAATTGATTTTAATTCTCCAATTCCGACACCATTCTTCGAGGCTTGATAAATGTGATTGAAGGGATTGGGATGCAATATATGGGTCGTTGTTAACTGATAACACACATGTGTCATCAGCATACGTGGAGATGAAGGTGTTAGGATGGGTTGGAATGTCAGATCTATATATTGTGTAGAGGATAGGACCGAGGAGGCTACCTTGAGGAACACCAGCAGATTGGGAATAGAGGGACGAGTAGGAACGTTTATGACATACTTTAAATGTTTTGCCAGTTAGAAAGGAGCGAATTTTTAAAAAATATGTAGGAGGAAGGAATTGTTGGATGTTGTAAAGGAGACCTGGGTGCCAGACTCGATCAAAAGCCTGTTCTACATCGAAAAGGCTCCCGTGCAGTACAATCTACGCGCCAATGCAGAGGAGACGAAATCCACCACACGATGACATTGCTGGATAGTGGAGTGGGATCTTCGGAAACCAAACTGGTGCTCGGGGATTATGTGGTTACTATCTAGGATTGGGTACAGATGTTTTAGTATGAGTTTTTCGAGGATCTTGCCCATTATGCGTAAGAGGGTGATAGGACGATAGGAGGATGGGAGTTCTGGAGGCTTTATGGATTTTGGGATCATTTTTACTATAGATAGTTTCCATGTATCAGGAAAATAGGTAGTACGGATTACACTTAATATTTAAACAGCCTGGGATGGGTCCATTGGAGTATGGAGACCCTTCTTGATCTCAACCCACCTCTATAAAGTGTTTTTTCTTTTTCATTTCATTGATATTTACAACTGTAGATAGCAATACGACATGTAAATGGCAGAGCATGTTACAACTTACAATGTATACGCATAATTAATACAATATAATGCATATAATACGTTTAAACAATATATTTTACTTCTAATCAGAAGTATCTACTCTATATACATAATAACAATACAAATATGACATCTAATCTCATTGTATGGAAGGAAGAAGATAACATTGCGGATAATTTTGTCTACGACGGTATATATAGCATTTCCAAGTCTGGAAAATACTGTTAAGTTCAGATTACATGTTTTTACTTTTTTTAAATAAACTTTCTTAGAAACAAAAAATCAACTATTTGTTTTTTTTAATTGTTTCCCTCATTTTTGTCCTAATAAGAGTTGTGAAGAAAAAGGTTGGGCTGATTTTATCCTGGCGAGTTCTGAGGCTCTAAATTCGCCCATTCCCCAGTACGGTAAATTTTAAAAACATTTTCAAGGGTGACAATTAAAATTGAAACGGTTACAATTGAAATGAAAAGGATGACAATTGAGTTGTAAAGCGTTACATTTGCTTTGGAATTTGGAAAGGGGTACATTTGAATTGGAAAGGGTTGCTTGTGACTTGGAAAGGGTATCATTTGATTTGTAAAAGGTTACAGTTGACTTGGAAAAGGTTTTAAAGTCTATTTGAACCATTTCAAGTCAACTATAACCTTTTCCAAATCAAATGATGTCCTTTCCTAGTCACAAGCAACCCTTTCCAAAGCAAATGCAACGCTTTACAGCTCAATCGTCACCCTTTTTATTTCAATTATAACCGTTTCCTTTTCAATTGTAACTCTTAAAAATGTTTTAAAAGTTAAAAATGTTCTATTCTTCTGTTTTAGTAGTTAATGACGTAAACAATGCAAAACTTTTTTGAAAGCAACGTGTCGATAAAACAATATGGCGACCATTTATGAGATCAACTCTGCCCATAATACCATAATGGGATCAACTCTAACACATTTTATACTACTGCTATTTTATATTAATGATATTTGATATATTGGTGAAATTTGGAAGAAATTTCTACAATGCACTTCAATCAAGTATATTTGTCACAGTGAGCATGATACTGAATGGGCGCAGTCATGTTGGAGGAGATTTATGAGGTTCATCAGATACCCAGAGAGATGTCTATTTATAAAAGTTGTGTTGTGTATTTTAAGTTACGGGCCCCCCGCCTGGAACCGATGCCTCTTACAAAAACAGAAAACAGGTTGGTGACAATACAAAGAACGGCTCTTCTGTAGGTAACTAAAGCTTTATCCTATGAAGCTGTAGTGGTTAAAAAAAAAAAAAAAAAAAAAGTAGCTCTTGAAAGATGAGTTTACGCCAAGTATGTCTAATATGTATAGCATTTCCAAGTCTATTTGAACCTTTTCCAAGTCAACTGTAACCTTTTACAAATCAAATGATACCCTTTCCAAGTCACAAGCAACCCTTTCCAATTCAAATGTAACCCTTTCCAAATGAGTTGAAACCCTTTCCTTTCCAAAGCAAATGTAACGCTTTACAACTCAATTTTCACCTTTTTTATTTCAATTGTAACCGTTTCCATTTTAATTTTCACCCTTGAAAATGTTTTGAAAATTTACCGTACCGGGGAATGGGTGAAATTAGAGTCTCAGAATTCGCCAGGATAAAATCAACACAACCTTTTTCTTCACAACCATTGTTAGGACAAAAATGAGGGAAATCTGCTAATCAAAAGTCCCTGGCGATCTGCTAATCAAAAGTGCCGTAAAATCTATAACAATTCACTATTTCTTTTCATACTCCTATATATATTGTAAAATAAGTTTAGAATGCCTAATATCCATTCGCAAAGAACTTGTATATCTTAATAATTTCTCTTAGTTTCTTATTGATTTCTTTTCGTTCCACATTTCTTTTTTTGTATTTTTAAATTCATTTAAACAATTGATAAGGTAGCAGTTGTAAAAATAATAGACAAGGATTTTCATCACTTCTAGTTAGTATTTTCGCGATTAAATTAAAGATTTCACTGTTTATTGCAGATTTGTAGGAAATACATTATACTTATTTGTTTCAAGATGCCAGTTGTGAAAGATGTAATGCTCGCACTGTCATTTTATCCAAGAAGAAACGGGTCGGATGATTTTGGAAGAAGCCAAAGCGAAATACAAACAGTTACTTGCTGTTTTGAATCAAGATAACATTGATCTTTTATCAGGCGAAATCAAGTGTACTATCTCTCCCTTCCCCAAAATATATCTTTAAACGAATTTTATATAATCTTAAATATACAAAATTTAAAAATAAATTGTCAAATACCTAGTAACTAATCTTTAAACAGTATATTAAGTAAATATAAATACATTTGTTTTCTATCCTCAAAATTAAAATGTGAATTAATTATAAGTTTATTTTTATTATTTATTTATATGGTGTTCGAAGCTGTACATCAAAAATTTAATCCTAAAAATAAAAAAATTTATGATAGACATTCTGTTAAAATAAATTGAAAATATTTGCATTAGACCGTTAAAACGTTCTGAATAAATAACCTCAGCACATTTAGCTTTTTTGAGCTTTTTATCACATGTTCAACATAATCTTTACAAATTATGTTTTATCAATGACTTTAATGAAATTAGTATAAGTTAGCCTCATCATAACTAGTTGTTATTATACTTGGTCATTAACAATTTAACATAGAAAATGAAACCTGCATCAAGATTTCCCTTATTTAGATAATATTACTAGATATTGAATTAATATTGAACTAATAACTTGTTAAATAGTTGAAAATTTATTTTATAACTGAAATATTGCTATAATATTGGTTAAAGCACTTAATTAGTTTTAAAAGAAATGCTTTTCAAGAATGGGAGGTTATTGATTCGCGCTAGAAGGCTGTGGATTGCGGTACAATCACGCCATCTTGCTAGGCATTGTGTTGGGATATTGTGATGTTTAAAATTATTTCTTAGTTTATCTTGATAATGTTAGCGTTCCCATGTTTCGGACTCCTTGTGCTAAGACAGGTAACAAATTATGTTGTAAGTTACGTAGGATTGAATTGACTTATTTATATTGGTTTTGAAAATGTCAGTTATTTTACATACCATGCATAGAAGCCCAGGAAGAATTGAAGGAGTGGCTTTTATTTTCAGGTTGTTTATGCTTTCCAACAATATTTACTGGCATTACAGACATTAATATTTGTCCATCATCTAGGTGTTGTTTTTAAAACATGAAAATTACTGATTATCTTCGCTGCTATGTAATGAATGTAACAAAGCTTGGCTTCAAAGTGATGATCGTTTCATCTTCGTTCAATGACTGAGTTCATAAAGATAATCAGGTTTAAATTTGACTTATTGGTACATAGATGTGCTATTTATTAAAGAAGATAGATCAATTGTGCCTATAAATATATATTTTTTGTTGTAGCCAGACTGAGTTTTGTTAGTCCAATGATTCCTTAATATCTTTATTTTCTCTTATATCAATTTGACTAATCTCGTTTTACAAATTAACGATACTTAGTTTTTAATACCAGCATTTCTTTTCTGCGGAACAATCTGGGCTAGTAGAGATTCTTAATAATAATTACTGCAGTACTTGATTTTTATGTATCACATCAAAGTAATGTAATTTTACTTAATGACAATAATCAGTATTAACTGTGAATAAATTGATAATATACATTTTAATTGCCATCCACTAAACCCTTCTCATAGAATGCTAACTTTTGTTTGTATCGTAAAAATAGTCTCACTCCTACTATAAAAAATGTTTGGCGTTTCTCAGTCTCTCTACTATTTTTTATATAAATTAGTATTTAAAAAAAAAATTAAAATTAATTATTTCAGTTGTTAGTTGTTTATTCCAATCTGTGATCTGTATAGTTAATGTATGTAACTTTCATTTGTTTTTGTTTTGTTTTAATTTAATTTACAGTCTTGTATTGATTTGATGATTTTTCTTTAGAATAATTTTGTTTAGTTTAAATCACGTTAAAAGTTATGAATGTTTAAAATTGGATTTTATTAGTAATACTTCAGAATGATATCGTGGAATCGTGTTGAGCATATTGTGAGTAAATTTAGTTTTAAGTCAGTGTGTTGATTTAAATATATACAATAGGTTTAATAAGTATGGTCTCCTTTTAATTTGAGAGTAGTTAAGATTAAAAGTAAAGTTTGTTAAGACTTAAACCTGATTCTTATTAAGTGATAATTAAGTCCTCTTTCACTGATGTTTGTGTGTATTTGGGACATTTATATTTATTAGTATAGTTCTATAATTACCAATCTTGTTTTGCATTCTGTTATTACTTTGTTGTTACCAACTTTCAGTAAGTAATCAAACTTCTGTTAAACTAATAATTTCTGTATATTACATCGTTTTGTTTATACAATCAGCATCTTTCAGTAGTTACTATGGAGGTATTAGACCATGGATGAAAAC